>OZ020523.1:12060071-12223423 GCA_963971425.1 Bryoerythrophyllum caledonicum | reverse complement strand
CTCTTTCTCACTTTCGTCGAGAGGAATCACGAAGGTCCTTGCATGAGGTTTGAGCCAAGAAGTTTTTGGATGAATGGAGGAGCACCAGGAGTTGGGGGTGTGCGCGCGCACACCCCATGAGGCGTCACGCGAACGCCATGGGGAACGAGGGGACTAGGGTTTGGTTTTAGGGTTTGGGTTTCTAGTTGCGGCGGCTAGGGTTTAGTTGTGGCGGCTAGGGTTTGGTTCTGGCGGCTAGGGATTGGTTGCGGCGGTTAGGGTTTGGCTGCGGCAGCTAGGGTTTGAACTAGTGTGCTGATGTGCCATTCCATAGATTTAGTGCCACACTACGGGCTACTCACATTACTGAAGTTTTCAGTGGGTTTTGGTGTCACTATTTGATGTTACTAGTTGACTGACTAGTTGTAAACAAATAACTTCTGTTGTATTTGTAATTTTTGAACATATTGAAGGTGTCCTCGTTTGTATGCTCAAATATTGGTACTGCTGACCTTACACTATTGTAAATCTGACCGATCTATTATCATCATGAACCTAACCCTGGAGTTCCCTCGGATTCAGAATTGAAACAAGGTTAGAAGCTTACCAAATTTGCAGAAGTCTCCTCGATGTGCAAATTTCCTTCAATCTACACAGTCCACACAAAGTTGACAGAAGTCAGTGACTGAAGTAAAAACGCACATGGCCTTGAGCTTTCGATTGCAAGAGAGCTTACCTTAGGTACTGGGAAGAGAAATGACCTCCAGATTTTCACAAAAACCTTATATCCATGCTCGAAACTTGTGCCTGAAGTGTACTAGTCAAAATTTGACTTTCGAAATTTGGACCTTTTGCTTTGTATTTTCTTATGTTTAAAATTTTTACATAATATATTAAAATTTTGGGCTATATGTAATACGAAGATACATAGGAGTTTTTATCACATAGTTTACCATATAAATTTTATGCATGTGTCGCAGGTAAAGTGGGAAGGGTTGAAAAACATGTCCAATAACGACAGAATGGTGATTCAATGTTTAACGCCATCAAGCATCAATGCGTGTACCACTAATACCTGCTACGTATCTTGAGGTAAACATTTATTTTTATACAAGTTTAAGATTGATTATTGATTGATCTTCTATACTATGTTGTTTGTAGAATAACTTTTATGTGGATGTACAAACCTTTCTTTTATTAGGGATTGTAACAAGTTCCAATGGTTGCAGTAATAGCTCGTAGACAACATGGTTCATTTTCTTCCCTAGGTTCAGTGGATTCCCTCCGTTTTCAGTTCACTTGGATTCAAAAGATTGCATCACACCTGATCTAGATTCATTATCATCATGTCAAGACTGATATAAGTTCCATTTTACACCAATGTTTAGGGATACAATAGAGGTGTAGCATATTTAGCCCCTAAAGGATCATGTGTCATAAATAAGATTTTTCAAAATTTAGGCACGTTCCTATGGTGTCAGTTTTCAACATTCCTTCTTTGAAAATTTTACTATAGAAAGGCATTACCAAGACTTCAGTGGGAAAACAATTTTTACCTTAATTGGACATTTGATAAAAAAGTATAAGGGTTTTGAATTTCAAATGGGGAGAGCGGGCAAGTCCGACACGTCCAAAAACTTTTGCTTAGACACTCTGTTAAATGTGAGATTTTCAGTACTTGCAAGTAATATTATTTCCTTTGATGTTGTCAAAATAAGTTCTTGTCTTTAGTGAAAAATAACATACCAACACAAACATTTTCACACATTGTCAGCCAGTGTTGGGCAAGGTATCCACAAAACGTCTTGTTTTTCAAATAAAACCTAGATATCTTTTTATTTTTTAGTTTTTATTTTTTCCAGAACAATATGTGGTGTAAACCTTCTTATTGACCTTTTGGAGTACCAATCTAAAACATATTAAGTTCACAAAAATCTACAGAGTGAATTAACAAATTCCGAACTTCCACTCCTTGCTCAATTGTTTTGAATATGCTACACCCGTTCTCTACCTCTAAAAATTGGTGTACAAGGAACTAACATCATGCTTAACAAGATGGTTATGGATTTAGACCTTCTGTAGTGCAAAAATTTGACACCAAGTGAAGTCAAAATCTACTAATCCACTCCACGCAGGAAAGAAAATGAACCATATGCTTGACTCAAACACTATTATCTTTCAATCTGTGCGGTCAAAGTTTATGAAATTTTGTTTATATATTACTTAATAAACCTTAAGTGAGATCCTACGGTCAAAACTAGAAATTAAATTTTTCGTCTCCATTTTTGTTTATTGCATTAGAATCCAACAATTTTGAAGTCTTTTTTGTGTAAGACTGTCATTGTACCTTCAGGGTTAAAGACTCCGTGCAAGGAATTCATGCTCTACAAATTCTAATTTTTTTCATTTCAAAGCAATTTTATCAAAAAGTCCAATTTCATCATCATATTTTGAACAGTAAATATGTGTTTAGAAACATTTCTTTTATTAGATGAATGGTGCTTTGAAGGTTTAGAATTAGTACATGTATTTTGACTAATGTGCAGCCATAATGTTCCTATGTTTTTAATAGTGATAATGGAGAGCCGCACGATTCAGACTCCTTCGATACGGCCACACATCCAAATGGATAATATACATTCCAATAGCTCAGTGGGGGCTCGTTTAGTACGAGCAGCACGTGCAAGGCAAATTCAACAGAGATCTGTTGGGATCATGACATCTGAATTAGATACGGCCGTAGAATTGCTTTCTGAGAGAGGAGATGTGGTGGGCTTAGCAACTAGGGAGCATGCATTCAAAAGTGGCATGGAATTGAATGGGTCGAAGTTGTTCCCATACGAGGTGGCGGTGCGTATCACTAGGGTAGATGATGCATTGCATTGGACCGGAGAGATTGTAGGAGAACGCCTTGGCATGTGTATGGGCTTGATCATTCGATGGCATCGATCTTTGCTACGTGTAGTGGCTGTAGAACCTGATATTACAGGTGTCCATGGTGACATTGGATCACAGATAGCGCCTGCACAAGTGATGGCTCCAGAATTTAATTTCCCTGAGTTCATCAACACACCTGGATCCACCCAGAGGTCTCGACGCAGTAGTCAAGCTTCTAACGCCATAGATGAAAATTCGCCGTTTTCCCAGCCTACTCCCTCAAATATCCAAGATTTGCCCCATGTAGATGGATTTTCTTATCTGAGACCAGCACGTCGTCCCTATTCTATGCAAAATAGGAGAAGGAGAGATTCAAGGGAGACATCATTGACAGAAGCTGCACCATTTAAGGTATCGCTTAGAAGCGTGCAAATTGCAATGGCACAAGGAGGATGCAAACGCAATTGTTTGAGGGACGTTCCAGCAAGGTATCTATTGGACATGCGATATAATGCATGGGCTACTGAGTTTTCAGTACGAAGTACGTGGATGAGACAGATGTTGGTTTCTTTTTATACAAGGACGGAAGGAACTCGTCGAGACAAGTTTGTAACAAAGTTAGATGGGAAAGAAGTTTGCAATGCTTGCTACGCTCTTGGGGTTGGATATTCACAGAGGCGCTTTAAGCAATTGAAGAAGGATTGTCTAATATATGGAAGAGTGACATCGATTCACGGCAATACCCTTTCAGATCCGATCAGAGAGAGCACTAGAATGTCTGCAGCAGATGCTTGCTTTAAATCATTTGTCGATGAAGCTGGTTGTCCTCAACCTCATCGTTGTATTCGCCGTAAGAGTGACAACGAAGTGGTGCCTCTCATTCTCCTTCCTATGAATACAGCCAAATTTGATGTATTCAATTACGTGAACGAGGAGATCAAGAGAATTTGTAATGGAGAAACCATTTCTATGAGTTCGTTCCGGAGGATGTGGCGCATCAAGTATCCCCACGTTCAGGTACCTCCATTCTCAAGATTCTCAAAGTGTTATCATTGTTGGGAGTATAAATGTGCCATGGAGGGAACCACCAATGCGGATGCAAGGATACAAATAAAGGAGTTGTTTATGTTGCATCTGCGCAACCAGATGGAAGAACGTAGGCATTATTGGATATTCAAGAGGTCGTGTTATATTAGCCCTGAGTTGTACATGTGCATCATAGTGGATGGCATGGACCAAAATACGACCATGGTACCGAGGATGCGTCAGACTGTGAAGAACATTGAACACCGATTTGTGAAGACCCATCTATGTGGTGCTCTTGTACATGGGATTGGTTTATATTGCGACGTGTGGTTTGGGGCTCACCACAAACACGATAGCAACCAAGTCGTGAGTACATTGTTGTACGTGATAGGAGATGTGTTGCGGAGGAGGGGCTTTTTGCCACCAACATTGCGAATTCAGGCGGACAACTGCACACGTGAGAACAAAAACATTTATATGTTTGCTCTATGTGCTACATTGGTGGGATTGGGGTTTTTTCAGGAGGTAGAACTATCTTTTCTCATAGTGGGCCATACACACGAAGATATTGATCAACGCTTCAGTTGTATATCAAATACGTTGAAGAGGTCGGACGTGGATTCGTTGAAGGAAATGATGAGTCTTATAGAACGAGGAACATCCCCTACAGAGGCATTTGTTAGCGCGCGGCTGCTAGAGAATGTATGGGATTGGAAAATGTTCATAACTCCTCACTTATTGACAGGTCAGGATTCATTGGTGGGCATAACATTTCCGCACCACATGCGATTCTATATGGACAATCGAGAAGGGACTCGTGAGGTTCGAGTACAACACAAGCATTATTGCAAGGATCCATGGGGACCGGAGGCAGGGACGAAAACTTTGAGGTCATTGCCAAGTAGGGATGAGCGACCATCGTTTGCGGAAGTATTTGCAGCGGACGAACGGGAGTTGAAGGCGTTGGATGACTTCATTACATATAAACAAAGGTGCATTCAACGGTTGCAGCATGAGGACAAGAATCGTGAGGCAAAAGTAGAGGCTGAAAGATTGAAACTCTATTTAGCTCAATTTCCACACAAAGACCGTAGCAATGAGCATCGTACCTCACCGTTTTGGCCTTCAGAGTTTTCCAACATCGGACCTACAGAGAGTGCATCTTTGGATGTAATGGATGGTGCAAGTGAAGAAAATCGCGAGGTACATGTCGTAGAGCAGGTAGTGGCCATGCTTCCAAATGCCGAGGCTCGAGGATACTTTGGTCCTCGTAGAGGAAGACCCTCTAATCAAGCAGTGCGTAGGGCACAACAAACAGAGCGCAACTATGTTGAGGAACGCGCCGAAGAAGGAGCAATGTATGAAGGTAATCACGACCCATTTCCACCATTTAATCCACAATCTGATATCCGTTGTGGACAGTTTGTAGCCTTGAGTGTTGATCGAGCAGAGATAGAAGGCGGTGTACCATTCTATGTGGGGAAAGTGATTGAGGAAGGAAAAAACCGATGGAGACTTAAGATTAAAGTTTGTTGGTATTGGCCCATCATCCAAAGGGGGGTTGCTGATGGACATGGATCTTCTGCACAACGATATGCGAATTGCATGGATTCATTCTGGGAGCCATCTGGGGAGAACCATAGTTGGGTAGAGAAAGATGCATGCATTTTTTCATGGGTAGACACACCGGAAAGAACCATGTCCGGGGCCAACGGGTGCAGAAAGCGCAATGTATTTGGAGTGCAAGTTGAAAGCAGGATTCGCATTCTTCAATCGGCAAAGGCTCACATCCTACAATATATTGCAATGCAAACCGAAGCTATCGATGACGACCGTTTGCAAGCAGCCCTAAATTCTATGGAGTAGATAGTGTGCCTTTTTTAGAGTATACTAGTTGTGTATGGTAATTGATATATACTGTATGTGTAAGAGTAGTATATTCTAAGGGTGATGTAAGACGTTATGTCATTAATCCTTTAGAGTAAAGCTGTGTTTACTATCGGTGCTAAGTCCAATTGTTGAAGCATCTATATTTAGTTTTCACCATTGTATGCATTATGTACTATGTAGAATATCTTTTAATCAACTGCCAACCCTTGCAAAAAGTATGTTTTTTTGTAATTACGTCTGTTTATATATTACAATTCTTCAAATCTATCTTTGGAATATTGTGAAACTATATTAAATACACAATTATCTAGTATTAACGAAGGGACACCACAAATTAGTTGAAAATGCCAAAAAATCGCTTCCAATATGAACAACCATAATTGTACATAATATTGTTGCAGAAGCTCAATTTTTTTTCCTTAGGAAAACATTTTTTTTCTTTGATTTTTTTTTTTTTTTTTCAATTTTGCCACTTTTGTTCGCAATGGCCGCCGTTGTACCCAAGTGCACTTTTAAATGGCCAAGTGCATAATTGCTTAATTGCGTGTTTATAGAGACTGTTCTTATGGCAACAATCCAAATGCATCCCCCTTTACATTTGGTAATCCAAGCAAAGGCCATTACTACGAGAGCGGTCAATACAATATGAGAAGCTACACCCCTACTACTTATACAGATGCACATACGAGGAATACGTATGAGATGTACCAGAATCCCCGGAGAGAGGAGCCGCCACAAATCATACCAGATAATGTTCCTGCTACCTTCCATGAATATGGAAGAAGCATGCATGGAAATTATCATACTCCACCACCGTCCTGTCGAAGTTCTTGTAACCAAGAGGAGGATGATTTTGATAGGCAAATGCGTGAAGCCACCATCCAAAGCCAAGAAGAATACATCCGCAAACTTGAAGACGATTCCCGCTTCATGGAAATGCAATATAATTCAATGCGTGACATGTATTCGGGTGGGCCATACTCGAGTGGTACAGGGCCAAGTCGTAGATACGATAGCAACTCTAGTGAAGATTGAGTATGCATTAGCATACTTTAGGTATAGTCTAGATAAGTGATGTCGTAGTAGTTGGTCACAATTTTTGACATCATTATCAATATTTTAATGTTTTTTTCCAGTAGGATATATGTCAATATTGCGGCCATGACAATATATATACGGAATGTATGTTACCTTATTAGAAATTAAATGTTTTGATTTATTGTGAAATTTATATGAGGTGTAAGAACTTGTGTCCACGAAGTGTGTTTGGTGTAAAATAGCCTTAAACTCTTACGGGTTATACATCATGTTGTCCTCAAAACAATTGCTATTGTAATACTTTTTCAACACCATTATTTGGGGAATTGGCCTCCACGACTAGCACTCTTCCCCAAGTGCCAATTTCACTATACCCATCAATGACATAAGAGAGATTCCTTTCAAGCTTTATATTTTAGAGTGTGGAGACTGGTAGGGAATAATATTCAATTTGCACCTTTTGTAACCAACATAAATGCCCGTTCTTGTGGCATGAGTAAGAGAGAAACATAACCTTTTGTTCTATATAATTAGCCGTAGGATCCTTATAAATTTGTAGCACTAAATTTCACAAAGTTTGACCGGACAGATTGTATGAGTATGTTTTAGGATGACAATTCAAACGGTCAAGAAGAAGGGGCACACCATATGTTGTAGTAGAAAAAAGAAAATGTAAAAAATAAGATGGATTGAAAGATTGTAGTCCCTAAACGTTGAGAAAATTGTTCTTTTCCTTCCTTGCGTTGAGTAGATCAACAGCCCTTGACTTCAGTGGGTGTCAATTTTTTGCACTACACAAGGTCGGTAAACATTACCAACATGTTAGTATGATGTTCTTTCCTTGTACAACAACTTTTAGAGATAGAAAAGGGGTGTAGCGTATTCAAAACGAATGTGCATAGAGTGGCATTTCATAAAATTGCAAATTCACGTAATATTGTTTTGTGAACTAAATATATTTTAGGATGATAATCCGATTGGTCAATATAAAGATTTTGACCACATCTTGTGGTAGAAAAAATAAAATGTAAGAATATGAAGATATCATAGTTTTACGTGGAAAAGAAAAAGTGTTTTTGGTACCTTGTTTGACGAAGTGTGACAATGTGTGAAAATGTTTGACTTAGATTATTATGCTATTTTCCACTTAACCCCTATGGGTACCGTGACAGTTTCACACCAAAAACACTTCAAAATAGTTGGTTTCTAGTGCAATGAATAAAGAAGGAAACAAAAACCTTGATTACTAGTTTTGACCGTAGGATCCCAAATACAACTTATTTAGTAACGTACTCAAGTAAATTTCATAATCTTCGACCGCACGGATTGAAAGATCTACGTGTTTCAAGTCAAACAAATGGTTCATTTTCTTCCTTGCGTTCACTGGATTAGCAGACTTTGACTTTACTTCATGTCAAATGTTTGCACTACACAAGGGCTAAATACAATTGTGTTAAGCGTGATGTTAGTTCCCAACACACCAAATTTTAGAGGTAGAAGAGGGGTGTAGCATATTCAAAACAAGTGTGCAAGGAGTGGAGGTTAAAAATTGCCAATTCGCGATTGAATTTTTTGTGAGATTAATATGTTTTAGCTTGATAATCCAAATGGTCAATAAGAAGATTTACACTACACATTGTTGTCGGAAAAAAAAAGTAAAAAATATGAAAATCTCTAAGCTATATGTGGAAAAGAAGAAGTTTATAAGTAGCTTGCCCGACAATGTGCAAAAATGTTTGACTTGGGTTTGAATGCTATTTTTCACTAAAGACAAGACATTTTTTTGACACCATGAAGGGAAAAAATATTACTTGCTAGTATTGAAAATTTCACATTTAATAGAGTGACCTAGCAAAAGTTTTTGGAGGTGCCTGACGTGCCCGCTCTCCCCGTTTAATACTCAAAACCCAATAACTTTTTTCATAGAATGTTGGATTTAGGAAAAAAATGGACTCTCACAAAGCTTTTAGCAATTTCCATCTACAATAAAAATTTCAAAGAGGAATGTTACAAATTGATACCATATGAACTTGCCCAAACCTTTAAGACTCCAGGCCATGGACTATTGGGTGTTAAGGGGTTAAACATGTTTTTGGGCACAATGCAAAAACACTTACAAACAATTTCTTTATTTCCATAGAAAAAGTGGAGATTTTGACTTTATTCCCACTCTTTTTTTTTCTACAACAAAAAACAATCAAAACATTTGTTTTCACCGTTTGGATTTGCAAAAGGTAAGAAAATGGATTTGTAAAATATTACAATAGTTTTGGTTATTTCTTCAATCATCGTACCTTTCACAATCTTTTTGAAAATGAAGAATCCCCTAATTACTACAACGGAGTCCACCCTAGTTAATTTTAGACACTTAATAATATTTATAGTTAAAAAATAAATTTAAGTGAGCTATGACAAAAAAATAGGGGGTATTGCCCCACAAATGGGTGCCCGCTTGAGGGGCCCACTCATCTTCAATGCAAGGACTAGGTATATTTTCCAGGTCCAAGGCCTACTGATTTTGCATAAAACTTGCTACACAAATTTTTTGGATTTATGTTTTGAATGTTAGTACTACACAAAGTTAGAATTGGGACTCCGGGCACCTCCAAGATTTTGCTAGATGTCTCTATTGACATTCAGATTTTCCATACATGGAGAGAATATTGAGTTTTTGATGATGTCAATCTCCTTCTTGTCTTTAGTGTTATTTTTTTACACCTATTTTTACATTTCAAAGGAGCCGGGAAAATAACTTTATCTTTTTAACATAAAACCTAGAGATCTTCATATTTTTCACTTTTCGATTTTTCTACAACAATATGTGGTGTAAACATTCTAATTGACCGTTTGGATTATCATTCTAAAACAAAATAAGTTCTAAAAATATTTAATTCACCTTTTGACAATTTAAGAACCTCCACTCCTTGCACACTTGTTTTGAATGTGCTACATCCCTTCTCTACCTTGCAAAATTGTTGTGCACGGAACTAACAACATGCTCTACACAATGGTAAAAGATTTAGACCTTCTGTAGTACAACAATTTAATAGCAAGTGAAGTCAATATCTGCTGATAATTTAAGGCAAGGAAGAAAATGAACCATTTTCTTGACTTCTAACGGTATAATTCTTTAAGCCGTGCGATCAAACTGAATGAAATTTTGTGAGTATGTTACTTAGTAAGTTTTTATAGAGATCCTACGGTCAAAAGATACAATATAAGGTTTTGATTCCTTCTGTACTCATTGCACTAGAATCAACAATTTTGAAATGTTTTTGGAGTGAAATTGTCACGAGGTTTGTGGGATTAAAGAAATATAATTGAATAGAATAGAAAATACACCCTAGCATAAAAATATCCAAAATAAAAGAAAAATATATATATCTATATATATATATATCTACCATCCAAATTAGAAAAGCATGTAATACGTTTATAACTAGTACTATACTTGTAGTCATTACTTATATGTCTACAATACTCTTTGCAATTCTAGTGCTATTGTAGTAGCAAGTTCTACATGCTACTAGTAATAGGCGGTCCGAAAATGCTCGCATGGCGTGGGCCAGTTCCATGTGTCGCTGAAGCGTGTGATGATATGTGATAATCCTCCAGCGTTATCTCTCCCATTGGAACACAATCTACTCATGTACAAGTGGAAGGTATCCGCAAATTCTTGATTTCTGAAGACTGTACAACTTCCACCCTCCTGCTGCAGTCTTTCGTACTCTTTAGACATGGTCGTGCCATTGATCCGTTGAGCTATTTGTGCGTTGCATACTGCTCCAAAGCCTTTGAGTAATTCGGAATCATTTGAACATCAGCACCGCGTCTGTGTAAATGTGCAACTCTAGGATCCACCCACCACCTTCTCTGTAGAGCCTCAGCCATTGCCTCCGCATCGGTGAACGTGTACAGTTACTGCATCAATTCGCTTGACACGGTTGTCATGCCCCAATCACATATTCCGATGTACACTTGCGATTCATCGTCTGAAAAATGGAGGAGAATATTGTTTGGAGATAAGTCGTTGTGAAGGTGGTCGATTTTGTGTACTTTGTTCATGATGTGCAACAATGCCCATGCAAGCTCAATCCGTATCTTGGAAAATCGTACGGATTGATGAGTATGAATAATCTCGTCTTCAAGGTAATTCCTATACAATAGATGAATATTCACGACATCATCGTACTGGTAGTCACAATTAAACATCTCTCGTATTGTCTCCCCATTCCACTAATACGCATACCCTTCGTATTTGGAGGCATGAATGGCTGCAAATTGTATGACACGCGGGTGTGGAATTCTCACTGCCATTGATTCGTTATGGTGTTCCATTTTGGCTTGGTCCAGCCTCGTTTGCGCTTGGCTGGATAGTTTTGTAGCAAACTTCCAAAATGGTTCAATGCTAGAAACTCCTTTAATCCGAATTTTTTGAATCGTAGCATATCCACCTCTCTTGATCGCGTCATCCACTGCAATCACTATCGCCGTTGTAGGAATTACAATCAGATGCGCCATTTGATCTTGTTCCTCCCGTCTTCCCTCCTCAAAGTTCCACCAGCCCATAGATCCACATCGGTTCCGATTTTTGCAAACGGCTTCATTGGAGCGACAAACAAATCCGCCTTCAAAACCACCCCATTTAAACCTTCGTCACTTCCTCGACAATCTCTCTATATTTTGCAAGCAGGTTCTTTGAATTCCATAATGCATCGTGCACCTTGCTCTCCAAGAACTTCAAATACCTTCGCTTCTTCGTCTTCGCAAACCGCTCCAGAGCATGTATCGCAACCATCATGTATTGGATCATCTCCACCTTGAATTTGTTGGGGCCCTAGTCACGATATCTCACGTACTTGCTCTCCAAAGATCGTACGATAGTTTCCTCATAGAACCGTAGGATCAATTCCATGAGGAAATCCTTGCACTCCTGAAATGGAATGTTTCAAATCGGGTGCAAATTCGGCGCATAAAAGTCCGCCACCTTCTATTTCTTTTTGTCCCCTGGCATCTTTGTTTGGAATTGAATTCGAGCGTGAAAGTTAAACTCTAAATAGTTTTAAGAAAAACTTTCAAGAGTTTGACGAAATACAAAGTTTTAAAAAAAACTTTGTAAAATTTGACGAAATCTCCCCCCCAATAAATCATTTTTCAACTCCCAGAAATGAGGAGCCAATGGATGGATTTTTCCAGCCAAAGCCACTCAACATCCACTCAAAATATATGAGGAGGAGAAGAAAAGTGAGGAAAAAGGGAGAGCAAAAAGCCTTTTATAGGCGTCAGTCGGCCTCTTAAATGTCCGCCCGATTGGATGGCCGCGTGCCGACTGCATGAGCGGACGGCCTCGGGCCATCCGCTGATCGGTCGGCCGCGTGCTCCTTGATCGCTTGATTGGACGGTCGTGCAGGCTTTCTCCCTAAATGGACGGCCGTGATTGAATCAATCTAATTTACCATCATTTTTTTTTCACCCTCGTTTTCACTGTATGTCCACTGAAAATGTTTATT
This sequence comes from Bryoerythrophyllum caledonicum, assembly GCA_963971425.1. Lineage (NCBI taxonomy): Eukaryota > Viridiplantae > Streptophyta > Bryopsida > Pottiales > Pottiaceae > Bryoerythrophyllum > Bryoerythrophyllum caledonicum. Next base: position 12,211,103 of record OZ020523.1, on the reverse strand, counting down.
ACCGCCAAAGGTTCCGTCCAACCGAACGTCCGGACGTTGTCGTTTGTCGGACGTCTTTTTGGACGCTCTGACCTACAGGACGTCGGATTGGTAATTCAGGCTTATGGTCTTCATTTCAGAAACATGGAATTCGACCCACAGTTGTACTAAATGAATTTTCCATCACATGAGCCTTTTACTTGACAGATTCAGTTCGACAAGCGTTTGAGCACCCTCTCCACCAACATCCATGAAGAGACACCACAGATTTCATTTCGGTTTTGGTGTTTATTGTCCCTGTGCTTGTGTTACATGGCGAGACAGCTGTTCCAGGATGCATTGACCCATTTCAAGTTAAATGGTTTGAACAAGCTAATGTAGAGTGGAATGAATTTTGCTACAACAATTTGGTTGTGCAACAATTTCCGGACCATTCTTATGATTTTGTCATTGGCCCTTCTTGTTTGCTTGCTAGTGATGGAAGTGTGAGTATTTTACGAAGTGATGGGCTTGCACCTACCCAAATTGTGTGTTGTACGGACCGAGCTCGAGAATGGATTGCATCGACGGCCTCCACAATTTACATGGAGAAGCGCCAGCTAGGTACGTTTTAGGGTCGCATTGTCTATGATTTCATCTCTTGAGAGATGTCGATGTGAAGCATGTGTTGTTGGGCGCTTCACGGTTTCTGAGTGGCAGTAGAGTGAGGTGCCTGCTTGTGACGTTTATCGAGCAATGTGTACTCTGTGAAGATTGTGATGTGGAATTGGGTGGATGTTTCAGTTTCAGATGCATAAAGTGAAGACGTTGAGACATTGCAAAGGTGATTGTGACCTGAGCAAACAAGGATTTGAATAACCTGGTTTTTGATGAGCTGGCTTAGGATGGAAACGTTATTGTCCTTGTGCGTCCGGAGGAGACTTCTAGTTTCTGGAACTTCCTGAGAAAGCAGACCGGATCATCAGAGAAGACCGCGAAGGTGGTGCCACTAATAGAAGATCTTCCGGCACAAGCTTCCGAAAGCAAGGGCAAGGAACCGGAATCAACTTTGGAGAAGACAGACGCAGGGAAAGGATTAATGGAAGAGTCCCCTACGCGTAGAAGCACTAGGAATAAGGGTGTTCAGAACACACCCTAGTTATAATAGAACTAGTCTTAGGAATTCTTGGTCACTTGGACTTAGCAGCGATTAACGACGGGGCTCAGAATTGCATCCGGCTACTGACCAATAGACTAAGGAACTTTTGTAAATACCTTAGAATCAAAAAATGGTGAGTCAAGATCTGAGTTACCAATCCGACGTCCTGTAGGTCGGAGCGTCCAAAACGACGATTGGCAAACGACAACGTCCGGACGTCCGGTTAGACGGAACGTCTGGCGGTAATAAACGTTTACAGCGGACATACAATGAAAACGAGGGTGTAAAAAAATAATAGTAAATTAGAATAGATCAATCAAGTCCGATCGTATAGATTGGAAGCTTGCACGTCCGTCCGATTGGGCGATCAAGGGACACGCGGCCGATCGATCGGCGGACGGCACATGGCTGTCCGATGTGGCAAACGACTAGCGGCTTTCTGATCAGGAAGCCGGGAGGCTTGCGGCCGTCCGCTTGTGCGATCGGCACGCGGCCGTCCGATTGGACAACCTATTGATCTCCGCCGTCCAATTAGGTGGACAGCCAAGAGGCCAACCGACGCCTATAAAAGGCCGTCCGCTCCCCCTTTTTCCTCACTTTTCTTCTCCCCCTCATTTATTTTGAGTGGATGTTGAGTGGCTTTGGCTGGCAAAATCTATCCATTGGCTCCTCATTTCTGGGAGTTGAAAAGTGATTTATTTGGGGAGGGGGGAGCTTTTGTCGAGTTTACAAAGTTTTTTTTAAAAACTTTGTATTTCGTCGAACTCTACAAAGTTTTTAAAAAAACTATCTAGAGTTTAACTTTCAAGCTCGAATTCAATTTCAAACAAAGATGCCAAGGGACAAGAAGAAACAGAAGGTGGCGGACTTTGGTGCGCCAAATTTGCACCCGATTTGAGACATTCTGTCTCAGGAGTGCAAGGATTTCCTCATGGAATTGATTGTACGGTTCTATGAGGAAAATATTGTACGAGCTTTGGAGAGCAAGTACGTAAGATACCGTGATGAGGGCCCCAACAAATCCAAGGTGGATGTCGTAGTCTAGTGGTTTGTAATTCTCAAAGTTAACCAAAATTAACCTTAAGCAAGCCCACCAAACTAGATCGTTTCCAAGGATTTTTATTGTGCCTAAAACTCTCTAAATCTGTAATTGCAACATGTTTAAAATAGAATTTTCCAAATTCTTTGCTGATATTGTTAAACCTCCACAACGCTAACATAGAAAGACCGCCCCGTAAGAAGTACTCTTGACCTAAGCTAGAGTTCTTCATCTCCAAAAAATTCGAGAGAACGACTTCTACAACTGATGGTGCAAAAAATGCGCAAAAACTCATGTAAACCCTCCAACGTCACATGCTCCATCACCACTGGCCCTTCGTTCTCATATTGAGATAGTAACTCCTCTTCAACTTCCCGGAAGACATAGACATATGAAAAAGGTGAATCCTCCGTGGGCTGGATAAATCAAATAAATCATGAAGAGAGAGACTCAGGCAACGATAGGTCTTGTAATTGCATATAAAGAAAAGTTAGAATAATGCATGAGCAAGACCTGCGTCCGTGGTAATCAAGAAGTTGTCCCGTTGCACAATGTAGAGCGATATTTCATTTCCCAGATCCCATGTCTCCGAGCAGAACCTGGTACGAGAAAAGAAACCGCCAACATCGACAACGACGAACCCCCAATCCACACCAAGCATGAACAGTGTACAGACAAAGTCCGGCTATGGAAAAGACGATAGCGCAACTGACAAGCTTGGCCAAGGTCGTCTCCATCATCACAAACCCAATTCCCCTAACCGTCGGCCTCGCTCGCCCGCAGCCGAGTTTTTTCTGCTATATTACAGAGCCGATACAAGAAGAGAAATAGGACCAATTTATTTTTCTGTCATGTTCACATCGGCATGGATTTCGATAGAATATATTCCACAGTACTTCCTAGCAGATGGTTAAGCTTGACTTCATGCTTTAAAACCATGGGTAGTCTTCAAATCCCCAAGAAGACGGTGGAAATCAATTCCTTCCAGATTGCAAGCTCATCATAGGACTGATTCCAGAAAAGCTCAATATGAAAATCCGCTCAAAATTTATACGACAACCAACTCTGCGACCGATCCATGTCGATACCTCAACTCAGCATTTTCCGGCAAAAAATGAAATACCCGATCTAGAAAAGAGCATCCTTAGGCAAACTCCTCTCATACATGGATCCACGTCCCAAACTCCAAAACCCCAATCAAACCAAAACCTCGATCACCAAAAAGCCACGCCGGATCCACATGCAACAGAAACCTCTCCTATCAACTAACCATTGGCTGTTGATCCCACGCCGCTCATCGCCACCCGACTAACAAAACTCATGAGAAAATGCGGCAACCAACACAATCCGCGCATCCAATCTACGCGTGTCACGCACCTGACCGAGACGCCGACGGATAATAATACTAAAAGCTAGCGTCGTCCATTCTAGGAAAGCGAAGAAAGTACGATTACCACCCCCCCGCGTGTAAAACACAATGCTGCTGCAACGGTCGAATGTTGCCAGCGCCACGCCGAAGCTCCTCTGGGAACAAAGCGAGACTGCAACATAGCCACAAAGCATGTCCAGACAGCCTCACTTGTTGGGTACTATTCCTGACCAATCTGCAGGAAGAGCGCCTCAGTATCTCCCGAGTATCCCGCGGGTAGCACGTGCATAGCGCTTCAGATTGGTCTTTATGATGATGGGCATCTAATTTTTTCTCCTAAGCATTCGGCGACAAGGCCGCTCTAGTACTGCCCCACTATCTCGCAGGTAACAACGGAGTATCACGTGCTTGTGGAGAGGGTGCACACGAGTATTACCCTGGTAAGAGGCGGGTATCGATCTAGCGACTCCATTGTCGTAGAGCTCCACTAGCTCTGTCAATGGCTGCAAGTTATGACTTGAGCTGGTGTTGGAGTCGGGGTGTCTATTTCTACACTTGAGGAAGTGAATGTTGCTGCAGTGGGGGCATTATTGCTGGGCAGCCTTCCTCACATGGCCTGGCGCTTTGCGATGGAGCTATATACCCTAAGGAAATAGAGATACAGACTCTAGGGAAACCAAGATATAAGAGAGAGAGAGCAAATAACACAAATATATTTGAAATATATTTAGCTATGGAGAAGTGTGTTCAACTCTGTGGGAGAGTTGCCTTTTATACTTTCCTCCCACCATAGAAGGTGGAGTTAAGTTAGAGTTAGCACAAACTCACTTTACTTTGAGCGGATATAGAAACATAGGCTCCTTTTACCTAATTCGGATATAGAAACTACATATCGTTTCTTAGTTGATTGGGTCTGACTGCTAATTAACATGCAACACCCGGGTATGATCATCCAATTGGTTGTTACTTTAACACTTCTAACCTAACTGTGGGATTTGGTACATATTTTAGGCCACTCTGAAGGGGATGGCGCTTTAGCCACTGTTGGACTCTGGTTGTGGATGCTCTTTCCTTCCCAGCCCTGGAAGAATCTACGAGGGTAGTAGATTATGCAAAATATCATCTATACAGAGGATACATTTCATCACTATCCCACTTCACGGAAATCATTGTAGTTTGTCAATGCATGTATCGATTTTGGTGGTGTCGGTCCTGGTAAATGCTCATTTTGCTCCGCCTAGACTAAGTCTTTGTTCATAGTTTCTATGGAGGTAGCTTGTAGGGCTTGCTTCAGAAAATGAATGATAGGCCTTGAAGGATTTATCCTTAAACGTATGAACAACATTAGTGGCCATGGTATTCTACATGACGGGTGTCATATTTGAGCATGATAGGGTGATCGCACACTACGCATGTACGAATTCGCACTCATGGGACAATTTTAGGGCAGGGTGCACAATTGAACTTAATTTTAGGCTAGTTTTTAAATATTTTTGTGAAAATAATAGTAGGTGCAGTCTTATTTCTTGCATATATTCAAGACCATAAATAAAAATATTAGTTGCATACGAAACAAAATTTGTAAAAATGAGTACAAACGTAAAATGTTTGTACTTCATAGTTTCAAGTTTGACATGTGTGTATCCATTACGTAAACTTATATTTAAATTTTTTTACAATTTAAAGTGCTATATATGATCCTCTACTCTTTTGCTACAATACCTTGCTATTCGAATAGATTAAATGATAGCCAATTAACTAGAAATGTAACAGATGGGGCTTTTCTTTAGAAGTCCCAAAACACGAGTTTATAGTCATTTAAAAGAAAATTGAACTAGGTAGCCATTATTTTGAGTCAAAGTACTTTGACTCTATTTGCATAGGGTAGAAAAAATCTATATTGTGCCACTCAAAATGCATGTATTCACAATCGGCAAGGGCAAAGTTTCCAAGATGTTCCGAGTATCTTCCTGCAATAGTAGACTTCAACATTTTATGATTATAAATATCAAGAAATTCTTTAAATCAGTCTCAAAATATCTCATGTGATGAAGGCATAATGGTTTCATCTACCATTTGGATTTGAGATCCAACTATTATTTACTTGATTATTAAACAACATTGCTATGCAAAGAATGTTTTAATTCTATTTTATTTTTATTTTCTTTTCACATACCTTGTGATTATTGCCATGCATTGACCTAACTTAAATTTTTTGCAATGTCTAGTGGAAAAATATGTCATTATTTTGAATCCAAGTTTTGATGACCATGTTTGCACAGGGAAGAAAAATAAATGCAACACTTTTAAAATGTAGGTTACAATTTGTACTGTCAAAGTTGATGAATTTTTTTGAGTGTTATCTTGTAGTGGTGAAATTCAAGATCCTATGGTTGGGATTAGTAACTAAAAAATAAACAATCTCATAATATCTTATCTTAAAGGAACAGTTTTGGAGTGGTTTGGATACAACATAGTCAAGGAATTCTAGGAGTTGATTTTTGAACAATTTACATATCAGTCATACAGGTGACTACCATGGTACATTAAATTTGTTATTTTATTAATAGCTCAAGATCAAGGACTATAATGATCACATGTCCTATTGAGAAAATATTATAATGGAGATCTAATTCTTCAACTTAATTTGGAATGTTTGTAACCAACTTAATATTACAATTTTGAAGATATGCTTTGAATCTAATGATTGTGATATTATCGAAGGTGACATAAAAGAAGCACAAGTATATTGTGCTATGGTACTTCAATTTGAGATAAAACTTCTTAATATGTTGTACAAGTGTATCCCCATCGTCCCCAATATGACAGAGATAGTATTCACTTTGGTAAATGTATGTAAATACAAAAAAAAATGTACCCATTATGAACTCATTATTTACTTTAAATGTCTATCATATACATGGTTTTATCCAAGTTTCAACTTCACTGGACAGGTAATGGACTATATTTGTTTGCCTGTACGTGCGGTCAAGCTTTCTAAAACCTAAGCTATTTGGATATATAATAGGTACTTCAAGTAAATAAGCTTTATCTTTTCCTTTGTAGATGTTTTATATTTTAATACTTTAATTTTATTTGAAAAATTAAATTTTTTTTTTAATATTTAAAAGAACTGATCATCATTTAAAAATATATTTTATGTCTTTATACTCAAGATTTTACTTATGCACCCAAAACTCCCCAACTCTCCCGAATGCTCTGACATTGTTGACGTGGGTGGCCACATAGGCGTAGATTAAGGTTGAAGACACAAAGAACATGCTTTCAAAGTCTCAAAGCATTGCAAGCCGAGGTTTCCTTCACGGACTTCCTCTTGACGTTGCATCGTTAGCGTGTTTGTGAACCATGAGGGGCAAGGTCGGCAATGCCGCCTATTTCCTCATTCCCTCTTACTGTGATAGAATATAGGGTTTTTTTTGGGATAGAAGTAGGGTTTGCTATTGTAATTAGAATTAGGATTAGGGTAAAAGTACACTAGTGGTGTCAAAAGACACTATGACACTTTTGGTGTCATAGTGCCAAAAGATTGGAAAAAATACTATTTATTAATTTTAAAAGTACATAAATGGAGATAATTACATTATTGGATATGGAGGAATGACTGACATTACTAATGAATCCTAGGGTCCAAGAAAAATTTGTAATTTATGTTTGGTTTTATTCACTAAAATCAATAAAAAAAAAGGAATTCCACAAAAAACCAAAAATATTTTTTTGCACTTTTTTTGATTGGAAGATTAAATTAACAAGATTGTACATGTAGGTCTAATTTTCATTTGATTAGTTCATTTTTTAATTAACTATAAATTCAAAATTAGGAATTTTTAGTATCACAGTGTCCCTCCTCTTAAGTTTAGCTTTCCTTAGAAATTCCTTGCAGAAGAAATTAAATAACAAAAAAAATAGGTCTACATGTAGAATCAAGTTAACTCCTACCACCAACCAACTAGAATGTAAAACTTTTTTTTCAAATTTTTATTGAATTCTTTGTTTTTGCCCAAAAGTGAGTAAGCCTAGTGTTCTTCTACCCATTAGGATAGGGCTATGATTAGAATTTGGATTAAGGTTAGGATTAGGGTTAGGATTAGGGTTAGGATTAGGGTTAGGATTGGAGTATATTCTAGATGATATTTGTATTTTGTGAGATAATTGTTTGTGATGGATTGTGTTGTGTGACAGTGGAAGTCAAAACTCATGAGGCGCCTGAAACGCAAGCGTTGAAAGATGAGGCAAAGATTGATGTAGGCACCTGGCTGGGCAAGGGCGGCTGATGAATGGGTGTAGGTGGGGAGTTGACAAGATCTTTAATCATCGAGATGAAGTACTTGAGAGCTCTTTGGAGGCTTGGCAAGGTAGCCGTATAGTAGATGGTGGTGTTGTGGGCTGGCGCTCGAGAGTTTAGCAAGTAGGATGTTGGTGAATTACCTTAGTGGCTAACATGTAGCATGGTTGTCACATTGGACAAGTTACTACTCATTTCTTGTCCATTGGACTGATTCCATCTACTTGCGTCATACATCCTAGAAACTGGACGTGTCCAATGTGACAAGAAATGAATAGTAACTTGTTCAATATGACAACCATGACTTGTAGATGATATAGGGGTGGTTTATATTACAGACCAAGAGCCATGACCAAGGAAAATGGATTAATTCCATGGTCACACTTCATGGTCACACTTCCATGGTCACACTTTAGAAATGTAATTTTTAAAGCCCTTTGGCCTCTCACTAAGTGTAAACCGAACTTGGAACGGGAGGAATGACCATGTACTTAAAAGTGGGCGTGATGATTTTTTAATGAATGCCTAAAAAGGGCAGTTTTGGGAAATTTTGTCATGTTTTACCATCTCTCTTTCTTCTCCTTCTTCTCCTTCTCCTCCTTCCTTTCTCTTCTCTTCTCTAGCCTTGAGTTTCTTCTTCTCTTCTCTTCCCCTAAAATTGTAGCAACCATAGTTTCAATGGAGGAGAGGAGAAGGAGTCTTGTCTTAGTTTTAGGATTATACATGTGTTTGTACATGCTTGCAAAGTATGTTGCAAATATGCAAGCCTTTATCTTGCAAGGAAAATGGGAGAAGTTTGCTTTATTCAGCTTGCTTCATGGAAGTTTGGGTTTAAGAGAGAGGACCATATGGAGTCAAGCCCGGATGTTTGGATTTGTGGACCGTTTGAGTTCATGGACGGAGAAGGATTTTAGGAGTCGGACTCGAGTCGATTTCAGTACTTTCAAATTTTTGTTTGAGAGATTCGGGCCATATTTGAAGAAATAAGATACTTGTTTTAGTCCAACTGTGCCTTTATAAGATAGGATTGCAATGTCTTTGCAAAGGTTGGGTACAGGTGATGGATTGCGGAGCATAGGAGATTTGTATGGAGTTCACAAGAGTACACTTTCAATAGTTGTACAAGAGTTTTGTAAATGTAATCGGAAGCATCTTCAGCCACTTTTTGTTTAAACTCCAAATGAATCGCAATTTAGGGCATTAGCTTTATGGTTTGAACAATTACATGGAATACCTTACACTATTGGAGGAATTGACGGGTCACACATTCCTGTATTAGCTCCTATCATTGGTGGTGAAGATTACTATTGTAGAAAGTCCTTTCATTCAACAATTTTATGTTGGACCAAATAGCGTGTTCTGAAAGTGCCCTTGAGGAGTATGTCTGATATTGTAGCAAGTTGTATAATTCTACACAACATATGCATTATTAATAGTGATGGCATCAAAGATGTTTGGATTGTTGAAGCCGAGGAAAAATTGAGGAGGAGAATAGCCGAAGGAGAGATTAGGGACGGCGGCAAATTACATGGTGAAAGGGCACGAATTGCTGAAGTAAGAAGACGAATTGCGTCTAGGGAAGATGTGCCTAATCCGGACGAGGTAAATGATGGTGAAATTGAAATTTTTTACTCAAAGAAAATGAGAAGGCAAATGATTTGCTTCATGGAGCTACAATGATGCATGAACTAATAGTTGAAAGCTTGTTGGAGCATAAACTACGCACTAGGTCCACCATCATTGATACGGATAGTGATAGTGGATCAAATCATCTAGAAGAGTAGCTAGAACTTCTCTAGCAATGCTGCAAAATTCCTATCCATGTTTTTCAAGAAATTGGTGGATTCCTGAAATGTAGTAAAAAGGGCGCTGGAATTACCAACCACTCGTTCCAAAAGCCCTTCTATCTTGTCTTGAGTCTTCTTTTTCTTCTCTTGTGTTGTTGGTGCTGGAATTAATGTTGAAATTGTTTGAGCAGAAGTAAGTGAAGACGGAGTCAGATGTTCTTCAATTATTTATGTTTCACTTGCTAGAATTTGATTGTGTATACTTGCTCTGCTGCTATTCCATTCGTCCATTTTGTTAAACCATCTACACTCTTGTTTCCTATCCATCCCAAAAACCTCATTAGCTTTCTTGTCGTTTTCTACTCCTTCATAATCATCTTGTACTTCTTCTTGCATGACAATCGTGTACGGTTGAAATCTTTGATTGCTGCTAGCATACGGATCCATAATTTGATACACATATTGACCTCTGCAAGAAGCATCCAAAAAGATGATCAAAACATTGAAAAAGATGCAATAAGGGCTCAAAAACGATGATTGTAAAATAATTCCAGCACATAGGAATTGACAATTTCACGCTCAAATAGGCAACGGGAAGAGATGTGCACATCAAAAGAGGTTGGGAGGATGGTAGAGGTGTTCGGAGGAATCTCTTTGCTTGGTAGAGACCGGAGTTCAAATCCCCTCACGCGCAAGATCGTCCCGAAATAGCCAAAAATCAAAATGCCTCCATGGCAGCAATCTCTCCATTTTGGGGGGAAGAGGGGCATGGGGCATGGGCATGCGGCTAAGGCCAAGGCCTTCTACGGCCCACATCTACAAGCATTTGCCCCACTAATTGAATTGAAACGAACCTTGTCTATTTGTTGTCCGCGCAAATTCATCGTCCATCTCTCCTCAAATAGCAATCAACTGGTGTACTTCAAAATCCCTCCACTTCATCGAAGCAACTCCCTCCTAATCCGACTCTCCAAGCTCAATTACGTCAATTTTGGTGGGTGTTTTCTTCGCCTTCCCTCTAGGTGCAACCTTCTCTTTCAATGGACGCCCCCTCTTATTCCCTACGCCCTTTGCAATTGTAGCCACCTCTTCCTTCACTTGTAAGATTTCAGCTCCAACAGTAGAAGAAGGCACAAGAGAAGGAGGTCGGAATGCACTAGAAGAAGAGCTCAAAAGATTCGGACCATGCTGCAATTGAGGATGTAGAATTTGATAAAGCAATGTAGGATTGGTCCTGAAAATTGGAGCTGCAATTTCTTCCATCCATTGTGAATTATGGACCATTCTTGTCCTTGCGACTCTTTAAAGGAGTCTTCATCCGGACTGTACCCTTCCATGCTTTAAAAAAACGATGAAAAAAAACAAGCTGAAACGACAAAATACAACAAGAATCAGGGCACACAAGAGAATGAGGGAATGATACAAGGAAGGCGATGACCTTTTCTACTTTGAGTTCAAAGTGTAACGGTATGAGGTAATAAAGGGTGGCCGTCATTGTATCTACAGTAACGATGGGCCCCCTCAAAAAAAATTAAAAATTAAAATAATAAAACGGCATTTCAGGCCTGTGGTCTCCTTGTTCAGCAATGAGAGAACCTTTTTTGCCTCTCTCGCCGCAAAATCCAGGGGACCCTTCAACATTATCCACTAGGCCTGTTTCTAGGCCTTTTCAGGACCTCAACTCCTTTGGTCACTTTTCTTTTTTCCTCGTAGTGTAAACCCAAGTCATCCTAGAACGAGTTGATGGAGCCAATCACAGATTTTAGAGGTGCATTGGACGAGTTCTTGGTTTGTAGTGTAAACCACCCCATAGATTGTGGACTCTTTTGAATGGACTTGTGTGGGACTCGTGTACTTTTTAGGCCGTATGGTGTGTGCATGTCATTGATTGTAGATGGTTCTTACATTTGTAGTCGTGTGCTCGGTTTACTTGTAGTGGATTTGTTGCGTTGAAAAAGTCATGTCACAATGAATGTTGTGCAAGTGTACTTTTCGATATCCTACTTTTCACTAAATATTTGAGCTTTGTACATTGACTAAACAATTTGATTTGTGTCTGCTTTCACCATTTGCAATGCAACCCGCGACTTTCATCATGTTTGCTTTCACCATTGCAATGCAACGCGTGGCTCTCATCATGTTTCAGAGTGAGGTATCCTTGTTTGATGTACTTTTCATTTTATTTCCACTCTTGTGTTTTTAGTTTGGCTTTTGGCATTAGTTTGATGCAAATTCCAGCTAAGGATTGTTCAATCTAGAGTCATGTTGTATTTGATGCAGTGACGATAATCAATACAAAAACAATCAATGTTTCATTGACCCCTATTCCATTTATTCCGTCTTCATTGGCCCTCAGTCCCTGGTTATTGGTCATTGGTTATTGGGTGACTGATTATTGGTTACATAGTGTTTATCCTCGAGAGGGGGGAGTAGTTCCATACTACGACTTCCATGTCTTGACATGGGTTTAGTAGAGGAAAGAATGGACACTCTATTCACTCTACCCCCTCAAGGGAACCGGAGTTGTTCTTCTTCTTACTCCGTCTTCACCTTCCAAGACATGCATTTCAAGGTGGCAATGCAAGAGCCAAGCACCTACAAATTTATTGAAATGGCATTCGAGCAAAGAAGATTAGTAAACATCCGAAAGCACCAATTAGTGTTCAAACTTAAGGATTTTCTTAACAAGATTTATTCTATGTACATTCATAAATGATTTCTTTAAGCTGTCAAAATTACATGAAATGAATGGTAATCTACTTGAAAGTAAAACGAAATGTAACTTCATTGAAATTACCTGGGTTGTTGGTTGTCTCTCAAAGTGCAATCCAAGGGCTTTTGACCGACTCATTCAAGAGAAAATGCCTCCATTTGCGAAGTGTTCCAGGGGTTGTCAAAGGATATGTTGTTCACTGCAGCGGAAAATTGCAGGTTACGGTATTGACATTGCGACATAGATCCAAGGATAGACAGCTATCCTTGTATATTGCAAGTTCCAGTCTATAGTAAGCGTTTTGAAAGTTGTTTGCAGTGTACAGTACAGTACTGTTTTACACTCCTCCAATTGTCAACGAAACTCTCCCTAACCCTTGTACCATTCTGAGTTGGAAGTACTGGAAGTTGTATTTGGATGACTTCAAGACAAGAATTTGATTGCCATAGTTGTGATCTACAGAACGCAGACTTTCTCCTACGGCATAGCTGTGAATAATGTGGCTACCATGTGATAGCTTCCGCGATTCAATTTTGTTGACAAAAGAAGTCAGCTATCTGCCCTAATGCCAGATGTCTGATGTCAATCGTATAAGTCCTAACATATGAGGCATGCACTGCCCACAACTTTAAGGGAGTGATTTGCATTGATAAAGTAACACAAGACCTCTATAGCTGTGCTGATGTTTAGCTGATGGGCTTTTTGAGGGACAACATTTACAGTGAAGTCATCACTATCATACACTTTGGTCAGATTTGAAGTTATTTATCTAAATTACACCTCAATGTAGGATGTTGGTTTTATTTTTTTCATGAAGCAAATTTACGAAAGCAGCAGAGAAAACTTGTTGGACTACACTTACTCTGCCAGGACTGGTTATGAGGAAGTTTTGGGAAGCTATTGATGGTTGCAGCATCATCACACTCCAAAGCAATAATTTCTACGATTTAAAACACGCAATTAAGCAATTTCACCCTTGCATTTTAGAAGGTGAATGGACTTTTTCATGAAGCAAACTCTCTGTCTCGTTGCTAAGCCAAGATTTAAGCTTTGAGATAAGCACTCTGAAAATTTCATGCACCTGTACATAGTGAACCACTGTAAACTAATAGTGCAGTTTTCTGCTTCAGTTTTTCTGTCTATGATGGCTTCTCTGGAGAACTTGTACGTGAATGTTCAGACTAGTTCGAACATCTCTGATTTACCGAGAAATTCGATAATTTGCATGGAAATTTGCACAGCTACAAGTTTGGACCATTGGATTTCCAGCCATTCACTAAATAGTAAGATTGAAGTGCGACATATATAGGATATACGGTGACTTTCTTAAATGTTTTGATCCAACCAGATCTAAAAAAGATCTAATAATTTGGTTGCGCAATGTGCACAACGCTAGAAAGACCTATCTAAAAAGAATGTTTCTACTGCAGGGCAATGAATCTGATGTCTAGCAATTAGAATGTATCTGTTTCAATTCCTAAATCATTCACACAAGTTACGGCCATGATCTGGACATGCATCTTGCCCAGGACATGTGTCCAAAGACACTACGGAATCTAAACTCGCTTGTGAAAGAATCTACATATGAAGTGGTGACGCAACATTCCATCAGGGAAGGGACCAGACGACCCGGATCCAGATGCATGACTTGCTGGGGTTGCCGTTCTTCACAACCCACGTCATGTAGTAAGCGGGAGGGAGGATTTTGGTGTAGGCCGGAATGACAAGACTAGCAGTCCTGTCGTTCACAACATCACCGTTGGGAGCCGTGCCCTTCACGGTGCTAATTGCCCTCGCCTTCACGGTCACGACTCGCTGCCCATGCGAATACGAGTGCGTGGACCACGGCGAGCTGTTCATCGTGAACATAAAACTGGCCGAGACTGGCCCCGTGTCGTAGAATCTCAGATCCAGAACGCTGTTGTACAAGACAACGGTCGCGTTCACGGACACAATGGTCGGCCTCTCGCCGCCAGCGTAGGGCGGCGTGAACGCCTCCACGCTCAGCTCGGTCGGAAAATACACCTTCGAGTTCAGCCTGCCCTGTTGAAAGGTGTAGTACTGATGCGAGTTGCTGCCGGCCACCATCACGCTCCCATCCTGATCACGCACAGTGAAGAAATCAGACTCCAGTCGCCCATGTCACAAACTACTTACAGTAAGTGCACATAGTGGAAAACAAGTGGAGGCTGGACTTTGAGCACTCACAGTCAATAGATTGGCTGTGGAATGGTACATTCGAGGAGTGGTGGTGGGAGCCATGACTGAGAATCTTGCACCAGCAGCCTTGGTCGGCTCGTACAGCACTGGCGACAGAGCCGGGGTGGTGGCCGTCCTGAAGTCCTGGTAACCGGTCTGGGCGCCGTTGATGATGAGCACGTTCAGGTCGGGGAGCACGACCATGTCACCCATGCACCTCTTGATGGGCATGTCCTCCATCGCCCACTCCGGAGCCGCGCTTGTCAACTCCATCCTCCCGCACGTCACGGAGCAGGGCGCGTAGATGTTGGTCGTGTTGGTGGCGCCTCCGCAGACCACCACCTCCGCCTTTTTGTAGGCGTCCTTGGATCGCAGCGGCAGCATCACCGACGAGCCGGCGCTCGGGTAGTTGCGTGCGTTTCCGGGGAGCTGAGGGAACGTCTTGACGACGATGTTCCTGGAGTAATCGTAGATGATGGAGTCACGGTTCGCGAAGATGTAAATCTGGTCGACGATCGGCAGCAGGAACGCGAACGGGTACCAGTTGTTGGGCCCGTGGGTGGTGTTGGCGCACATGCCTGTCCTCAGATCGCAGGTGGGGCCGTCACTAGTCATGTTTAGAAACGGCATGTACCGCGCCGGCGCACCGGTCGGAGGTGAGAACTCGTTGGTGAAGGTGTTTCGGCCTCCGAAGAGGATCTGGCGCCCGTCCGGCAGGAGGACGTTCGTGGAGTACCACCTCTCTGTCTTCAACCTAAGCGGGGACTCAACCCAGTCACACACCCTGTCCACTGGCTCCACCTCGTAGCACTCCGGCGATAACGACCTGAAATCATGCACACAGTTTAATCTCCTTGCATCATGATGTGGAGTCTAGATTCAACTTGGTACCTTATTATTTTCTTTCCTTCAAAGTCTCCTCCGGCTTGTGAGAGAGTGCCGTCGTCCAAAAACTGGCCGCCAGAGCAGAAGGGGTCGGTCAATATCATCAAGGGCCGAACAACTCCAGTGACGGGGTCCAGAATGACAGAGTGCGCAAACGGGTCACTCTTGAGAACCTTGTCGTATGTGGTGTTCCTGACCCTGCCACCTGCGTAGCCAACAATACAAGGAGTCACACAGTATGATGATGTCCATCACAGATCACTAGAGCACGTGATCAAACTACACATAATTTACCAAACGTAAGTGCACGCCCAGTGGATCAGATTCTAGAAGTACTGTACAGTTGAAGTTGGTCCTTGGTCCTGGATGTCAAAGGTGTGCAGCTAGCATGATCTGCCGTCCTCTAAGCCACATTGGTCACTGAATCACACGACAACTGGGAATTGAAAGTAGAGTCAGATCTATTCATGCACGAACCTGGGAATGTGATGTTGGAGGGACCTATGTTGGTGTGATCCAACAAGACGACACTGCCTTTACCAGGCGTCACCGCGGCGTGCATTGGCGAAATGCCAGCATTCTTGGTGATCACTCTCCACTCTCCCGGCGCCGCTTCCACCACATGGACTTGGAACATCACCAACGCCGACACCGTGATCACCAGCGCGCTCCACCTCCGCGACTCCATGATGAAGGCACCGGCTGCGGCTTCAAGGTCCTAGCTGATCGACATGCACCGGGCTGCTGAGCGGAACGGTGCGACCAGGCTCTTGAGGTGGTTGACGTTGTGATGAAGCGTACATTGTGGATGTTTCCCAGGCGGAAAGATAGGATACGCTATACATAGCCGCTATGGTGCCGTACAGTGTAAAGGTGGTAAGGTATATGACAAAGTTTAGGTTTAGGGTTTAGGGGCCGGAACATTGTGACTCCCATGGTAACATGTTACTGAAGCTTTCCCTCTATTATATGCATAAGTCAATTTTCAACACTCCTTGTCAAATTATTTACTTTTCCAATCACAATGTGTATCACCTATGTATAACATGGATCTCAGCTAGGCATTACATGGGTATCATCTTGACAAACCTCTTGAAATTTCCAATGTTTTTGGACATTCTCCATTGTGAATTAAATTATGTACGGAAATGACCAACGCTTAGGGCATACAATGAATACAACCAAATAACCTCTTTGATGAAACAAAGACGAATCCGGATTGCATCTGGCATATCGTATGTATATTAGAAGGGTTGGAGCTAAAAAGAAAAAGAAGAAGGAAAAAAAACACGTGTATGACGAGCGGGAGGAACGTGACAATTGACGGTACATTTTTATATATTATCTACATGCAACGTGCTGCGAGTGTTTAAATGTAGGAGAGGCCAACCCTTGTCTGGAATGGAATAGAGTTGTAGCTGCAGTGGTTTTAATTGCTTCCCACTTGATTCAGCAGCTGGACTCGCCGCTTGCTTGAGTACTTTGCCGCCCTTGCTTTTGAAGTGAAAGAGGTGAAGTAAATTTCCCCCATAACAGACAAGTTAATCCTTGACCCTTAGAGCATCTCCACCCCTTGCGGGAAAACTCCCACAGCAAAGGGTGGAGATGTCATGGGTTCTAAAAGACGGGAAGGGGGTTGCCCTCTCCCCCCCACACCCGTCCCTTCACGGTCCTGAGCGGGGGAACGCCACCGTTGCCGCCAGCCCCACCGTTGGCCGCAGCTGGCCTGGCGTCGGCATTGGCCAATGATTTAATTTTTTTTTGTTTTTTTTTTTAATTATTATTATTATTAATTTTCGTAATGTATATTAGCTGTTTTTTCTTTTTTCTTTTTTCTTTTTTTTGGTTTATAGTTTTCAACCTTTTTTAATTATTTAATCACACAATTTTGAAGCAAAAATATTCAATCCACTTCTTTGATTTCAAGATATTTAAATATTAATACTACATCATGTTCAAATACGACATTAGACGTGGAGAATAGATGACCACATTTCAACTTCCTAACAAAATAATCAAAATTACAAATGTAATGTACCTTTCAATATTGCCCAACATTGACATAGACAATTGCAACTATTGCATTCATACAGTTTTAACACCTTTTATGTTGAATATGAAAGAATTGGATGATGCAAGTACTTTGTTGTTTACAGTTCAAAATCAATTAACCAAGTACGAAGGAAATTTACTAAGTGAACTAATATTGTGGTGATAAACAATAATGCCTTCCAAAGGAAAGAAGAACGCCAGTCTCCGAAGGAGCCGGCGTGAATAAAGTGTCTGTTCGTTCCACTACTAAGACCATGCTCACCGGACAAGGAATTAGCAAACTGGACAATGCCTTCCAATATACGATATACATGAAATCATACACTTTATACTTGAATTACTCAAAAACCATCATGTTACAACCCAAAGTCTCTAGCCACTTCTATTTATTATTGTTGAAAATAATAGGTTTATGAATAATTCCTCAAACCACCAATTAACTCCAATTTTATTTTTAAAATATTTTTTCTAGGCTTTTTATACATAAGTTCAACAATTAGGAATTACAGAGATGAAGTAACCAAAAATTTGTACAACTATCCATCCAACGTACATTCGTATTGCATAACATTGCGAGAACATTAACCCTAAACCGTAAACAATCCTCTATTTCAGCATGAGATAAATATGTACAACTAAGTTTCACGTGTATTCCGCTGATTGCCCTTCCACCACCACAGATGTTCGATTAAGTCCCTCTTTGGTTTAAAATGTGCCTCCTCATCAACTATCTTGTCCCTTTCACTTACGTACCTTGCAATGGACAACGGTTCCTGTACATCTTGTTGTCCTCTGCGCCCAATAGTAATAGTGGAAGTAGATGTGGTTGTGTATGTGGAATCAAGAATATACTCTTGATTTAGCTCGGGAAACGGTTCCTCATCCTCAATTATCATGTTGTGTAGAATCAGAGAAGCCGTCCAAATGGTAACCATTTCCTCTTTCTTCCATTGTCTTGCGGGAACTCGTAAGATTCCCACCGTTGTTGTAATACTCCAAACGCACGTTCAATATATTTCCTTGCACCTTCTTGCTTCCTCGCATACAAGCTAAACATCTCCCCTTGAGGATCGGCTATCGTTTTCATGAAGATACTCCAATCTCGGTAGATCCCGTCCGCTAAGAGGTACCAACTATCGTACTCGCGATTATTCACATTGAATTTTACATGTTCTCCTTTACCTTTTATATTATTCACTAACCACGGGCTCCGATCAAGGACGTTTATGTCATTATTAGAACTGGCCATGCCAACAAAAATATGCCAGAACCATAGATTTTTTGATGCAACAGCCTCCATAATTATAGATGGATTGCCATCCTTGTCTTGATATTGTCCTTGCCAAGCATACGGACAATTCTTCCAATCCCAATGAGTGCAGTGGATGGAAGCAAACATTCCCGGGAAGCCTCGCTCTTCATTAATGCGCAATTGTTTCTTGATGTCTTCATTTGTGGGCTGCCTTAGGTACCGATCTCCAAAAACCTCCACAACAGCCTTCACAAAAATTTTAAAACTCTTTTGTGTCGTTGACTCCAGAATGCGTATATAATCGTCAAGAAAATCTGCTGCTACACCACCAGTCAGCATCCGGAAGGCAGCCAATACCTTCTGCATAGAAGATAATCCCGCTCGTCCCACTGCATATGATTTTTGTTGGAAGTATGGATCATGATGCACCACACCGTCATGGATCCTTAGAAATAATTCTTTACGCATGCGAAAGCGAATTCGGAACAAATTGGCGTATGTTGCATTTGCATTAAAGTAGTCCTCCATGATCTGTTCATGTCCTCGAGCATGACCTCAGTCGATGTTTGGTTTTTTGCCGGGTTTGGATCCACCATGTGATCTCTCTAATATTTCTGCTCGTTCCGCCTGCACTCTCGTTTGCGATGCTTGATAAAGCATATGCAATTCAAGAAGTTCTTCCACTTCATCTTCCTCTTCAATCAATTCATCCAAGTAGTCGGAACTATCCGTCTCTTCATCCATTGTAAACCGTAGAAGCTAAATAGAACCTATTAGATTGCACAGAAAAGAAATAGTTGAAAATATAAAGAGAGAAGCAAATAGAAGGGCGATTGGTGTGAGAATCATATATTTATAGCTATGACGGCATCCCCAAAAGTAAAAGAGACGTCCATGTCTACATCCAAGTTTCAAAGTACACTTAAATGTAGACATGGTCAAAAAGTGAAATTAAAAGTAAAATACATCCTTAAAGTAAAGAACAAAAAGTATAATATGGAAGAATGATGTATCTATATCTTTAAAAGAATACAGGATGAAGAACGGGTCGAATGGATGAACGCATAGATGAAAAACAATGCGTCAATGGATGAACATGTCGATGAAAAACGGTTTAGGATGAAAAGCAAAAGGTTAGGGTTTTGGATAAAATGAAAAGCTAAAAGTTAGGGTTTTGGACAAAAGGACGGGGCGGGGATGGAGGCAAGGACGGGGGACGGGGGATGGGGGACAAGGGGACAAGGACGGGGGGACGATGGATTGGAGGGAAAGGGCTAGGGGATGGGGAGGTGGGGACTCAACACAAAAAACAGTTGTGTCCGGAGGACACGGGTAACACTCTAGTTCCATATATAATAGGAACAATTGAGAAGAACATAAGCTTTCCATGTGTAATGGGAATCAAGGCAATTCTCTTGGAATCAGAAAGGAAATACATTTCAATTTTGACGGATGTTCAAACGATGAAAGGAATATGTAGACAATATAATTACAAGAAATCATGAATCCCAAGAGGAATTGGAAACAAACAAAAGACGGTGAATCCATTAACACATAAATGTGCACCCTAGAACCAAACATGAACATGTTCGCAAGGAACATGTTTTAGAAACACATGCCTAAAAAAAACCATAGAAGAAAATGTCCGTGAAATCAAAAATTGAAGAACCAACCGCTTCGTATCAAGTGTGGTAAGAATCATGATTCGCCTCTGCACCAAAAACATTAAGTGCGATCAAATTGAAGCGACCAAGGGGTATAAATTCTTATCCTACATAACTATAGAATGACATAAACAAGTACAATAAGTGAAACAATGCTCTCACAAACAATAACAAAAGAAGTTTCGAGAATAAATTGTGTGTAAATTCAAGATACCTTCCGTTGGGACCAGTACCGTCCTCATGTGCTGGTGGAGGGACGACCCCTGTAACCTCTAGAGAGTCATCATCTCAATCGCTTGCAGGAGTTTGAACATCAAAAAAGAAGTACGCTAAGAAGGCATATCTTTGGTAGATATGTTAATATAATTAGCATTGGAAGTTATAATCAAATAGAATGTAGAATTTGTACCTTGGGATTCGCATGTTCAATTGTGGGAACAACTGCTTCTGCACTTGAAGAAGCGACCATAGATGCCTTTAGTTCTGTGAGCGCTTTCTGCCGGAGTAAGGTGAAGTATTCAGCGGCGTCCGGATCTAGTTTTGACAAGTCTTCTTTGAAGATCCTCCTCATGTTTGCAATCTTCATCTCCGTCGTTCTATCTTTGTGTGATGTTGCAAAGTTTTTTGTAGCAATCTTAAAGTCTTCATCAAGGTTCTTTGCAATCACGTCCAGCTTCAAAAGTGCCTTCGCTTTCTTATTACCCATAGGGTGCTCCACTCCGCTCGCATGTGCTACCATGGCTGATCCCTCCTTCTCTGGCTCCTGCGACGTAGAAGACGTGCCAATCTTCATTCTTCCTTCTACGGTTCGAGCCTTAAACTTCTCCTTATCACGAAGATATTGCCAGCACTCGAGGTATTCAAATGCTTTTTTCTTCTCGCCACCTCCACCATAAAAGTCCAAGTACAATTTCTTTGCCTCTCAAATTTTGTCTTCTTCATTCCAGCCGGACTTCCTCATCTGCAGCACCTACTCGTAGAAACCAGTGAACTTAGAAACGTCCTTGGAAATCTCTTGCCACTTTGTATCAAGAGATTGCGAACCTCGAGACGCAAGCTGAGGATTGCGGGGCTCCAAGTTCTCGTATGCCTTTTTAATCTTCTCCCAAAAAGATTCCCGAGGTTGATTCGTACCTCTTGCGGAATCTTGGGAGGTGGTAACTCAGGCACGACATAGTCGCATGCACTCCTCTGGCGTGAAGTTGGTGCCCCGGGGAGCTTTGGGAGCATTTGTAGAAGTCATAGTGGCGGATCTACGTCAACAATGTGGACACGTAAAAAAACAGTGCAAAAGTAATCCTAGACCTTAATTTGGACCAATAGTAGTTACCCTAAATCAATATTGAACCACATGAATATGCTTCTTGCTAAAACTTAATAATTCTCTAGGAAGAAAATTTTAAGAAAGAGTGAGGGGAAAGTGGTTTACGTGAAGCAAAGAACGTACATATAATATGGTTTCCAACGATTGTTGAGGCGGAGGAACAAAATAGTTTGTGCTTTGTACGCTAGCCGCTGAGGAATAGCATTGAATGAAAGGAGGTATTAGAAATCGTAACATACTATAAAGGTTGTTTAGAAGGATAAAGAAAGAAATTCTAACCTACAACCCTATGGAGCTATTTCCGTGGAAAAAACCTAAAACAAGTTAAACAAAACCCAGAAGAAATTGCATAAAACATCATGATGAACCTATGAAACAAACTTCCAGAAATGATGAATAACAGGAAACCAGAATAATGAAGAACGGAGAAGCAAAATGATGGAAAGGAGTTGTTTAATAGTCAAGGCGAGCAAAAAAATAAAAATTTAAAGAGAGAATAACATGGAGCAGTGAAGTGCACTTCGAGCTTCACTGTGCACTTCACTGCACAGAAAAGCCGCATATTGGTAGTGAAAACTGTGGAATTTGGAGGGTGTACTACTTTAAATATCAATAGAGTCTTGCAAGAATTTTTTTACTTTGAATTAGAGCGGTTCACATGTGCACTAGGTTGATAGCTTCGCATTGACATATTATATGTGAAGAAAATATTTATACCCAATTATTGGTGATTTTTTTTCTTTTTTCTACTTGGTTGTATACAAAAATGTTCCAACCTTGTACGAATCAAAACGGAAGTTTTGTATGTGAGGAGAGAGATCAACAATCACAAAACAATGAAGAATGTCTTAAAGACCAAGTTCAATCAAAATTTAAGACCAAAATCAATGTGCATGTGTGTGAAATACAACATAGTATGTGGCATAGTATTCACTGTATTTTAGCGTATTTGGTGTATTTCGTGTTGTATTCCTAGCTTTTCCAAGAGTTCTATAAACCCAAATCATGATCTGATTGTTGGAGAGTGTTCGTGTAACGAGTGTGCAAATCTGAACCTCGTGTCTCGAAGCCTAGTTCCTCATGGATTTCATGCAAATTGAGTTTGAGCACCTCTGGAGTCCCATTTCGGGCATCCTGGGCGCTAAAGGGTTAAAGGTCTGAAGGTTGGTTCGCACTAGCACTTGCGGTCGACTTGCGTTCCGCGTTAGGGTAATTTGAGAAAATATTTTCTTATTAAAAAACATTGTAGATTCTTGTCTCATACCAACTCAAGTCACTGTTGCATGGATTTGCCTAAATATCCCGGTCGAGCGTTGCACCAAGCCTCAGGCTTGGAAAGGTGGAGGAGGATAGGGACAAAACCGGCCCCTATTTTTATGTTGGAAGGAGGCCCTATTTGATCCAAGGGGGGCCACCTAGGATAATTTTGGGCCGCAGGCCCTAATTTTGAAAAAAAACCAAAAATAGTCTTTAGGACCCTAAATCGGACAGGGCCAGAAAAATGGTCCCACCCAAGCCTGGCGCCCGACGCACGCTCGACCAGGGTGAATAAGGAGATCCCTGTTGCATGCGGTTGCCACACGCAAGCCAAGATGAGCCATAAATTTGCGTTAGTAAGTACTGTTCAAGTGGCCGCAAGTACTATTCACTTTTGGATTTTAGTTCATTAATTTTCTGAATGTTATTTTACATGTTACCCTTTTGACGCAGATTCTTGCAGCACTTGCGGTGAACATGCGTTCTTCTGCCTAGTGCAAACGGGCCTTGAGAAGCCACATTTGCGTTGCAACATGATATTTCCTTTGTATTTGACATGTAAGGTGTAAGAATTGATGTGTATAGTTACATTTTTAAAGATTGCGTAAATGTATTACATCTTCTAAATACACACATTAAACACCCCACTTTACACAACAGCCACCCGGACAAAACTATCCTTACATCTATGGTTACAATGCTCCAAAGTCGCACACAAATTACTACACTCCACAAAGTCTGAGCTCACGCTAACATCGCCGGCAATGAACAAGCCGACAAACTAGCAAAGGAAGGAAGAGAAAAAACCCACAAGGATGCCGAACACCCATACGAACACGCCCATGCCACCCCATATTACTACCATAGATATGAATGGCCCTCTATGGGCGAAACTCCCGACAAAGGCCCCATACGATTCTTGGACAAATATCTCAAAAAACGTGATCTTATAAACAACCTAGAAAAACTCACAGAAAATTTCCCCAATATTGAAAAATGGACCGGCAACCAAAACATCCACAACGTACTGTCCAACAACTTTTGGAAAAATCCAACCATTACGGACCCACAAATCACATGTCTAATCAAATTTCGCACCGGACAATACATGGGTAATGCCCGTAAACAACTCTTCTTTGGAAATGAAAGATTTCCTACAATAACATGTCCAATTTGTAACACCACAGACCCGGACACATGGCTACATGTCCTACTCAAGTGCCAAAACCCCCATATACACTCACTAATTATCAAAAGACATAACAAAGCGGTATGGGCTATCCGTAAATTACTTACATCATCAACCAAATCCCGTTGCTTCATTCTCATGAATGCTGGAACCTTTAATAACAACCCACAAGAAAATACGGTCCCCCCTTGGCTATTACCATGCACATGTCACACTCAAAGATGCCACTGTAATGCAAGATTCAAACCACACCTACTATGTGTTAGAGGGCTTTCATACAAAGACCCCCCACCAAACCACATAGACCCTAGTCTCACTATTCAGTTTATCGAATTCACATATTGCAATGATAGATTCTCTCCGGACACTATCACCAACAAAACAAACAAATACCAACCATTACTTGACGATATTCAAGCACTGGGATGGAAAGTAGACCCCCTCATTGTCATCACCGCGGGTGCTAGAGCCACCACCTTCATCCCCTCAATGACAACCCTTGAAGAAACATTTAAAATCCCCATCACTTCAATCAAAACCACCTTTTCAAATATTAATACTATTGCAATTCAACATGCTATGTCGATACTCCTTCATAAACGTAAACTTGAAAACAACCAACCCCTTCTAGACGCTTCAAACCCCCCTCCATAGATCTACACTTGCATTTTGCATTTCACCGTACTTGCCCTCCCTCTTTTAGGACTTTTTGGGACCTAGGGTCCTTTGATATTGGTCACTTGTTATTGGGTACATAGTGTCCACCCTCGAAAGGGGGAAGTAGTTCCATACTACTAACCCATGCCTTTGATAGTGGTGGAATGAACGGACACTTTACTCATGCCGGCCCCCTTCGGGAACCGGCATTCTTCTTCTTCTTCTATATAGTTACAAAAGTTTATATTTGTGTTGAGCCTAATCCAATGACACATGACAATTTTAGTTTAGATGATTATTGCACCTACTACATGCTTGAGAAGTTGCAAAATGGTCATGTATTCTACATGTTTAGTGTCGTATTTGAGCATGATAAGGTTAAGATATTGAAATGACCTCCCAATGTCAGATGTTAGTTGAAGAATCTTCAATCTGAAGTGAGAGCCTCCCTGCGAGCACCCAAACACAAAGCCTGCCTGAACATGCCCAAGCCAAGAGCCTCTCTACGAGCAAGCACACTAAAAACCTCCCTACGCGCGCAAATCGTGAGTCCATGTGCGAGCGCGAACTGTGAGTCACCCTGTGCGCGCCTGAAATGTGTTCCTCCCTGTGAGTACCCGAACTAAGAGCCTCCCTACAAGAATTTGAACTGTGAGTTCTTCTGGAAGGACTGGGGACTTGCGACCTACAGCCAACAGCCTCCCTTCTCGCTTGCCACGCCCAACGACCTCTCTTCCCAACTGCTACCTACGGGTAGCAACCTTCCTCCTCCACGACCTACCCTATAGCAACCCACGTCCAACAACCTTCCCCCCCTGCAACCTACGTCCAATTAACCCACACTCCAGTAGCGACCTTCTAACCTCCATAGCAACCCCCCCAATTCCAAGCAGCGACCTCCCACTACTAAACAGTGACCCCCCTAATTCAAATAGCGACCCCCTACACCCCTCCACTACAAGTATACTAACCAAAATAGTTACTAACCTCTTCAAAAGTAGAAGTATACCGAGGCAACATCAAAAGACTCCTCAATTTCAATGAGAAGATGGACGAGGACACAATGGTGATTGAGAAGATACCAAGGCAAACAGAAGAAACCCTACCACAAGCAAGAAGATGAAGAATATCATGATAGAAGAAAACCCGCCGCACATCACTCAACTGGTAAGCGTGAATTTCAAGTTTTTATTGGGATATCCTACCATGGAGGCTCTTGCAATTGAAGAATGACTTCAAGAGCTTTACAATGGAGAAACCACCGAAGACATGATAACAAGAGGATTAAAGGTGGAAGAGGCCGAGGAGGCAAGCGTGGCCAAGATAGCATTTCCTCACATCCCGCAACTACTATATCCAAGCATAAGAAATGGCGTGGAGGGACAACACTACAACATCAACCAACTCCCCTTTGATATCACCATCAACACCTCCACAGGTTTAGCTCTTGATTATCACATTACAATTCACTTTGAACCCCCTTCCTCCCAAATCATGCATGATGAAATCAAGAAAATGTTTACAAAAGGACTATAAGTAATGGGTATAAAACTTGGCAATGATCTCATAAACCCTATTTCAATCCAATGTTTGAGTACAAAAAACGCGGGAAAGAAGGGTGTATGGGCGGGGATAATCAAACTACACTTGCTAAAACCCAAAATTGATAGTATCATGATGCTCAAAGGGCTTAGATCCTTCATCCTTAAGCTAGATGGTCACAACATCATTGGAAAAGTTTGTAAGAGTTACCAAAACATTGCTAGGCATTCTAACCTCTCTATCAAGGTGAAGAGTGGCAACTTGAAGGGTATCTCGGCCAACACTCTTTTTAAGGATGTCCTCTTGAATAGTTTTCGAAGGGGGCAAGAGTTTGATAACACCGGAGTCCAGAAGAGCATTGACGACACTCATGCGTTCATCATGACCACCACACTTCAACAAGCGAAGAAGATCCAACTACATCAAGTCACCACACAACATGAGGTAATACAAACTAAATACATCACCGGAGGGAAGGTATCACAAGAGAAGAGGCAAAGAAAGATGCCTTTACTCTAACTCTCTCCCCTTTTATTATCCTTATGAGTGTTTGTGATACAAGTGATGTCATTCGCAAGATCATTGGTGATGCTAACACTAGATCTATTTGGTTCCACAAAGAATGTGGAACTAGGCACAACGGAAGTGCTAATGTACATTGTGCTAACCCAATTGTCTACAAACAATTTGTAAACAAAACCTTTGCCATAGGAGGATACCTTATAGAGTTTGCACCACACCGGAGGAGTCTAGAAGGAACGAAACCCCCTTCCAAAGCACAAGTGAAGACATTCGGGTTTGATAACGTTAACACCGCCATGGTCAACACGGTGGAGACCTTCAAGATATAAGAACCCTCATCCAATGTAACCAAACAAGATGTGTTAGAGATTGTGGAGTCGGTTATGGAGGAGAGCAACAAGAAAATGAGGAAGGAGACACGAGAGTATGCCGATAAAAAACATGAAGAATTGAAGACTCAAATGGTGAGCATCCAACATGCAATGAGTGCCGCACTTGCTTCAATGCAAGCCATCACGGGAAGTATGGTTACACCCATGATTGAAGACAAGCCGCCAAACTTGTAGACTTCAAAGACTACACGTAACTATCATTGACCATACACTATATGGAATACATACAAAAAGCCTAGTATGGACTATGGATACTATACTCGTACATTATATGTAGTAGTGTACAATCATACACCCATATATATGGCGTATAAATAATGTATTAGACTTCACACTCAATACAAATACATCATTCTATACAAAGAGGAATACATATACACATATCCAAATACATATATTAATACAACTACCAAAATACATACAAATATAAAAAACATACATACAAATAGTAAATACATATACATACACAAATAAAAATGCTACCTACAATACACATATACACATAAACACAACATCCACTACATACGTAAAAAGATGCAAAAATACAAATCAATATCTACACATAAAGACTAATACAAACCAAGACACACAAACAAACACAAAATCAATTAACAAAAACAACATACATAACAATAAACCTAAACAAAATAAACCAAAGAAAATCATTTCTAGAGAAACTCACCCAAAAGAAGGAAAACACAACATACACACTTCTCAATACAAAGATAAAATAAAAAACAAAACAAAAAAGAATATTGGACAAACAAAAAAACATATAACCTTTAAACATAATAAAAAACCACCACATTTTAAACTACTACTAATACTAGGAGGAGACATAGAAACAAACCTAGGACCTATGCCAAAAATAATGAAAAGACACCCAACACATCACAAAAAGAATGCCAAAATGTACTTTATACCAAATACAATAAAATTACAACCGGAATACAAACATATTGCCCAAGCATTTGCACCTATACTAAAACCCACGCATATACTACACCAATTATACACCAACACACATCCACACATTATCCAATATATACAACAACAACAAAATGAACACCCCTCATCACATATCCTATACACCATAGTAACTACAATCCACCCAACCTTAGACAAATGTAACCTCTTATTAAACCCACAAAGCCCGAACATAACTCAATGGACTAATACGCTATTAAACACCCTTGCTAACCTACAAAACCCTCCCGAAAGACACATTAACACTCCACACCCTTATTTATCATTCATTGAAAATAACCAAAATATTATAAAACATAATACATCAATACATAAAGAACTATATGATTTTATACACAATCATTGTATACCACCATCACAAGATATTATTAAAAAAAAATTCCATACCTTCCCAACAATCTAATTAATGAATCACTAAAATGTCTCGACCAAATACCAGAATATATCCACCCACCCCCCCCCCTTACCTTCTCCCACAAAACCAAGACAATAGCTCAAATAAAGAAAATACATATATAATCACATGGAATGCCTCCTCTCTAAACACTACCCTTCCTAGCTTACAAACTTTGGTCACACATACAAACACACCGCCAGCCATTATAGTTATACAAGAAACAAAATGATCCGCCACAAAATCCACAAAATATATACAAAATATATTCCAAGACTATAAACTCATTTTCAACAATACGCATGCACTTACAAGATGTATTCAACAACGGAGACCATACACACCGGGCCGCGGTGGCCTCCTCACATTAATACATACAAAATATGCTTTCCCGGGCAACATCAAAAAATCCCCACCCCGATGCACATATCTCCTTACCTTCAAATAATCAAAATTACTAATTCTCCACTACAACCATGGTTAGTTCTTCACATGTATATGCCATCTCACCCCAAAGATACTAGATTTATCAATGACTTACAAAACACTATCACATCTCAAATAAATAATAACCCCAATCACACATATATGCTATGTGGAGACTTCAATAGAGACATAGCATTAATTGGACGCCAAAATGGAAATCATAACACCCCTCCTCAAACCATAGACCACCAATGGCGCCACTTCACAGAAAACTTAAACTTCACTTACATAAAAACCGATACACAATTCTCTAGACAAGGTGGCTATAACTATAGCGATTGGAGTCTAATAGACGGATTTTATATAAATACCAACAACAATACGCAATACACCTCTACAACTAACAAGGATGTTATTCTCAACTCGGACCACTCACCTATACATTTGCACATGCCAAATAACACATTAATTAATAGAACTCCTACAATCCTAAACAATGACACTATACGCATACTCAACCCCATCCCAAAAGACAACTTAGAAAAATTCAACACAAAATTCCTTGAAGAAAAATCCATGCAAATAGACTCCCTCATAAATACTCTTGAAAATAAGAATCAACTATCACAAGTACAATGGCAAGAAGCATGTCAAACCCTAGATATACTCATCAAAAAAATCTCCGACACACTAGAACAAACTTGTAGAGCCTACTCAATACCCCAAATGACAAACAGAACATCTCAACAAGGAGGTTATCTACCCCGCAAACTCTCTAAAACTTGGAAACAACATCTTACTACATACCATGTTATACGAAAAACTATAAGACTTGTAAAAAATAATTCTCAATGGCGTAACCACCCCATATGCAATGAACTACTAACTCTACAACATACCCAAATTCCCACCCCACTGCCCCCGGATATACCCCATGATACATGGGTAAAAGATATCGCACTAATTGCAAAAAATGCCAACATACAAGTTAGAAAAATAACCTCAAAATACACCAAAGATAACATTAAGAAAGCCATCTCAAAATATAGACAATTGTATGAAATAAGCCCTAAGAAAATTAACAGAAAAGTCTTTAAGAACCTAGAATCCCTACCACTAGATTGTATCACAGATCAATATAATAATATTTTAACTAGCCCCGAAGACATTGCGAATGAAATATTCAACCAACAAACAAAAAACAACAGATTCACAGTACCAACATGTAATTACCAACCACAACATCCAATTGAATGTGCATGTGTTGTACGCCAATACCCATGGCATGACCTTGATGGATTTACCTTAGACAAACAAGGCGAACTAGAAAATCCACTACATACGTACTTCAACAGAGCCACATATGACACATGTCTTCAAAACCTGGGCAACAACAAAGCCCCAGGCCCAGATCGCATACCAAATTCAATACTCAAAAACATGCCTCCAAGATTTCACAAACTCTTATTCTTTTTCTTTTCTCACTGCTACAAAAAAAAACAAATATCGACTTCATAGAAATCAAACGCAACAATTTCACTATACAAAAAAGGCAACCCGTCTATACTACCCAACCATAGACCAATTCCATTAGCCAACACAACATATAAACTCTTCACCTGTACACTCACCTACATCCTATCCTCATACGGTGAAAATTTCAAAATCCTATATGATAGCCAAGAAGGCTTTAGAGCAGAAAGAAGTACCGCTCGAAAGATACAAACTATAATAGCCGCACTAGAAGACGCACGGTTTACAAATCAAGATATACACATATTATACGTTGACTTCAAAAATGCCTTTTGCTCGACAGACCATGCTAGACTATTAGCAATAATGATGGATCTTGGCTTCCCAAAAGATGCAACTACACTTGTTGGAAACATCTACTCCCAATCATCCACTTACTATATTGGAGAACACTTCGGAAAAACAAAACCTATACCCATTCAAAGAGAAACTATACAAGGAGATACCCTTAGCCCATACCTAATTATTATATTCTTAGAACCACTACTTAGATGGCTTGAACGAGGAAATAATGGATACACTTTTGGCACATCACAAACCACCATAAACTCTGCAGCATACGCTGATGACCTCGCCATCATGACTAGCGAAATTAAATCTATTCAAATACAACTCAATAAAATTAATAGATATTGCAAATGGACTGGTATGGACGTAGGTGTCCCAAAATGTGCCGCTACTGGATGCCCCAACAAATCCAATTAAACCCTACCACTTTCAAAGCCCTAATGCAAGCTTCTAACATCAATTACCGCAATCAACCAATCCCTATACTACATCAAAATGAACCATACATATACCTAGGTACAAATCTTGTCCCCTCACTAAAATGGAAAATCCAAATTCACACTACAACCACAAAACTCATCAAACAATGCAAAGAACTAACAACATGTCCGGCCACCATGAAACAGAAAATAAAAATGGTTGATACCGTAATACGCCCAGGCGTAGCATACAGCTTCTACAGTGTACCATACTCTATGCCAGCTATCAAAAAACTTGACCAAAAGATAATAGCCATACAAAAAACTATATGTGGACTACCAAAATGTATGTCAAATGCGATAATCCCAACATCCACATAATCTATTTGGGCTTGAAGCCTTCTCCCTCAAAAACGCATATCTCCGATGTATAGGTGAACAATTACAAAATGCCCTAAATGACAAAGGTAGACTTGGGAAAATATATAATGGATTAACTCATTATGTCCTTGCCCAATACGGTGGTGCCGAAAACATACCCAGAATCAAGAAAAGTAATTGTACAAGATCACCAATCACACAAACATTCTTCTTATTAAAACACATAGCTAAAGTCCACCTTAAAAGTACGTTCCCAAATTTCCTCATTGATCCTACATCACTAGAAATAATATGGCGCCAAGAAACACTAAATCACAACACACTCAATGCCCAACTCTCTCAAAAGCTTCTACAAAAACTCCTATCAAAAAATGTTTTTGAACTAAAACAAATTACTTTACCTAACGGCACACACATCATGAACAATGTGGACTTCAAAAACTACCACTTCACCCCATCCAAATTATTCAAAAATGCTCTAAATGTTGCTAAACAACTATTTTGCCACCCCACATGCCCTATTACATGTCATACCTTTTGTAACATACACTCATACTCCTATATACTTAAAGATTCATTCATCACCATCGACAATAGCATTACCCCAAGAAATATCCCTCCACCAAGCAATCCCCTTAACCCTCCACACCCACACCATCCCCTTCCCCCAACATACATCCCCAAAAACCCTACCACATATCCCATTAACAACATCATACACCACAAACATATCCAACACACAGACACAAATAATATACAAAATACCTACACAAAATATTTATGCCAATGGCAACACAATAATAATACATACAATAAATGGCTTCCCCAAAGAGACCTTTTTCCACAACACGACACCAATACCTCCACACATAACATCGAAAAATTAAAACAATACTACCAAAAAAATTCAAAACAAAATTTACTCGGAAATCATCCTAGCCCACTACCCTCAAGAACAATTCTCAGACCCAAGATCCGTAACACCACCTATAGTTATTCCACTCTTAAACATTTATACAACAGAATGTAATCCCGAAAATGATATCCTTACATTCTCAAACACAATTAAATTAGATAACAGCCAAGCACATCTATACGAAGAAAATGGCCGACATTTGCACACTATTCCCACCACTCGACTCCAATGGTTATGGAATCAATACAATACAAAACTACAAACCCCTACAAACATAGAACCATCGACCCAACCCTTTGAAACCGAACTAATTTGGCTATACCAAAGATATAAATAGCAAATCCCAAAAAATGACCCTCTAAAAATGCGCCATACACGATACCCACACCCATTTTAGACTCATTAATATCATCCTTTAACATTGAACAATCATATTTTTCTTCTCTGATCACATGCTCTACCAAACTAAAAAAATTCTACTCACCTTTTGAAAGAGACAAAATATTGAGATCATTGGGAAAAGCCTTTGACTATAAATGGATCGATAATGGTATAGCCCACCCCCACAATTTAAAGGAAATGGAACAAACAATACACTGGGCTCGACTTGCCGCCAAACATGACCCAAACAACACAAATACAATCATCATCGCACCAGACCACAACTGGTACCAAAACAGTAACCAAGACTTAAACCCATTTCCAGATTCTCATACTCTTGCATTATTTAAAGCAGATTCAATACCATACAAAGAACCTACTATTCCACCCGAGTTAAAAAAAACCCCGAATTAAACCATCTACATTACAAATAATATGTGTCCACCATCTAAATCAAACCCTTGGCACCATAGAACAACTTGCCGAACTCACCTCCATAACACACAACTTAAACATACACCGATTATACACAAGACTGGTCCCACCTACACCTATACAAAACCCCGTTAACTGAAGTAAAAAATGGTCAAAACTAAACTACATCAACAATACATCAAACTACCTTTTTACACCGCCCCCCCTTCCAAACTATTCAACTCATACTACACCGAAATTTAACCCCGCACATAGTTATTATACCGATGGATCTTTTAAACCACTAGAACAAATTAGCCCACGAAATTGGCGCAGAGAAAAAGTTGGGTAAGGCATATACAATTCTACCAAAGAAATGAAATTAGCCAAGAGACTCCATGGATTACAAAATATTCTTAGAGCAGAACTTATGGCCATCCACAAAACTTACAAATCATTACAACAAAATACAATAATGAACCCGCTCATATATTCACCGATTGCATAAATGCACTTTACCTACTAAACACTCAAATAATACACCCTACCCTTCACAATAGCCACCTTGACCAAACCATACTAATGTCAATGATCTAAATGTTACAAAACCGAACGCACACTACAACCCTCCACAAAGTTAGAGCCCATGCCAATATTGATGGTAATGAACAAGCAGATAAATTAGCAAAAGAAGGCCGAGAAAAAACACACAAAAAGGCCAAAGATATACACGAACATGCCTATGCTACTCCATACTACTTCCAAAGAGAAGATTGGCCTTCTAAAGAAGATACCCCCGATAAAGGACCAATTAGATTTCTGGACAAATATCTCCAAAAACAAGACCTCTACAACAATCTTGACACAATAACAGAAAATATCCGTAGCATTGAAAAATGGACTAACAACAATAACATAGACAATGAACTCTCTACAAATTTTTGGAAAAATCCATCATGACCGACTCAGAAATAACATGCCTCATCAAATTCCGTACCGGCCAATATATGGGAAACGCTCGTAAACAACTTTTCTTTGGATTAGAAAGATTCCCATCCATAACATGCCCCATATGCCCCTCAACGGACCGCGACACATGGCTTCATGTCCTACTCATATGCCAAAACCACCACATACACTCCTTAATTGTTAAAAGACATAATAAAGCGGTATGGGAAATTCGAAAACTAATCACCTCCTACAACAAATCGAGATGTTTTATCCTAATGAATGCCGGCACCTTCAACAACAACCCACAAGAAAATACGGTCCCCCCTTGGCTACTTCCATGTTCATGTGAGACTGAAAGTTGTCATTGTAACGCTAGGCTCAAACCGGACATACTTTGTGTAAGAGGTTTACCATATAATGATCCACCACATGAACACATAAACCAAGACTACACCATTCAATTCATTGAATTCACATATTGCAACGATAGATTTTCCCCGGAAACAATCCGAAACAAAATAGATAAATACCAATCCCTCATAAACAACATCATAGCCCTTGGATGGAATTTGGATCCCCTTATAGTAATCACATTTGGCGCTCGTGCCACCACGCTTATTCCATCTATGAAAACTCTAGAAGAAACCTTCAAAATTCCCATCGAAACAATTAAAACCACCTTTAAAAACATTAACACCAGGCCTTTTTTTTGGTTTCAGAGTTTTAGCCAGATTTGGCCACAGTGGCGACACAAACTTTTTGACGACCGCAAGTTTGGTGACACAAAGTTTCTCTAGAAACCATACAAAACCAAATTTTCTCCGTAAATATCCATTTTGGAGAATTCATCTCTATAAACATAGATTTGTACATCCTCTTTGGCGACAAGTTGGAGTCCCCATTGTTCATTAGTAGCAATATGGCGATATGCAAACGGACTTCATTGGGAACGGCCATCAATGAAGTTTTGGCAATGTAAAATCTTAAGATTTCCCAGTTTTCAGGAATATTCTATTTCTATAAATAAAAATTCGCTATTTGGCTCCAAGTCGCCAAAAAAAAAGGCCTGATTAACACCATCGCTATTCAATATGCTATGTCCATTTTACTACATAAACGCAAAATTGAAAACAACCAACCTCTCCCCACACACACGACCATCCATAGAACTACTCTTATACACCTTCAAACATCAAAACCCCTATAATTGAGAAGCTTCCCTTCCCCCCCCTCTCTCTCTTCTCTGACCACTCTTTCAATTGCCGGTAGGTTACTTATGTGTTCTTGCTACTAGTTACATAGTGTCTACCCTCGAGAAGGGGAAGTAGTTCCATACCACTAATTCCTTGTCCAGTGGGCATGGTCTTAGTGGTGGAACGAACAAACACTTTACTCACGCCGGCTCCTGCGGAGATCGGTGTTCTTCTTCTTTGTTGATTTGTTATTGTTGTAGATAAATTTTATTGGCAATATCTTTTGGATTGGTGAGGATATTGCCACAAGGATGCAGTCTAGTGTTTGAGAGGTATTGTTGTTTTTGAAGACTTTTTGGTTGATTATTTTGGGGTTTTTGTCATGTAGTTGTCTGTATTTTGATATGGATTTTTTAATGCATTCTCTATTGTATTTTGTTGTGATTTTGCAGGAAATTTTGTTAGCAATTTTTGTAACTTTGGTGATCCATGATTCTAGAAGTA
Organism: Bryoerythrophyllum caledonicum; assembly: GCA_963971425.1. Classification (NCBI taxonomy): domain Eukaryota; kingdom Viridiplantae; phylum Streptophyta; class Bryopsida; order Pottiales; family Pottiaceae; genus Bryoerythrophyllum; species Bryoerythrophyllum caledonicum. Next base: position 12,175,053 of record OZ020523.1, on the reverse strand, counting down.
TATCATATGTTGGAGGTTGTGGTATGTCACTGTGTGTGTGGTTTTGTATGTTGTTTATTATAGGGTGGCTCAACCAGTTTCAGTTGTTTTTTACTATAATAGAAAATGGACCATTTTTCAACTTCAAACACTATAATCTATCAATTTGTGCAATTAAAGTTTATGAAATTTTGTGAGTATGTTACTTAATAAATCTTAATTGAGATTGTACATTTGAATTGGATATAAAGGCCATTGCACTAGAATCAACATTTGGAAGTGTTTTTTGTGTGAAATTGTCAAATAAATTTAGGGATATATCCTTTCCCACCCAAAGCATTGTAGTGTAGAATTTTTGGATTTCAATTGATTTTTGGCTTGTTGTGAAAATACAATGTCTATTTTAGGCAAATTGAAGATGAAATGTTTAACCCCTAGAGGACCAAGTGTTCATTTGAAAGATAATTTTTTTCACATAGACTGCAAATATTTTTCAATCTTGATATTCAAAATTCATAAGTTTTTTACCACATCATCTTATATATGTTGAGAAGAAGATCCTGTGGTTACATTCTCAAAAAGTCCCTCTTTGCAATTTTTAATCAATGCTGTAGAGAATCCTCTAAAATGCCTAGGTCCTTAAGGGGCAAAGTTGGTGGTTTAAGGACATCATAGCATAGTGCTTTTACAATAAGGTACACCATTCCCTGAATATACTCTTGTCCAAGCTAATTCAAAACACTTGCACTAATTTCAATACGAGCAAATTACACTGGTCCACCTCAATTTTCAATCCACATGAAATCATGTACCTTGGAAAATAGTGTTGAATGTTTCAAAATTTCTGATACAAAATTATTGTGGATTGATGGACATGTGGTGGTGAGCCACCGGGAGTGGAAGATATTTGGTAGTGAATAACAGTGAGATGGCAATGAGTCGCATGACACATGTTGAAATGTGTCCACATGAATGTTGTTCCAGAACCAAAATTGATGTGGTCCACATGTTTATACTCCCACGTCACTAATGCATCCAAACTTTATTAAGTAAGCGATGTAGAATGATGACAGTAATCTTACTAGGAAGCTGCAACGAGAGAATCCCATGCAAGTAGGACATGGTACTGCTTATTCAATGAATGATATAGAATGATGGTAGTTGTCTTACTTGGAAGCTGCAACAATAGTATCCCATGCAAAGTAGGGCATAGACTGCTCAGAAACAAAAAGTAGTGGGAGACTTTGTTGTTGGTAACTTAACTGTTACCAACATTGTAAGTTTCGAAAACCCCTTCAGGAGTTAATATTTTCTCTCCACCAGGTAAATTATTTTGGACAGTAATCTCCAAAGTTTCCAAAGTTCTAATTGAAGGATTACATATAGCGAAACCAGACCCTTGGGTATAGTAATGTAGGAGTTTTAGTGTAATCTAAAGACATGAGCTCCAAGATGTGAGCTGAATGGGGAACCACTGTAGCGTCTGGAAAAAGTCTGAGCCATGTCACTCCCATCCACCAATTTTTATCAGCATGTACAAATGACGTTCTTCCATGGCTCCCATGACATGCTGTAGTTGCATAATCAAGGACCCCCTGGAAAGAGCATAGATCACATCATCAATCCAACCCAGGGCAAATTGACCCCTCATTGGTACTTACCCTAGGGAGCCACGAGGTGGTGGGGCCAAACCTGGCTCCTATTTTGTTTTTGAATGGGGCCCTACTTATAGCAAGGGAGGGTTTGCTAAGGTAACCAATGGGTGTAGGCCCCAAATTTATTAAAAAAAAATCCAAGAAAAGCCTCTGGACTCCCCAAAATAAGAGGGCCATCAAAATGACCCCATGCAATTAAGATGGGGCCCACCTTGGGTAAGTACCAATGAGGGGTCAATTCACCCTGGGCATCAATCCAACGCCCAACCTTATCCATGATAGAAACATAATATCCATGTATTTTACCATCACTAGATTAACCATTCTTGATCTTGTACCAGCCTTCATGTGCATGAAAAGCTCCTCGTAAATTGCATGAAACTGATCATATCCATTCCGCAAAGTAGCTCAAAATCAATTGTACGGCCAATAAAATTCTCTTTCCTGTGTGTAAATCTGCAAGCCATCAGTCAATTCTTTTCAGCATGTGAGTCCATGCCCAGGGCAAGTGGACCCCTTGTTCGTACTTACTTGAGGGGGCCACGAGGTGGTGGGGCCAAACCTGGCCCCTATTTTGTTTTTGGATGGGGCCCTATTTATAACAAGGGAGGCCCACTAGAGTAAACAATGGCTGTAGGCCCCAAATTTATAAAAAAAAAATCCAAAAAAGCCTCTGGACCCCCCAAAATAAGAGGGCGAGCAAAATGACCTCATGCTATTAAGACGGGACTCACCTCGGGTAAGTACAAATGAGGGGTCAATTTGCCCTTGGCGTGAGTCCATCTGTTGTTGTTGGAGCCAGTTTTCCCCTTCATTAGTAAAAATTCTTCTTTTGCAGTGTGTGAACTTGTCACATGAAGTTTGTTGTTTTTTTCTACTTGTTGAGACCACATATTTCATTCTATACTTGGATTGCATGAAGTTTGCTACAATCCACACTATTTATATGTTACCTCTTTAAGTGTTAGAATTTCATATATGTTATGGAGAATAAGCTCGTGAAAAATTTACACTAATATGTGTTATGCGTTAAGTGTTATGATGTCTCGCTCCCTACTTCATCAATTTTACTTCTAAAATTGTTAAAGTTGTAAAACCGGAGAAAGTGTGGGCCAATAAATAGAAGCAGGGGTTGTAAAATTGGCCGGCTAAAATGCAATTTAGGGTTCAGGGTAACTATTATGGATGATAACTAGCACAATGAATGAAAACATTGGATGAAAACTTGTCCAACGGAAGAAAATATTAATGTTACTAATTATTGAGATCAAGTCTTATAAGTGGAATGACACTATATGTGTTATGATTTTTCTCCTCCCAACTTGTAACATATAAAGAGTTTAGATTGTATGCTAAAACGTTTCAAAGATCCTGTTAGCTCAAATTCTAAGGGTTGAATTAGGTCAACAAAGTAAGATCCTCCTACAAACTAAGGTTTTGTCCTCTTCAAAATAGACTTTGTCCTTGAAATTCTATTTCTACATAAAGATCAAGGTTTGGGGCTCACCTTAAAATTTAGGGTTTAAGGTAGTCCTACCCATCACCGCCACTTTCCTATCACCATCATTCTATATTTGGTCCCAATTCTACCCCATATCCGTTCCATTTCCACCCATTCACGCTTTGACACCTCCAAATTAAGGCTAACTATTGGTCAAGACCCTAACTTTTGGTTGGAGCTAATGGAGTACCTAGTGGCAGAAATAGGCTAAACATGGTAGCACACTTTGAAAATTCATAACTAATACAATTTTCATTGGAAAAATATGAAATCACTTGACACAACAGTGTAATTCTATTGGCTATCACGGAAAAATAAGTGTATAATTTTTCGGTTCTCCTCATATGTACATTGCTTAATCTGTCATTCATGGGGTGGGTATACCTTAGAAGAAGAAGAACGCCGGTCTCCGAAGGGGGGCCGGCGTGGATAGAGTGTCCGTTTATTCCACCACTAAGTCCATGCCCACCGGGCATGGGTTAGTAGTATGGAACTACTTCCCCCTTTCGAGGGTGGACACTATGTACCCAGTAACAAGTGACCAATACCAAGGGATTCAAGGTCCCAAAAGTCTCTAAGAAAGGGAGGGCGTGTATGGTGAAATACAAGTGCAGGTCTATGGAGGGGGGTTCGATGTGTCAGGAAGGGGTTGGTTGTTTTCAAGTTTCCGTTTATGCAGGAGTATTGACATAGCATGTTGAATTGCAATAGTGTTAATATTTGAGAAGGTGATTTTGATTGAAGTGATGGGGATTTTAAATGTTTCTTCAAGGGTTGTCATTGAGGGAATGAAGGTGGTGGCTCTGGCACCCGCGGTGATGACAATGAGGGGGTCTACTTTCCATCCTAGTGCTTGAATATCGTCAAGTAATAGTTGGTATTTGTTTGTTTTGTTAGCAATAGTGTCCGAAGAGAATCTATCATTGCAATATGTGAATTCAATAAACTGAATAGTGAGACTAGGGTCTATGTGGTTTGGTGGGGGGTCTTTGTATGAAAGTCCTTCAACACATAGTAGGTCCGGTTTGAATCTTGCATTACAGTGGCATCTTTGAGTGGAACATATGCATGGTAATAGCCAAGGGGGGACCGTATTTTCTTGTGGGTTGTCATTAAAGGTTCCGGCATTCATGAGGATGAAGCAACGGGATTTGATTGATGATATAAGTAATTTATGGATAAGGTTTGCGGGTTGTTAAAGATGACTCGCGAGTAAGCTCCGTATTTCCTGGTGAGGGGAGGAGGGGACTTAGCCTGTGAGTTGCTTCGACGTGCGATAGGAGGTGGCTGACCCTATCGAGAGCCCTCGTAGTGAGCAGATCAGAGGTGGTTTGAGGAGGTTTGAGATGCGTTGATGTGTTGAGTGGCTGAAAACACCAAATCTGAGATGGTGAGTTTGATGATGCCCTAGGCAAGTGCAAATCCGTGCAAGTTTGTTCTGAAGCGGGGATCTTAGTGTTGGAGCCAGATCTGTAAACATTTAGTCCACATAGATACGATCCATCCCAGATCTGGAGTACTGGTAGTAGATCTGTAAACCTCTCCATCAAGTCCCCTCCTTTTCCAATCTAGGAACCCTAACTTCAAAGATTGCGAGAAGGCTACACCGAATCCTGCTGTTACACAACCCCAACTCAACATCGCAGGCTCCCCCTCACCCTCCCGTACAATTCTTTGTTATCTCATGTGATTTTTTGCTCTAAATATTGGATGTTGCTTACACAATAGGCAATTTTGTAGACATAATTAGGTATTGTATTAAGTGGATCAGCAACAGCAGTGGAGCTACCCACAGCAAATGCAAAGGAGCAGAAGCAACGACGCGGAGCACACCTCACACGAATCTGGCCGCGCTCCAACCACCAGACCTACACGAACATCTCAATAGATCAGATCTATTGGATCCAGGTACGTTCCTCACCAACTCCCATTTTCTTCTTTGTTTTAGTTGCATTAGAAAAACCATCCCTAGCCTACGAACCCTCACCTATCTCACATGGAACACCGCGTATCAAGTAGTTAGGCACAACACTAGCACCACAACATCTAGACAGAACACACCACTTAAACCTAGCTTAGAATACCCCTCCCATCCCTCACGCACAATACTGAATAGACACAAAACCCTAAAAGTTAGATCCACCCCCTACTCACATACCTCCTGCTACAACCCATGGACCAGATCTACCCCATACGCGCGGAAGCGCTGCCAAATTCTCTATAGACACAAGGGAGAAAAACCACAAAATTATAGACACGAAAAAACCCTGATCAGGCAGCAACATCAAATAGGCAGAACCAACACCCAGAAGGAAAGCACACAAGGTAGAAAACATATATAGAAACATCGCTACCTCTCCCCACCCCTCTCCCAAAACACATTCCCCGCCCGAAACACACCCCCCCTCCACAAATGCAACCCCTCCCCCCCTCGATCTACCGAGGCCCCACCCCGCCTCTACAAATCCCCCTCTTCCTGTCTCTCACAACCTCCCCTCTCCCGACCCCCTCTCCCTGCCCCTACCCCTCCCCCCCTCTCCCCTCCTAAAACCACACCCCCAGTCCGTAACCCCCACCCACTCCCCCGCAGAGAAACCCTCCCCGCCCGTAACCCCCCGCCCACGTCCAGACAGACCCCTCCCGCCCGCAACCCCATCACAGATCCCCGCAGCTAGACCCTACACAGACATGCTCCACATACAGATCCCCCACCCTCCAACCCGTAATCCCTTCCTCCCCTATCCCCGTAGCAAGATCGTCTCCTCCCCGCACACCCTCTCAGCCAAGAATCAGGATCCAATAGTATGCTTTAAAACTGACGTGTTGGAAACAACATAACGAGACAGAAACAACGTACAGGAGAAGAACACACGCAATAGACGCACGGTGGTGCACACGAGGGGAGCAGTCAAGGACAACACAAAAGAAGAAAACAACACATACAACAAAACAAGAGAGAGCGTGCGCAACAAGAAGACAACTTTTGTCAAGACTACATCAAGGCGCAGCATACAGGAATTCAAAGGTGAGATACTCACGACCACACCTATGCACCTCTCCTCCACAGCCCTCCACAACACCTTTTCTCTCCTCTACACATACTTCCACTCTTCCCGTCTACACTACTCAGCTCTCTCCCACCTCCCACCCCTCCCCCACTCCCAACTCATCACTCTCCCCCTCCTCGCCTAAAACCTCTCCCTCCCACCCCTGGAATCACCTACTGTCCCTTTCCGAAACCCTACCCTCCCCTCCCTAAATCACCCTCCCTCCCCCTGTGAAGCACGACACTCCCCTCCTCATCCCTGAACTCTTCCCCTCCCCTTCCCCTCCCATTCCCTGGACTACTCTCCTTCCCTAGACCCTCTCCTCTCTCTGCGTCCTCCCAGCCCACTGCCCCTCTCATACAGACTCCCAACCCCCCGCTAACCCTGACCTATCCCCAGCGCACGTCGTTACTACCCCCCTTAGTACAATTGAGACCTCCCTTGTAACCGCTGCGACCTCCTCTGTAATCGCTGCGACCTCCCTGGCATCCGCTGCGACCCCCCACTTAGCCATAGCGACCTCCCACTTGACCATAGCGACCTCCCACTTAGACTTAGAGACCCCCCACTTAACCTCAGCGACACCTAAAACAGTAATAGCGACCCCCCACCCAGCCGCAGCGACCCCCTACACAGCCACAAACCTTCTCAATCCCATCAACAACCCCCACCTTCTTAAAAATGACCTTCCTAGTATAGTTCGTGACCCCCTCTTTTTTGACAGCAACCTCCGCAGCTCCATTAGAGGCCACCGCTATATTAATATCGACATGGGTAGCATCAAAAGACTCCTCAACTTCAAGGAAAAGGTGGATGAGAGACAATGGTGGTTGAGAAGATACCATGGCAAACCGAAGAAACCCATAGCACAAGCAAGAAGATGAAGAATGCCATGATTGAAGAAAATCAACTGCACATCAATCAACCGGTAAGTACCAATTTCAAATTTTGGATGGGGTATGCTAACATGGAGGCTCTAGCAATTGAAGGACTTCAAGAGCTTTATAGTGGAGAAACCGCCGAAGACATGATAACAAGAGGGTTGAAGGCTGAAGAAGCGGAAGAGGCAAGCGGGGCAAAGGTCGCATTTCCTCGCATCCCACAACTTCTTTATCCAAGCACAAGAATCGGAGTGGAGGGACAACACTACAACATCACCCAACTCCCCTTCGACATCACCATCAACACCTCCACAGGTTTGGCTCTCGACTTTCACATCGCTATCCACTTTGAACCCCCTTCCTCCCAAATCATGCATGATGAAATCAAGATAATGATCACAAAAAGACTAGAAGTAATGGATATAAAACTTGGAAATGATCTCATTGATCCTATTTCAATTCAATGCTTGAGTGTCAAAATGGGGGAAAGAAGGGGGTATGGGCGGGGATAATCAAACTATACTTACTAAAACCCGAAATTGATGGTATCATGTTGCTTAAGGGGCTTAGACTCTTCATCCTTAAACTAGATGGTCACAACATCATTGGAAAAGTTTGTAAAAGTTATCAAAATATTGCTAGACATTCTAACCTCTCTGTTAAAGTGAAGAGTGACAATTTGAAGGGTATTTCGGCCACAACTCTCTTCATGGATGCTCTCTTGAATAGTTTTCGAAGGGGACACGAGTTTGAGATTACCGGAGTCCAAAAGAACATCAACGATACCCATGCATTCATTATGACCACGACACCACAACAAGCAAACAAGATCCAACTACATCAAGTCACCACACACCACGAGGTAATACAAACTAAACACATCACCGGAGGGAAGGTTTCGCATGAAACTAAGGCAAAGAAGGATGCCTTTACTCTAACTCTCTCCCCCTTACCTATCCTCATGAGTGTGTATGACACAAGTGATGCCATTCGCAAGATTATTGGTGATGCTAACACTCGATCCATTTGGTTCCACAAAGAATGTGGAACTAGACACAACGGAAGTGCTAATGTACATTGTGCTAACCCAATTGTTTACAAGCAATTTGTAAACAAAACCTTTGCCATGGGAGGCTACCTTGTAGAGTTTGCACCACACCGAAGGAGTCTAGAAGGAACAGAACCCCCTTCCGAAGCACAAGTGAAGGCATTCGGGTTTGATGACGTTAACGCCGCTATGGTCAACACGGTGGAGACCTTCAAGATACAAGAAACCTCATCCAATGTCACCAAACAAGATGTCTTGGAGATCGTCGAGTTGGTGATGGAAGAGAGCAACAAGAAAATGAGGAAGGAGACATGAGAGTATGCCGATCAAAAACATGAAGAATTGAAGACTCAAATGTTGAGCATTCAACAAGCAATGAGCGCCGCACTTGCCTCAATGCAAGCCATCACGGGAAGCATGGCAACACCTATGATTGAAGACAAGCCGCCAAACTTGTAGACTTCAAAGACTACAAGGTAACTACCATTGACCATACAAAATACCGAATACATACATTAAAATCTAGTATAGAATACGAATACTATACCAATACAATATATGTAGTAGGATACAAACATACACCGATACATGGGTTGTATAAATATTGTATTAGACTCCATATTCAATACAAATACATCATTTTATACAAAGGGAAATACATATATACATACTCAAAATCATATACAAATACCAAAATACATACAAATACAAATCCTCAAAACATACATACAAATACATATACATATACAAATACAAATACTATATACAATACATATACACACACATATACAAATACAACACCCACCACATACAAAAATAGTTGCAAAAATATAATCCAACATACACACATCAAGGCTAACACAAATAATAATACACAAACAAACACCAAACCAACTAACAAAAAACTAAAACAAAACAATAAGCCAAAGAAAATCAATTCAAGGAAAATCCACTCAAAAAGAAAGAAAACAAAACATACACATTTTCCAATACAAGGATATAATCAAAAACAAAATAAAAAAGTATATTAGACAAACTAAAAAATATATACAACCGTTAAAACATAATAACAAACCACCATATTGTAAAATACTAAAGCTTGAAAGAGACATAGAAACCAATACCCTTACACGTAACAAACACACACACAAAACCTATGATTGGAGACAAGCCGCCAAAACTTGTAAACTTCAAAGACTACAAGGAAACTACCATGGACTATACAATATACCGTATCCGTACATCAAAGCCTAGTATAAATTACGGATACTATACTAATACACTGTATGGAGCATATAAATATTGTACTAAACCTTATACCCAATACAAATACACTATCCTATACAAAAGAGAATATATATATATACATACTCAAACACATATACTAACACAAACACCAAAACATATACAAATACAAACCCTCAAAAAATACATATAAATATATATACATATACAAAAAAAAATACTACCTACCATACACACACAAGTATATTCCACCACATACGAAAAAAGATGCAAAAATACAAACCAAAATCCACACATTAAGACTAACACAGAAGAAGAACGCCGGTCTCCAAAGGAGCCGGCGTGAATAAAGTGTCTGTTCATTCCACTACTAAGACCATGCCCACCGGACAAGGAATTAGTAAACTGGAACTACTTCCCCCTCTCGAGGGTAGACACTATGTAACAGGTGACCGAATACAAACCAAACTCACAAACAATCAACGTAACAACTAACTAAGCAAGTCGCCAAAACCACACAACCAACAAGTCAGGATAAGTCTGGGCGGAGAAGCAATTAAGGGGGGTCTTGTATATCGGGGTGGGCTTGGTTGTTTTCAATTTTACGTTTATGTAGCAAAATGGACATGGCATATTGAATAGCGATGGTGTTAATGTTTTTAAAGGTGTTTTTGGTTGTTTCAATGGGTATTTTGAAGGTATCTTCAAGCGTTCTCATAGATGGGATAAAGGTAGTGGCACGAGCGCCGGATGTGATAACAATAAGGGGGTCCACCTTCCATCCAATGGTAATGATGTCGTCAATGAGGGGTTGATATTTGTCAATTTTGTTTTGGATTGTTTCCGGGGAAAATCTATCATTGCAATATGTGAATTCAATGAATTGAATGGTGTAGTTTAGGTTAATGTGGTCGGGTGGCGGGTCATTGTATGGTAAACCTTTAACACAAAGGATGTCCGGTTTGAGCCTAGCATTGCAATGACATCTTTGGGTCCCACATGAGCATGGGAGTAGCCAAGAGGGGACCGTATTTTCTTGTGGGTTGTTATTAAAAGTGCCGGCGTTCATTAGTATAAAACATCTCGATTTATTGTAGGAGGTGATTAGTTTTCGGACTTCCCATACCGCTTTATTATGCCTTTTAACAATTAGAGAGTGTATGTGGTGGTTTTGGCATTTGAGTAGAACATGAAGCCATGTGTCGGGGTCCGTTGAGGGGCATATGGGGCATGTTATGGATGGGAATCTTTCTATTCCAAAGAAGAGTTGTTTGCGAGCGTTTTCCATATACTGACCAGTACGGAATTTGATGAGGCATGTTATTTGTGAGTCTGAGATGATGGGATTTTTCCAAAAGTTTGTAGAGAGTTCCTTGTCTATGTCATTATTGTTAGTCCATTTTTCTATATTAAGAATATTTTCTGAGATTGTGTCAAGGTTGTTGTAGAGGTCTTGTTTTTTGAGATATTTACCCAAGAATCTAATTGGGCCTTTGTCGGGGGTATCTTCTTTGGAAGGCGAATCTTCTTTTTGAAAGTAGTATGGGGTGGCATGGACATGTTCGTGTGGGTCTTTGGCATTTTTGTGTGTTTTTTCTCGGCCTTTTTTTGCAAGTTTGTCTGCTTGTTTGTTGCCATCAATGTTGGCATGGGCTCTCACTTTGTGAAGGGTTGTAATTTGTGTACGGTTTTGTAACATTTGGACCATTGATGTTAATATGGTTTGGTCGGGGTGACTATTGTGAAGGGTAGGATGTGTTATTTGAGTATTTAGTAGGTAAAGTGCATTTATACAATCAGTGAATATATGTGCGGGTTCGTTGTTGTATTTTGTTGTGATGATTTGTAGTGTTTTGTGAATGGCCATAAGTTCTGCTCTGAGGATATTTTGTAGTCCATGGAGTCTTTTGGCTAGTTTAATTTCTTTGGTAGAATTATATATGCCATAGCCAGCTTTTTCTCTGCGCCAAGAGCCCGGGCTAATTTGTTCTGGTGGTTTAAAGGAGCCGTCGGTGTAATAACTGTGTGCGGGGTTAAATTTTGGTGTGGTATGAGTTGGGTAGTCTGGGAGAGGGGGAGGTGTAATGAGTAGTTTAATGTGTTGTTGATATAGTTTAATTTTGACCAGTTTTTACTTTTGATTACGGGGGTTTGTAAGGGTGTTGGTTGGGCCGGTTTTGTGTATGGTCGTTATATGTCTAGATTGTCTGTTATGGAGGTAAGTTCCGCAAGTTGTTCTAGGGAGCCAAGGGTTTGATTTTTGATGATGGACGCATAGTATTTGTAATGTAGATGGCTCAGTTCGGGGTTTTTTAAGCTCGGGTGGAATATTAGGTTCTACGTATGGTATTGTGTCTGCTTCGAATACTGCAATGATGTGGGAGTCTGGGAATGGGTTTGAATGTTGGTTGTTGTTTTGGTACCAATTGTTGTTCGGTGTGACGATGATTGTTTTTGTGTTATTTGGATCGTGTTTGGCGGCAAGTCTAGCCCAATGTATGGCTTGTTCCATGTCTTTCTTGTTGTGGGGGTGAGCTATGCCATTTCCGATCCATTTGTGTTCAAAGGCCTTGCCTAGGGATCCAAATATTTTGTCTCTTTCGTACGGTGAGTAGAATTTATTTAGTTTGGTAGGGCATGTGATCGGGGAGGAAAAGTATGAGTGCTCGATGTTAAAGGATGAGATTAGTGAGTCTAAAATGGGGTTGGGTATTGTGTATTGTGCATTTTTGAGGGGGTCTGTTTTTGGTATTCGGTACTTATATCTTTGATATAGCCATATTAGTTCGGTTTCAAAGGGTTGGGTTGTTGGTTCGATGTTTGTAGGAGTTTGTAATTTTGTATTATATTGATTCCATAGCCATTGGAGTCGGGTAACAGGAATGGTGTGTAAATGTCGGCCGTTATCTTCGAATAGATGTGCTTGATTGTTATCTATTTGAATTGTATTTGAAGATGTAAGGATGTCGTTTTCGGGGTTACATTCTATTGTGTAGATGTTTAATAGTGGCATAATTATGGGTGGTGATATAGATCTTGTGTCTGAAAGTTGTTCTTGTGGATGGTGGGCAAGGATGATATCAGAGTATATTTTCTTTTGGATTTCTTGGTAGTATTGTATTAATTTTCGGTGTTATGTGTGGAGGTATTAGTGTCGTGTCGTGGAAAAAGGTCTCTTTGGGGGAGCCATTTATTGTATGTATTATCATTGTATTGCCATTGGCATAAATATTTTGTGTAGGTAGTTTGTATGTTATTTGTGTCTGTGTGTTGGATGTGTTTATGGCGTATGATGTTATTAATGGGATATGTGGTAGGGTTTTTGGGGATGTATGTAGGGGGACGGGGATGGTATGTATGTGGAGGGTTAGGGGGATTGATTGGTGTGGGGATATTTCTTGGGATGGTGTTATTGTTGATGGTGATGAATGGATCTTTAAGTATATGAGAGTATGGGTGTATGTTGCAATAAGTATGACATGTGGTGGGGCATGTTGGGTGGCAAAATATTTGTTTAGCAATATTTAGTGCACTTTTTATTAGTTTGGATGGGGTGAAGTGGTAGGTTTTGAAATCCTCATTGTTCATGATGTGTGTGCCGTTAGGTAAAGTAATTTGGTCTGTTCAAAAATATTTTTTGAGAGGAGTTTTTGCAGAAGTTTTTGGGAGAGTTGGGCATTGAGTGTGATATGATTTAGTGTTTCTTGGCGCCATAGTATTTCTAGTGTTGTAGGATTAATGAGGAAGTTTGGGAGTGTACTTTTGAGGTGGGCTTTAGCTATATGTTTTAATAAGAAGAATGTTCGTGTTATTGGTGATCTTATGCAGTCACTTTTTTTAATTCTCGGTATGTTTTCGGCGCCACCATATTGGGCAAGGACATAGTGAGTTAATCCATTATATATTTTCCCAAGTCTTCCTTTATCGTTTAAAGCATTTTGCAGTTGTTCTCCTATGCATCGGAGGTATGCGTTTTTGAGGGAGAAAGCTTCAAGTCCAAATAGGTTATGTGGTAGTTGGATTATTGCGTTTGACATACATTTTGGTAATCCACATATGGTTTTTTGTATGGCTATTATTTTTTTATCAAGTTTTTTGATAGCTGGCATAGAGTATGGTACTCCGTAGAAACTGTATGCCACACCTAGACGTAGTACGGTATCAATCATTTTTATTTTTTGTTTCATGGTGGCCGGGCATGTTGTTAGTTCATTGCATTGTTTTATGAGTTTCGTCATTGTGGCGTGGATTTGGATTTTCCATTTTAGTGATGGAACAAGGTTTGTACCTAAGTATTTGTATGGTTCATTTTGGTGTAATATGGGGATCGGTTGATTGCGGTAATTGATATTAGAAGCTTGCATTAGGGCTTTAAAAGTGGTAGGGTTTAATTTGGATTTGTTTGGGCATCCCGTAGCGACACATTTTGGGACACCTACGTCCATTCCGGTCCATTTGCAATATCTATGGATTTTGTTAAGTTGTATTTGGATAGATTTAATTTTGTTAGTTATGACGGCAAGATCATCTGCGTATGCGGCAAAGTTTATGGTGGTTTTTGATGTACCAAAGGTGTATCCGTTGTTACCCCGTTCTAGCCATCTAAGTAGAGGTTCTAAAAATATAATGAATAGGTATGGGCTAAGGGTATCTCCTTGTATTGTTCCTCGTTGAATGGGAATAGATTTTGTCTTTCCAAAGTGTTCACCAATATAGTGGGTAGACGATTGAGAGTAAATATTTCCAACTAGTGTGGTTGCGTCTTTTGGGTACCCAAGGTCGTTCATTATTGCTAATAGTCGAGCGTGATCTATAGAGCCGAAGGCATTTTTTAAGTCAATATATAGAATATATATGTCTTGATTTGTGAATCTTGCGTCTTCTAATGCGGCTATTATGGTTTGTATTTGTCTAGAGGTGCTTCTTTCTGCTCTAAATCCTTCTTGACTGTCATGTAGAATTTTGAATTTTTCCCCGTATGAGGATAGTATAGAGGTAAGTGTACTAGTGAAGAGTTTATATATTGTGTTAGCTAATGCGATTGGTCTATGATTTGGTAGAATTGATGGGTCTCCTTTTTTGTATAGTAGAATTGTTACACTTGTTTTCCATGAAGATGGTATTTGTTTTTGTTTATAACATTGGGAGAAAAAGAGGAATAGTAGTCTATGGAATTTTGGGGGCATATTTTTTAGAATTGAGTTCGGTATACGGTCAGGGCCTGGAGCTTTATTGGTGCCTAGGTTACGAAGACATGTGTCGTATGTGGCTCTGTTGAAGTATGTATGTAGTGGGGTTTCTGGTTCGCCCCTTGTGTCTAGGGTAAATCCATCTAGGTCGTGCCATGGATATTGGCGTACTGCACATGTACATTTGGTTAAATGATGTGGTTGGTAGTGGCATGTTGGTATTGTGGGTCTATTATTTTTTGTTTGTTGAGTGAATATTTCATTGGCAATGTCTTCTGGGCTAGCTAAGATGTTATTATGTTGGTCTGTGATACAATCTAGCGGTGGAGATTCAAGATTTTTAAACACTCTTCTGTTTATTTTTTTAGGACTAGTTTCATATAGTTGTCTGTATTTTGAGATGGCTTTTTTGATGTTGTCTTTGGCATATTTTGTGGTAATTTTTTGAGCTTGAATGTTGGTATTCTTTGCGATTAGCGCTATGTCTTTTATCCATGAATCATGAGGTAGATCCGGGAGAGGTGGGGCAGGAATTTGGTCGTTTTGTAAGTTTAGCAGTTCATTACATATGGGGTGGTTGCGCCATTGAGGGTTATTTCTAACTGTTCTAATAGTTTTCCGTATTACATGGTATGTAGTTATGTGTTGTTTCCATGTTTTAGAAAGTTTTCTGGGAAGATATCCGCCTTGTTGAGATGTTCGGTTTGTCATTTGAGGTATAGGTTGGGCTTTACAAGTTTGTTCAAGCGTATCAGAGATTTTATTAATAAGTATGTCTAGAGTGTGGCATGTGTCTTGCCATTGTATTTGTGTTAGGTGGTTATTATTTTCGAGGGTGTTTATGAGGGAGTCAATTTGTATGGAGTTTCCTTCAAAGAGTTGGGTATTGAATTTTTCTAAATTCTCTTTTGGGATGGGGTTGAGTATACGTATGGTGTCATTATTTGTGATTATGGGGGTGCGACTGATTAGTATGTTATTTGGAATGTGTAGTTGTATGGGCAAGTGGTCTGAGTTGAGAATGACGTCCTTGTTTGTTGTAGAGGTATATTGTGCATTATTGTTTGTATTTATGTAGAAGCCGTCTATTAGGCTCCAGTCACCATAGTTATAACCACCTTGTCTAGAGTATTGTGTGTCAGTTTTTATGTAAGTGAAGTTTAAGTTTTCTGTGAATTGCCGCCATTGGTAATCAGCAGTTTGAGGGGGGGTGATATGGTTTCCATTTTGTCGACCAATTAGTGCTATGTCTCTATTAAAGTCTCCGCATAACAAGTAAGTGTGGTTAGGGTTATTGTTAATTTGAGATGTGATAGTGTTTTGTATGTCGATGATGAATCTAGTATCCTCAGGGTTCGATGGCATATACATGTGGAGGATTAACCATGATTGTAGTGGTTGATTAGTGATTCTAATTATTTGGAGGTATGGGGATATGTGCATTGGGGTAGAGATTTTTTGGATGTTGCCTGGGAAGGCATGTTTTTTGTGTATTAATGTGAGTAGTCCACCTCGGCTTGGTGTGTATGGTCTTCGTTGTTGGATGCATCTGGTTAATGCATGTGTGTTGTTGAAAATAAGTTTGTAGTCTTGAAACATGTTTTGTATATATTTTGTAGATTTTGTGGCAGACTAACACAAACCAAAGCCCTAAAACAAACACCAAACTAATTAACAAAAACAACATACAAAACAATAATCCAAAACAAAATAACAAACCTAAGAAGATCAAACCAAAGGAAACTCACTCAAATGAAATAAAACACAACACTCATATCCCTCAATACAAAGAAAAAATACAAAACAAAACAAAAAAGTATCCTAGAAAACCAAAAAAACGTATAACCATTAAACATAATAACAAACCACCACATTACAAAATACTACTAACACTTGGAGGAGATATAGAAACCAATCCAGGACCTATGCCAAATATACTAAAAAGACACCCAACACAACACAAAAAGAATGCCAAAGCATATTTTATACCAAACACAATAAAATTACAACCAAAATATAGACATATTGCCCAATCATTTGCACCTATACTAAAACCCACACATACACTACACCTATCACACACCAACACACATCCACACATTATCCAATACATACAACAACAAAACGAACACCCCGCACCACATATTCTATACGCCATAGTAACTACAATCCACCCACACATAGTCGAATGTAACCTCCTATTAAATCAACAAAACCCAAACATAACTCAATGGACTAATGCACTACTAAACTCCCTTGCTAACCTATGAAACCCCCCCGAAAGACACATTAACACCCCACATCCTTTTGTATCATTCATTGAAAATACCCAAAATATTATAAACCATAAAACATCAATACATAAAGAATTATATGATTTTATACATAATCATCATACTCCACCATCACAAGAAACTATAAAACAAAAATTTCCATACCTCCCCAACAACCTAATTATTGAATCACTAAAAACACACAATTAAGCAATTATGCACTTGGCCAAGTGCACTGATTGTTGGTCTAAATCTGCAAGTTTTTGTCGAAACTTGTAAAAAACCAAAAAAAAAAAAACTCTTAAATAAAATTTTTGTCAAATATTTAGGTCTCTGTTCAGTTAAAAATGTATTTCTTCAGGTTCACATAAGTAATACATTTATTCCATTTTCTATAATTATTTGTAGAATACATGGTTTCTAATCTAATTTGCAATTCCTACTAGAAAATTACAATCACTTACCAAAAGAGATTATATTTGTGTACTTGTTCGTATAGGATTTTAGAATACCGCACTACAAATATAATGTATAAGAGATACACAAATATAAATTTAGTTCCTTGAGAAAGTATGAAGTACACCACTATTTTTAATACGCAAAAGCATACATAATCAAGTGATTCAACGGTACTGCACATAATACTAAAATCAAATATATCATATTCACCACCAAAGATATAATTGTACATTACCGGCTAAAAAGATAGACACATCTTGAACTACATTATACTCACCTAATTGCCTTCTAAACAACGTGCATGGTCTATTATATTATATAGCTTTGAGTCCTATACTATATACAGCTCAAAGCTCATCATCTAGCGACACGACTCCCTCTACGTGTCCTTTAGCGCTACCTACCATAGCAGACAATTCATGATCCTGCACTGGACGATCTTCCGTATCTCCAAGACTAATGGACGCACACTCAACATATTGATAATTGCCAGAAACACCCTCCCACGTATGCCTTATGCAATCATCATTGTTGTAAAAGCCATCCTCCGTATTAAATGACATCTCTCGTCCTGACGATAAAGCCCCCTGAAATGCAATGATGTCATCTGATACGCTAGATGTGGGAACAGAAGGTAAAATTGGTCCAATATCACTCTAAGTACCTCCAAATCCCTCTGGTGTCTCCGATACTCGCTTTGATTGAGAAGGCATCAAAGGCTGTGGAATCCTCCTCTGCACCGAAAAGAATTCCGTTGAGTCCAATTCTTCTTCCTCCATCTCAAGCCTAGGACCCTCAAACGTACGTTCCCCTCCCGCCACTGCAGCCAAACCAACATCCACTTCCCTGATATCTTGCATCCTCTCTGCAAGTGTCGTAGAAGTCTCTTCTAAAGTATCTCCCACTGAAAGCTGCGTAGATGAAATCCTCATTCTTGGAGGAGACTGGTTCACTTCATCTTCATCGGTGTCTGAACTTCCAAATCTTGAACTACTGCAAGATGTGGGATCTTCAGTGGTACCTGAACGTGGCAATCTCCCCCCATACCAGGTTACGTACACCATATCTTCACGTCGAACAGTGACTGCCTGGATTTCGCCAAAACTCTTCCCCAACGCCGATGTACGCTTCCCCAGCTCAAAAGGATAATCTGTCACCCACAGAAATGCCTTCGAGTCATCCACTTCCATGATCCACCAGCCATGGCTCTCCTAGATTCTGTCAATTGTTGGGGGTGCCATAACGCTACACTCACAATAACCTGAATATCATTACAAAACAATAATCAGTACTAGTATGGAGTAATGGTCTTCTTGTTTATGTAGATTTTTTTCTCAAAGATAACACATTTGCATTAGAAGATGATCATTTCACATGATTACAAGATGTGTATTGCTTTAGAGGAAGACCTTGATTTTTGGAACAATTGTTTAAATATATTACACTACTTTTCTACATGTAATAAATGCGTATACGTAGAAATTAGAATCAATGTAACTATGGATAGTTTGAGAGTACAAAATGTAAAGCAACAAAATAACAGATGTCTATCAACACTTGAAAGTTGTTCATTTAAGTTGAAGACTAAGTATTAAAAAATTATTCCACTTTCATCTCCAACCCTAAATTTTCATTCAATACTAGTGTTATTCCATTAAACATCCAAGTTCTTGTATTTGAATAAATGTAAGAACAAATAACAGATGTCATGCTTAATCCCTAAGGTACCGTGATAGTTTCACATCAAAAACACTTTTGAACTAAATGGTTCTAGTGCAATGTAAAGAGAAGGAAACATAAACTTTTTATCTCTTTTTTACCGTAAGATCTTAATTTGAACTTCTTAAGTAAAAGATTGATAAAATTTTATAAAGTTTAACCGCACCGATCAAAAGATTATAGTGTTTGTAGTCAAGCGTGTGGTTCATTTTCTTTCCTGCGTTTATCAAATCAACAGACTTTGACTTCACTTGGTGTCAAATTATTGCACTACATGATATCTAAATCCAATACCATCGTGTTAAGCATCATGTTAGTTCCTTATACACAAATTTTTAGATGTAGAAGAGGACAATAGCATATTCAAAACAACTATGCAAGGAGTGAAGGTTCATAAATTTCCAATTAATGTTTTATTTTTTGGTAAACTTAAGATGTTTTAGATTGACAATCCAAATGGTCAATAGGAAGGTTCACACCACATATTAATGTGGAATAAATAAGGGCAAAATAATACAAAGACCTCTAAGTTTTATGAGCAAAGGTAGAAGTTTTTTGGGAGCTTCCCCAACAATGTGTTACAATGTGTGAGATTGTTTGACATAGACTAATATGCTATTTTTCACTAAAGATAATAATTTTTAGTACAATATGAAAGGAAACAATATTACTAGCTAGTATTAAAATTCTCACATTCAATAGAGTGTTATAGCAAAATATTTTGGAGGTGCCCGACGTGCTCGATCTTGCCAAGTAATATTTAAAACCCTATAACTTTTTCATGAAAAGTTGGATTCAAGAAAAATTTGTTCTCCCATTGAAGTATTAGTAATGCCTTACTACAATATTTTCTTAATAGAAAAATGTTATAAATTGTCACTATAGGAGCATAACCAAACTTTCAAATTGTCATGTTTGGACTCTTGGTCCTTTAGGGGTTAAACTCCCATGTCAATACATAATATTATCTCTTTTAAAATTATTGTGAATGGACCCAATCAATAGTTTTGTGTGTGTCCATTTTTTTTTGTGATTCCGACATTCATTAAAACGTTATAGGGTTTTCAAGTTCAAACGGAGTGAGCGGGCACGTCCGGCAACTCTATAAACCTTTGCTAGAATACTCTACCAATTGTGAGATTTTCAACAATAGCAAAATATATTATTTCCTTTCATACTACACAAAAAAATCCCTCGTCTCTAGTGAAATAGCATTTTAATTGGAGTCAATCATTTTCACACGTTGTCACACATTTTCGGCCAAGGTACCAAACAAGCGTCTACCTTTTCACATAAAACTTTGAGATCTTTGTATCAATTACTTTTGATTTTTTCTACAACATTATGTGTTGTAAACCTTCTAAGTGACCATTCAGATTCTTATTTAAGACAATATCAAGTTCACCAAAACATATAACGTGAATTGACAATTTCTGAACCACCACTCATTGCACAGTTTTTTGAATATGCGACACTCCTTCTCTACCTCTAAAAATTGGTGAACAAGGAACTAACATCGTGCTTAAATTAGACACATTATGGTAATTAGTTGAGATTTTTTATAGTGCAAAAATTAGACACCAATCGATGTCAAAGTCTGCTGATCCAGTAAATGCAGGGAAGAAAATGACCCTTTCCACTACTTCAAACATTATAATCTTTCAATCCGTGCGGTCAAACTTTATGGAATTTTGTGAAAATATTACTTAATAAGTCATAATTGAGATCCTACGGTTATAACTACAAAAGTAGTTTATTTCTTCTTCCTTGCTAATTGCAATAAAACAAGTATTTTTAACGTGTTTAGGTTGAGATATTCTCTACATCATTTATAGGCTAAGTTACTTAGGGTATCAATGGCAATGGTATCACCTCAAGGGTATTTTGGCCACGGTACCAACATCCGGTTATCAACTAAGGTATCTAAAAGGGCATCAACTTAGGGTTTCGGATTAGGGTTTTGGTATTCAGGGTATCAATGACGGATATCAATCTTGGCACTTTTGAAGGTCCTACGAGGGGAGTGCGCGCGCACACCCCTGGCAGTTGCGAGGGAGGCTGTGAGTGTGAGAGAGGGTGTGTGTGAGCCTAGGGTTTTGGGAGGGGAATAATGAAGGTGTGGGCGCGAAAGGGTTGTGAGAGTGGAGGGCGAGGAGAGAGGAGCTGTGAGGGAATGGAATGGAGGGGGTGTGAGGGAGAGGGTGTAAGGGAGGGAAATGGAGGAGGGTTGTGAAGGCTGTAGAGGGGGCATGTGAGTGACGGTCGCTGGACGCAGGGAGACGGCGGTGGCTGTAAAGGGGGCTCGTGAGGACTGTCAACTTCGACATCGTGTCCGCGCCTATGTCCAACGCACCGCTCGCAGATGGACATCGTGTTCACCCTCTCATCGGTGTCCAACGCACCACAGTGACACAATTCCAGTGCGCACATCGATGTCCAACGGTCATCCCTCGGTGTCCAGCGCACATTCCTTGATGATCGCCACTGCGCAGATTCACTGCGTACGTTCAGTGCATCGCCATTGGGAGTGGCGGTCATCGTGCATCCATCGGTGTCGAGCGCACCACTTGCATATGGACATCGCACCTGTGTCAGCAAGTGTCGTCGCCACTTGCAGGTGGACAACACGCACATAGATCAGCCTTCTTCGCCACACACATCAGCAGGCACAGATTAGCCCTCTTCGTGCGTACACATCAGCAGGCATCGGTTTCGTGTTGATTGCAGAGTTTGGTGATCACCAAGATTTCGCTGGCGAGATGTCTGCGGCGACACTTCATGGATTTCCCAGAATTTTCGCGGGCTGCGAAAGTCAGCGCCCTACTGCGAGCTGCTCTCTTTAGCGCTACCAGACCGGGGAAGAGGAGGTGAGGTTTGGAATATAGGGATAGGGTTGAGAAGGGGATTTTGAGGTGTGGGATCTGGGGATAAAATATAACATTCTGGGGTAAAGAAATGGTGATTGTGCAGATCTACGTATTGAGAGATGAAGGATGGAAGAGCAGTTGTGGGGGGTGTGCGCGCGCTCACCTCTGGTCTACAGTTTCTACATGAGGCGTCTTGCGAACTCCACGGGATCATTTTGGACTCTATGGGAACGCAACTACTAGGGTTTTGGTTGTTGGTTGCGGCGGCTAGGGTTTGGGTTGAGTTAGGTTGGCGGATTTTCCTATATGGCTGCTAGGGTTTAGCTTTCTAGATTGGTGTGTAAAGTTGCAGTCACAGAGTTAGTGTCACACTACGGGCTACCTCACCATTTTAGTTCTCAGTGGTTTTGAATCCAACATTTCAGTACTATGTTGTGGGTTGCACTCAGTAGTCAATGGCTTCAATCGTGTGTAAATACTGAACTTCTAATGAATTTGAAAGTCTGAACATATTGAAGTTGGTGTATTTATTGTGTGCTCTATGATTGCTATTGTTTCACCTCCTTCTATTGTACTGACCTATACTTTCAATTTCCTAGTTTTGATTCTAGTGCTATGAAACAGAGTTTGAGAAGCTTACCAAGCTTACGTGATTCGCCTTGAAGCTCCGCTTGCCTCCTCCAATCTACACACCACACAATGCTAACCGAAATTAACAAATGAACTAATGAACACACTTGGTTTGGATGTTGCAATTCCAGGAGAGCTCACCTTTGAAAGTGGGAGCAAAAGTGACCATTTAGGTTTGTACGGAAACCTTATATGCACGTGGAAACCCTGTGCCTCAAGTTGAATAGTCCAGTTTTTACTTTTGGACTTTCAAATTTTTACTTTGTTTTCCAATTGTTTAAACTTTTAACATATTATATTAAATTATTGTGCTATGTATAATATAAAGATAATTGGGAGTTTTCATCACATAGTTTCAACAAAGATCCATATAAATTTTATGCAGGTTCCGCAAGTAGGAAAGAGTAGAAGAGCATGTCTAGAGGAATGGTGAATTCATGTTAAGCGGCATCAAATACCGGTGTTTTTGCCGCTAATACGTGCAACGTATTTTGAGGTGAGAAATTACTTTATAAGTTTTTATTCATTTTTGAAATTGATTCCCGATCGATCTTCTATTTTGTGTTGTTGGTAGAATGACCTACATTTGGAATTAGAAATCCTTTCTTTTAATAGCGGTTGTAACAAGTTTCGATGGTGTCAATAATAACAAGTAATATTATTTCTTCTCATAATTTTAATTTACATTTGTTGTCTGTACTGAAAATTTCTATATTAACCCAAGTCAATCATTTCCCCACTTGATCACGCATTGTAAGGCAAGTGATCAAGTGGGGAAATGATTGACTTGGGATTTGGGTTTGGATTTTGGGCAGGTTCTTAAATTTATAAAAAAAACCTTTTTTTTTTTAAACTCTTATACGAGATTGTCCCTAATAAGAGCTCCATGGAGATATTTTTATTATTATTTTTGGATTCATGGTTTGAAAGGTAATACCAATCACAGTTAAAAATAGAGACTCCGAGCAGCTCGAAAATTTTGCTAGAAGTCTCTATTGACATTGAGATTTTCCATACATGTAGAGAGTATTACCTTCTTTGAAGATGTCCAAAAAAAATTCTTGCCTTTAGTGTAAAAAAACATTTTAGCTCAAGTCAAACATTTTTACACATTTTCGGCAAGCGGAGAAAAAACTTCATGTTTTGTACATAAAACCTAGAGATCTTAATATTTTTCACTTTTTATTTTTTCAGCAATGATATGTGTCATAAACCTTCTTATTGACCGTTTAGATTATCATTCTAAAACATATGAAATTTTCACCAAATAAAATCGTGAAATGACAATTTTTGAACATCCACTCCTTGCACACTTGTTTTGAATATGCTACTTTCCTTCTCTACCCTAAAAATTGGTGATTTGAGAACTAACATCATGCTTAACACAGTGGTAAAAGATTTAGACCTTCTGTAGTGTAAAAATTTAATATCAAGTGAAATCAAAGTCTGCTGATCGACTCAACGTAGGGAACAAAATGAACCATTTTTTAGCCTTCAAACACTATAATCTTTCAATCCGTGTAGTCAAAGTGTTTGAAATTTTGTAAGTATGTTACTTAGTAACTCTTGATGGAGATCCTACGGTCAAAAGGATAAATATTAGGTTTTATTTCCTTCCTTACCCATTGCACTAAAACCCATAATTTTGAAGTGTTTTGGTCTGAAATTGTCACGGGCTTAGGGGTTAAGTAACATACTCACAAAGTTTCATAAAATTTGACCGCACAGATTAGAAATTTATAGTTTTTATAGTAGACAACATTGGTTCATTTTTTCCCTAAATTGAGTCGATTATCAGAATTTCATTTTACTTGGTTTCAAAAGTTTGCGTTACACAGGATCTAGATTCATTACCATCATGTCAAGAATGATATTAGTTCCTTGTACACCAAAGTTTAGGGATGGAGAAGCGGTGTGGCATATTGGAAGGCACTTTGCAAGGAGTTGATGCTCTACAAATGTTAAATTTTTTCATTGAGCAGGTAGTGGCCATGTTTCCAAATGCCGAGGCTCAATGATACTTTGGACCTCGTAGGGAAAGACCATCTAACCAAGCGGTGCGAAGGGCACAACGAACAGAACGCAACTATGTTGAGGAACAAGTCGAAGAAAGAGCAATGTATGAAGGTAATAACGACCCATTTCCACCATTCAATCCACAATCTGATATCCGTTGTGGACAATTTGTAGCGTTGAGTGTTGATCGAGCAGAAATAGAAGGCGGTGTACCATTCTACGTAGGAAAAGTGATTGAGGACGGAAAAAACCGATGGAGACAGAAGATGAAGGTTTCTTGGTATTGGCCCATCATTCGAAGGGGGGTTGTTGATGGACATGGATCTTCTGCACAACGGTATGCAAATTGCATGGATTCATTTTGGGAGCCATCTGGGGAGAGCCATAGTTGGGTAGAGAAAGATGCATGTATTTTTTCATGGCTAGACACGCCAGAAGAACCATGCCTGGGGCTAGCAGGTGGAGAAAACGCAATGTATTTGGAGTGCAGGTTGAAAGCAAGATTCGAATTCTTCTATCGGCTAAGGCTCACATATTACAGTATATTGCAATGCAAACGGAAGCTATCAACGACAATCGTTTGCAAGTAGCTCTAAATTCTATGTAGTAGATAGTGTGCCTTATGAGAGTATAATTGTTTTTGTTAAGTGCTATATAGTAGTGTAGTGCAAGAGTAGTATATTGCAAGGGTGAAGTAAGAAGTTATGTCTTTAATCATATGGAGTAAAGATGTTTTTACTATTGGTAAATTAAATCAGTAAGACCATTTGTAGAAGCATCTATATTTAATTTCAATCATTGTATGCAATATGTACTATGTAAAATATCTTGTAATCAATTGCCAACCTTTGCATAAGGTATGTTTTATTGTGATTACGTCTAATTGTATACTACAATCCTTAAAACTTGTCTTTGAAATATTGTGCAACTATTTCAAATACATATTTATCAAGTATTCACAAGAGGCCACCAAAAAGTAGTCAAAATGCCAAAAAAATCCCTTACAATATTAACAACCATGATTGTCCAAAATTTCTTTGCAGGAGCTCAGTTTTTTTTCCTTGAAAACCTTTTTTTTCTGCAATTTTGACACTTTTGATCGCAATGGCCGCCGTTGTACCCAAGTGCACTTTTAATCATTGAGGGCAAAATTGCTTATTTGAATGTTTAAAATGCCTTGTCCAAATACCAGAATATACCCAGCCACCCCCCCACCCCCTTACTTACGCCCACAAAACCAAAACAATAATCCAAATTAAAAAAATACATATATAATCACATGGAATGCCTCTTCCCTCAACACCGCCCTCCCTAGCTTACAATCTTTGGTCGCACATACAAACACACCGCCAGCCATTATAGTTATACAAGAAACAAAACTATCCGCCACAAAATCCACAAAATATACACAAAACTTATTTCAAAACTATAAACTCGTTTTCAACAATACACATGCACTCACAAGATGTATTCAACAACGGAGACCATACACACCGGGACGCGGTGGTCTCCTTACACTAATACATATAAAATATGCTTTCCTGGGCAACATCAAAAAGATCCCCACCCCAATGCACATATCCCCTTACCTTCAAAAAATCAAAATCAATAACTACCCACTACAACCATGGCTAGTCCTACACATGTATATGCTATCTCACCCCGAAGATTCTAGATTCATTAGTGACAAACAAAACACTATCACAACTCAAATAAATAACAACCCCAACCACACATATATACTGTGCAGAGACTTTAATAGAGATATAGCATTAATTGGACGCCAAAACGGAAACCATAGCACTCCTCCCCAAACTATAGACTACCAATGGCGCCACTTCACGGAAAACTTAAACTTCACTTACATAAAAACTAATACACAATTCTCCAGAGAAGGCGGATATAACTATAGCGATTGGAGTCTAATATATGGATTGTATGTAAATACCAACAACAATACACAATACACCTCTACAACAAACAAAAATGTTATTCTCAACTCGGACCACACACCTATACATCTACACGTACCAAATAATATCTTAATTAATAGAACACCCACAATCCTAAACAATGACATTATACGCAAACTCAACCCCATTCCAAAAGGCAACTTAGAAAAATTCAACACAAAACTCTTTGAAGAACAATCCATGCTAATAGACTCCCTCATAAATACTCTTGAAAATAACAATGAACTATCACAAGTTCAATGGCAAGAAGCTTGTGAAACCCTAGATACACTCATCAAAGAAATCTCCAACACACTAGAACAAACTTGTAGAGCCCATCCAATACCCCAAATGACAAACATAAAACATCTCAACAAGGAGGTTATCTACCACGCAAACTCTCTAAAACTTGGAAACAACATCTTACAACATACCATGTTATACGAAAAACTATAAGACTTGTAAAAAATAACTCTCAATGGCGCAACCACCCCATATGTAATGAACTACTAACTCTACAACATACCTGAATTCCCACACCACCGCCCCCGGATATGCCCCACGACACATGGATAAATGATATTGTACTAATTGCAAAAAATGCCAACATACGAGCCAGAAAAATGACCTCAAAATACACCAAAGATAACATTAAAAAAGCCATCTCAAAATATAGACAATTATATGAAATCAACCCTAAGAAAATTAACAAAAAAGTCTTTAAAAATCTAGACTCCCCACCACTAGATTGTATCACAGATCAATTTAATATTATTCTAACTAGCCCCGAAGACATTGCTAATGAAATATTCAACCAACAAACAAAAATCAATAGACCAAGAGTACCAACATGTAAATACCAACCACAACATTAAAACAAATGTACATGTGCAGTACGCCAATACCCATGGCATGACCTAGATGGATATACCGTAGACAAAAGAGGCGAACCAGAAACCCCACTACATCAATACCTTAACAGAGCCACATATGATACATGCCTTCAAAATCTTGGTAACAACAAAGCCCCAGGCCCAGACCGCATACCAAACTCAATACTCAAAAACATGCCCCCAAGATTTCATAAAGTACTATTCCTATTCTTCTCTCACTGCTACAAACAAAAACATATACCGACCTCATGGAAATCAAGTGCAACAATTTTACTATACAAAAAAGGTGATCCATCTATACTACCCAACCATAGACCAATTGCACTAGCCAACACTATATACAAACTCTTCACGAGTACACTCACTTCTATACTATCCTCATACGGTGAAATATTCAAAATCCTACATGAGAGTCAAGAAGGATTTAGAGCAGAGAGAAGCACCGCTCGACAAATACAAACTATAATAGCCGCACTAGAAGACGCAAAATTCACTAATCAAGATATATACATATTATATGTTGACTTTAAAAACGCTTTTGGCTCAATAGACCATGCCCGACTACTAACAATAATGACGGACCTTGGCTACCCAAAAGATGCAACTACACTTGTTGGAAACATCTACTCCCAGGCATCCACTTACTATATAGGTGAACACTTTGGGAAAACAAAACCTATACCCATACAAAGAGGAACGATTCAAGGAGACACCCTTAGCCCATATCTATTCATTATATTCTTAGAACCACTACTCAGATGGCTAGAGAGAGGCAACAACGGATACACGTTCGGCACTTCACAAGTCACAATAAACTCTGCCGCATACGCAGATGACCTTGCCGTCATAACTAACAAAATCAAACATATACAAACACAACTCAATAAAATTGATAGATATTGTAAATGGGCCGGTATGGACGTAGGTGTCCCAAAATGCGCTGCTACAGGATGCCCAAACAAATCCAAATTGAACCCTACCACTTTCAAAGCACTAATACAAGCCTCTAACATCAATTACCGCAATCAACCGATCCCCACACTGCACCAAAATGAACCATACATATACTTAGGTATAAATCTTGTTCCCTCACTAAAATGGAAAATCCAAATACACACTACAACCACGAAACTCATCAAACAATGCAAATAACTAACAACATGCCCGGCCACCATGAAACAAAAAATAAAAATGATTGATACCGTATTACGCCCAGGTGTGGCATACAGTTTCTACGGTGTGCCATACTCTACGCCAGCTATAAAAAAACTTGATAAAAAAATAATAGCCATACAAAAAAACCATATGTGGATTACCAAAATGCATGTCAAATGCAATAACCCAACTACCACATAACCTATTTGGACTTGAAGCTTTCTCCCTCAAAAACGCATACCTCAGATGTATAGGCGAACAACTGCAAAATGCTTTAAACGATAAAGGAAGACTTGGGAAAATATATAATGGATTAACTCATTATGTCCTTGCCCAATATGGTGGCGCCGAAAATATACCAAGAATTAAAAAAAGTGACTGCATAAGATCACCAATAACAAGAACATTCTTCTTATTAAAACATGTAGCTAAAGCCCACCTTAAAAGTACGCTCCCGAACTTCCTCACTAATCCTACAACATTAGAAATACTATGGCGCCAAGAAACACTAAATCATATCACACTCAATGCCCAACTCTCCCAAAAACTTCTGCAAAAACTCCTCTCAAAAAATATTTTCGAACTAAACCAAATTTCTTTACCAAACGGTACACACATCATGAACAATGAGGACTTCAAAACCTACCACTTCACCCCATCTAAACTAATAAAGAGTGCCCTAAATGTTGCTAAACAACTATTTTGCCATCTAACATGCCCCACTATATGTCATACTCCTTGCAACATACACCCATACTCTAAAATACTTAAAGATCCATTCATCACCCTCAACAATAACATCATCCCAAGAAATATTCCCACACCAACCAATCCCCCTAACCCCCCACATACATACCACCCCCGCCCCCCAACATACATCCCCAAAAACCCTACCACATATCCCATTAGTAATATCATAAATCATAAACATATCCAACACACAGACATAAATAACATACAAAATACCTACACAAAATACCTATGCCAATGGCAAGAGAATGATAATACATATAATAAATGGCTCCCCCAAAAAGACCTTTTTCCACGACACGACACTAATACCTCCACACCACGACACTAATACCTCCACACATAACACGGAAAAATTAAAACAATACTACCAAAAAATTCAAAACAAAACATACTCGGATATCATCCTAGCCCACCACCCCCAAGAACAATTCTCAGACTCAAGATCCGTAACACCACCCAAAATACTCCCACTCTTAAACATCTACACAACAGAATGCAACCCCGAAAATGATATCCTTACATCCTCAAACACAATTCAAATAAATAACAATCAAGCACATCTATACGAAGAAAATGGCCGACATTTACACACCATACACATTACCCGGCTCCAATGGTTATGGAAACAATATCATACAAAATTCCAAACCCCTACAAACATTGAACCAACAACTCAACCCTTTGAAACCGAACTAATATGGCTTTACCAAAGGTATAAATATCGAATACCAAAAACTGACCCCCTCAAAAATGCGCAATACACAATATCCACCCCCATTCTAGACTCACTAATCTCATCCTTTAACATCGAGCACTCATACTTTTCCTCCCCGATCACATGTCCTACCAAACTAAATAAATTCTACTCACCGTACGAAAGAGACAAAATATTTGGATCCCTAGGCAAGGCCTTTGACCACAAATGGATCGGAAATGGCATAGCTCACCCCCACAACAAGAAAGACATGGAACAAGCCATACATTGGGCTAGACTTGCCGCCAAACACGATCCAAATAACACAAAAACAATCATCGTCACACCGAACAACAATTGGTACCAAAACAACAACCAACATTTAAACCCATACCCAGATTCCCACATCATTGCAGTATTCGAAGCAAACACAATACCATACGAAGAACCTAATATTCCACCCGAGCTAAAAGAACCCCGAACTGAGCCATCTACATTACAAATACTATGCGTCCACCATCAAAAATCAAACCCTTGGCTCCCTAGAACAACTTGCGGAACTTACCTCCATAACAGACAATCTAGACATACAACGACCATACACAAAACCGGCCCAACCAACACCCATACAAACCCCCGTAAAAAGAAGCAAAAACTGGTCAAAATTAAACTATGTGAACAACACATTAAACTACTCCGTCACACCTCCCCCTCTCCCTGACTACCCAACTCATACCATACCAAAATTTAGCCCCGCACACAGTTATTACACCGACGGCTCCTTTAAACCACCGGAACAATTTAGCCCGGGCTCTTGGCGTAGAGAAAAAGCTGGATATGGCATATATAATTCTACCAAAGAAATTAAACTAGCCAAAAGACTCCATGGACTACAAAATATCCTCAGAACAGAACTTATGGCCATTCACAAAACACTACAAATCATCACAACAAAATACAAAAATGAACCCGCACATATATTCACCGATTGTATAAATGCACTTTACCTACTAAACACTCAAATAACACACCCTACCCTTCACAATAGCCACCCTGACTAAACCATATTAACATCAATGGTCCAAATGCTACAAAACCGTACACAAATCACAACCCTTCACAAAGTGAGAGCCCATGCCAACATTGATGGCAACAAACAAGCAGACAAACTTGCAAAAGAAGGCCGAGAAAAAACACACAAAAATGCCAAAGACCCACACGAACATGTCCATGCCACCCCATACTACTTTCAAAAAGAAGATTCGCCTTCCAAAGGAGATACCCCTGACAAAGGCCCAATTAGATTCTTGGGCAAATATCTCAAAAAACAAGACCTCTACAACAACCTTGACACAATCTCAGAAAATATTCCTAACATAGAAAATGGATTAACAATAACGACACAGACAATGAACTCTCTACAAACTTTTGGAAAATCCCCATCATCTCAGACTCACAAATAACATGCCTCATCAAATTCCATACTGGTCAGTATACGGGAAATGCTCGCAAACAACTCTTCTTTGGAATAGAAAGAATCCCATCCATAACATGCCCCATATGCCCCTCAACGGACCCCGACACATGGCTACATGTTCTACTCAAATGCCAAAACCACCACATACACTCTCTAATTGTTAAAAGGCATAATAAAGCGGTATGGGAAATCCGAAAACTAATCACCTCCTACAATAAATCGAGATGTTTTATACTAATGAACGCCGACACTTTTAATAACAATCCACAAGAAAATACGGTCCCCCCTTGGCTACTCCCATGCTCATGTGTGACCCAAAGATGTCATTGTAATGCTAGGCTCAAACCGGACATCCTTTGTGTTAGAGGTTAACCATACAATGATCCGCCACCCGACCACATTAACCTAAAGTACACCATTCAATTCATTGAATTCACATATTGCAACGATAGAGTTTCTCCTAAAACAATCCAAAACAAAATTGACAAATACCAACCCCTCATTGACGACATCATTGCCATTGGATGGAAGGTAGACCCCATTATTGTTATCACATCCGGCGCTTGTGCCACCACCTTTATTCCATCTATGAAAACTCTTGAAGATACCTTCAAAATACCCATTGAAACAACCAAAACCACCTTTAAAAACATTAACACCATCGCTATTCAATATGCCATGTCCATTTTGCTACATAAACGTAAAATTGAAAACAACCAAGCCCTCCCCGATATGCAAGACCCCCCTTAAATGCTTCTCCGCCCAGACTTATCCTGACTTGTTGGTTTTGTGGTTTTGGCGACTTGCTTAGTTAGTTGTTACGTTGGTTGCTTGTGTGCTTGGTTGGTATTTGGTCACTTGTTACATAGTGTCTACCCTCGAGAGGGGGAAGTAGTTCCAGTTTACTAATTCCTTGTCCAGTGAGCATGGTCTTAGTAGTGGAACGAACAGACACTTTATTCACGCCGGCTCCTTCGGAGACCGGCGTTTTTTTTTTTTTTTTTAAATTTATGGATAGCCCATACGGCTTTGTTATGTCTTTTGACAATTAGTGAGTGTATATGGGGGTTTTGGCACTTGAGTAGGACATGTAGCCATGTGTCCGGGTCTGTAGTGTTGCAAATTTGACATGTTATTGTAGAAAATCTTTCAATTCCAAAGAAGAGTTGTTTACGGGCATTACCCATGTATTGTCCGGTGCGGAATTTGATTAGGCATGTGATTTGTGGATCCGTATAAATTGGGTTTTTCCAAAAACTGTTGGATAGTACGTTGTGAATGTTTGGGTTGCCGGTCCATTTATCAATATTGGGGAAATTTTCTGTGAGTTTTTCTAGGTTGTTTACAAGATCATGTTTTTTGAGATATTTGTCCAAGAATCGTATGGGGCCTTTGTCGGGAGTTTCACCCCTAGAGGGCCATTCATATCTATGGTAGTAATATGGGGTGGCATGGGCGTGTTCGTATGGGTGTTCGGCATCCTTGTGGGTATTTTCTCTTCCTTCCTTTGCTAGTTTATCGGCTTGTTCATTGCCGGCGATGTTAGCATGAGCTCGGACTTTGTGGAGTGTAGTAATTTATGTGCGATTTTGGAGCATTGCAACCAGAGATGTAAGGATAGTTTTGTCCGGGTGACTGTTGTGTAAAGTGGGGTGTTTAATGTGTGTATTTAGGAGATGTAATACATTTACGCAATCTGTAAAAATGTGAGCCGGTTTGTTTGGGTATCGAGTGGTGATTATCTTAAGGGTTTTGTGTATAGCCATCATTTTGGCTTTTAGAATGTTTCGGAGTCCATGTAGTCTTTTGCCTAATTTTATTTGTTTGGTTGAGTTGTATATCCCATAACCGGCTTTTTCTCGGTGCCAATGTCCCGGGCTTACTTCGGTTGCTTCTTAAAAAGAGCCGCCAGTGTAATAGCTAAAGTTGGGGTCAAATTTAGGGTCGGTATTAATTTGGTAATAGAGGAGGGGGAGGCTCAATTGGGTAATTGGTAGTGCGGGGATGATTGTGTGGGGGATTTTAGACCATTTTTTGTTACGGTTTACACGGGTTGAAATAGGTGTGGGAGGGGCAATTGCGGTGTATACCTTGTTAATGTTTAGGTTTTTTGCTATCAAAGTGAGATGAGTGAGGTTTTCCGGAGTACCTATCTCTCGAGTTTGGTGATGTATACATAGGATACGTAGGGTTGCTGGTTCAAGGCGGGGTGTTTGTATTTGCGGTGGTATAGTGGGTTCTTTGTAAGTCATAGAATCCGCCTCAAATAGTATTATGATGTGAGAGTCCGGGAATGGGCCTAAGTGTGGGTTAGAGTTTTGGTACCGATGAGTGTCGGGAGTAATAATAATGGTGATGTTGTGGTTGGGATCATTGTTTGCCGCTAGGCGTGCCCACTGTGTTGCTTGCTGTGTTTCTTCTTTGTTGTGAGGGTGTGCAAGGCCTATTCCGCTCCATCTATAATCAAAAGCTTTACCAAGAGAACCAAAAATCTTATCACGTTCGAATGGAGAGTAGAATTTTGAAATTTTTGTGGAGCATGTAACAGGAGATGAGAAGTATGAATGTGTGATATTTAGAGATGTAATAAGGTAGTCTAGGATTGGATTGGGTAATGTGTAGTGTGCATTTTTAAGGGGGTCATTTTTAGGTATACGGTATTTATATCTTTGGTATAGCCAAACAATTTCGGTTTCAATTATTTGGGGTATTGGTTCAATATTGATGGAGGTCTGTAGTGCGTTGTGATATTGGTTCCACAGCCATTGTAGTCTAGCGAGTGGTATGGTTATTAGGTGCCTACCATTATCTTCGTATATGTGGGCATTATCTTGTTGTATTTTGATTGAATTTGTTTGTGCCAGGATGTCAGTTTCGGGGTTGCATTTGGTTGTATAAATGTAAAGGAGGAGGATAATAAGAGGTGGCGTGACGAATCTTCTATCTCGAGGTTGTGCTTGGGGATGGTGTATTTGTATGATATTCAGGTAATAACTGTTTTGAGTTTTAAGGTAGTATTGTGTGAGGATTTTTGTGTTATGTAAGGAAGCGTTTGGGTTGTGCCGAGGAAAAAGATTTCTTGCGGGAGCCATTTGGTGTAGGTGGTGTTATTGTGGGGCCAATGGCATAGATATGACGTGTGTTGTTTGCTTATGTTGTTGGAGTCAATATACTTTCTATGTTTGTGCACGGTTATGTTGTTTATTGGGTACATGGAAGGATTTTTTAGTATATGTGGTGGAGGGGCATATGGTCGTGAGTGTGGCGGGTTTGGAGGGATTAGTGGGAGATTGATGTTGGGATGGATGTCATTGTGGCCAATGATGTACGGGTCTTTGAGTGTGTAAGGTGGGGCGTGAGTAGTGCAAGGGTTCGGGCATTCAGGGAGACATGGAGGTTGACAAAATAATTGTTTAACAATATTCAATGCACTTTTTATTAATTTGTGAGGGGTACTGTAAATGTTATGTAGCTCTTGTCGTCCATAAGTTGTGTTCCATTTGGTAGTGTAATTTGTTTTAGATCGGTAATGTTTGCGGAAAAAAGTTTTTGTAGGAGTTTGGCGGATAACTATCGGTCAAGTCTAGGGAGGTTATGTATTTCGTTTGCCCAATTTTGTTCAAGCGGTGCGGGGCCTAGTAGGAAATCTTCTTGTGTGCTTTTTAGGAATGTTTGACCTTCTGTTTTGAGTAGAAAGAGTGTGCGGGTAATAGGAGACCGAAGACAATCAGTTTTTTTCAGTCTTTGGAGGTATTGTGCTCCTCCATAAATGGCAAGGATGTGTCGAAGGAGTCCACTATAAATTTGGCCTAGTCGTCCCTTGTCGTTAAGTGCATTTTGGAGTTGTTCTCCAATGCATCCTAGATAGGCATTTTTGAGGGAAAAAGCTTCTAATCCAAATAGTTCGTGGGGGAGTTGTGTTATGACATTGGGCGTGCATTTAGAGAGTCCGTATACTTTCTTTTGTATAGCTATGATTCTTTTTATCAAGTTTGTTTATGGCGGGCATGGAATAAGGGACCGCATAGAAACTATATGAGATACCTGGTCGTATGACGGTATCAATCATTTTTATTTTTTGTTGCAATGTGGCCGGGCAGAGTGTAAGTTCATTGCATTGTTTAATAAGTTTTGTAGTAGTAACGTGGGTTTGAATTTTCCATTTTAACAATGGAATTAGGTTTATTCCAAGGTATATGTAAGGTTGGTTTTGGTTGAGTACCGGAATTGGTTGGTTACGATAGTGGATATTGGTAGTTTGGATAAGGGCTTTGAAGGCGGTCGGATTTATTTTGGATTTGTTTGGGCATCCGGTTACCGCACATTTTTGGACCCCGAGTTCCATCCCGATCCATAGACAAAATTTGTCTATTTTGTCTAATTGAATTTGGAGTGATTTAAGACGTCCGGAGATGGCCGCTAGATCGTCGGCATATGCGGCCGAATTTACGGTGACTTTGGAGGTACCAAATGTGTAGCCATTATTGCCTCTTTGAAGCCATCTCAGTAGAGGTTCTAGAAAAATAATAAAGAGGTATGGGCTCAATGTGTCGCCTTGGATGGTACCACGTTGGATGGGGATAGGGCATATTTTACCAAAGAATTCGCCGATGTATGTAGTGGTAGATTGGGAGTATATATTGCCAACAAGTGTGACTGCGTCTTCCGGGTACCCAAGATCACTCATAACGGCTAGCAATCCATGATGGTCAATGGAACCAAATGCGTTTTTGAAGTCAGTATAGAGTATGTAAATGTCTTTATTCGTGATTTTTGCATCCTCAAGAGCGGCAATGAGGGTTTGAAGTTGCCATGTGGTACTTCTCTCGGCTCTAAACCCTTCTTGGCTTTTGTGTAATATTTGGTGTATTTCTCCGTAGGCCGATAATATTGATGTAAGTGTACTAGTATATAATTTGTAAATGGTGTTAGCTAAGGCAATAGGTCGGTGGTTAGATAGTGAAGATGGGTTGCCTTTTTTGTATAATAAGATTGTTAGACTTGTTTTCCAAGATGCGGAAATGGATTTTTGTTTGTAACAATGAAGGAAAAATACTGATAGAAGATCGTGGAATCTTGGGGGCATGTTTTTTAGAATTGAGTTGGGTATATGGTCCGGGCCATGGGCTTTGTTGGTTCCCAGATTTTTTAGGCACATGTTGTATGTGTCTCTGTTATAATATGTGTGGAGAGGTGTTTTTGGTTTGCCTCTTTTATCAGTAGTAAATCCATCTAAATCATGCCACGGGTATTGTCTAACTCCGCATGTGCATGTTGGTGTATGTTGTGGTTGAAAATGACATGGGGTGGTGGTTGGTCTATTGTTTATGGATTGCTGAAGATGTATTCGTTTGCGATGTCATCTGGGCTGGTTAATATGTTATTGTTTTGGTCTAAAATGCAGTCTAGTGGTAGGTTTGTGTTGTTTTTAAAGACTTTTCTATTAATCTTTTTTGGGCTGGTTTCGTACAATTTACGATACTTAGAAATGGCTTTTTTAACACATTCTCTTGCATATTTAGTAGTAATTTTCCAAGCTTCTTTGTTGGCATCTTTTGCAATGGTTGCAATGTTTTTTAACCAGTCTTCGTGATGGGTGGTGGTACTTGTGGGATTTGCGGGTGGCGGAGGTTTTGTAGTTCGGAGAGTATGGGGTGGGTTCGCCAATTGTGGTTAGTTTTAGCAATATAAATTGTTTTACCAATGGTGTGGTATGTGAGAAGATGTTGTATCCAGAATTTGGCTAGTTTTCTTGGGAGATATCCTCCTTGTTGCGAGGTTCTAGGTGTGAGTTGTGGAATCGGAGGTGCTTTACATGTCTTTTCTAATGTAGCAGAAATTTCATTAATAAGTTTGTCAAGAGTCGTGCAAGCTTCTTGCCATTGTATGTGTGTGAGGTGTTGGTGGTTAGAAAGAATATCTGTAAGGGAGTCTATTTGTAGTGAGTTTTTTTCAAAGAATATTGTATTAAAGTTATGAAGGTTTTCTTTTGGGATGGGGTTTAGTATTTTAATAACATTTGAGTTGATGGTTGTGGGAGGTCTACTTATAAAGGTGTTGTGAGGTATATTAAGTTGGATTGGGAAGTGGTCCGAATTTAAGTTGGTTGTGGTATTGGTGATAGATGTGTATCGGGTATGGTGAGGTGTTTTTATGTAAAATCCATCAATTAGGCTAGTGTGTGTAATTAAGTCCACCTTGAGAGGAGTATTGTGGATTGGTTGGGATTAGATATAATTCAAGGTTAGTCGTGAAATTACGCCATTGATAGTCTATGTCATGTGGGGGGGAAAACTGTTCCGTTTTGTCGTCCGATGAGGGCGATATCTCGCTTAAAGTCTCCGCAAAGTATTATTGTATGGTTGTTGTGTGTCTTTATTTGTGAAGTGATGGAATTTTGGATCTCTGGAATAAGTCTGGAGTCTTCTATGTGCGAGGGCATGTATAGATGAAGAATGAGCCATGGTTGGAGGGGTCGGTTAGTAATTTCAATAATTTGAAGATATGGTGATATATTAGCGGGGGTAGGGATTTTGATAATATTTCTGGGGAAGGCATATGATTGGTGTATGAGCATGAGTAGACCTCCTCTTGCCGGTGTATATGGTCTTCGTTGTTGGATGCATCGTGTGAGAGAATGGGTGTTGTTAAATATAAGTTTATAATCAGGGAATGTTTTTTGGATGTATTTTGTGGATTTAGTAGAGGTTAGTTTAGTTTCTTGTATGGCAATTATGGCGGGTGGTGTATTGGTGTGGGTGGTTAGATTGTGGATGCATGGTAAAGCAGTGTTTAATGTTGAGGCGTTCCATGTAGTTATATATGCGTTTCTATTGTCTATATTGTCGTGGTTACCAAGTGGAGGGGAAATGTAGGCAGGTGTCGGGGTGGGGTGCGTGTAGGCATGAATTCGTTCAAAGCATCTAGAGCTTTTAGGATAAGGTTGTGCGAGAAGTAGGGAAATTATTGTTGTAGTTCATCGGGGGAAGGGGGTGGAGTTTGGCTATGAATAAAGTTATATAGGTCATTGTGTAGAGAGGTTTTGTGTTCCAGAAGGTGTTGATTTTCCTCTAGGAATTTCGTGTATGGGTGGAGCGTATCTATTTGTCTTTCGGGGGGATTCTGTAGAGAGGATAGGGTGTTTAGTGATATATTTGTCCAATGTGTTGGGTTTGTGTTGGTAGAATTTTGGTTGGTGAGATTGTTACATTTGTCTATTGAAGGGTGGAGGGTGGTAATTATGGCGAATAAGATATGTGTGGATGGGTGGTTGTTTTTTTGATGGACGTAGCGGGAAATGTTGGGGTAGAGGGTGGAATATATTTGGTGAAGTATGTGATTATTTTTTAGAAGTGGTGCAAAGGAAGATGCTAGGTGTTGATATTCGGGGTGGAGTTTTATAGTGTTCGGAATGAAATATATTTTTGATAATTTTTTGTGTGTATTTGGATGGTTGTGGAAGACATTTGGCATAGGGCCGGGGTTAGTTTCTATGTCCCCGCAACGTGTAATTAATAGTTTGCAATGAGTAATGATTCTGGTTACTAATGGGAGGGATGTGGAGTGTTGTTGTTGTTGTTGTTGTTGTTGTTGTTGTTGTTGTTGTTTTTGTTGTTGTTGTTGTTGTTATTATTATTATATATTATAGTATATAAGTATACTATAGTATTTGTTTCTTTTCTTATACATATTTTTTAAAACTTTTTTTGGTTTTTGATATGTATTTTAGTATATATATATACTATAGTGTGGTTGGTTGTAGCGTTGTTTGACGCTATTAGTTTGACGTGTCCATCTTGCTTTCAATGGCACGTTGCTCTCGTTCTGATGCTTGTGTTTCTGCCGCCATGATGGTAGTAATTAGCTGAGATCGGAGAGTTGACATTTCCCCTCTGAGGGATTTGACCGTGTTTGCTTGCACCATATCTGCATATTGTCTCGCTTCTTCCACTATTTCTCCTTTCATGTTTTTCATTTCTCTTCGAAGTTGTTGTAGAGTAAAACCATTGCCCTTGTTTAGACAGTTTTCCATAGCAATATCCGCGTTAGCTACAGCCTAGTTTACATCCGTGAATCCTAGTCTTGTCAATTCTTCGGCACTTGGTTTGTTGCTACCGTCCAAACTCTTAGGGTGGGGTGAAAACATTATGTATTTACCATGTAGTTTTTTACTTTGCTTGACAAATTTCTTATATACCGCTGCGTTTAGACATTTGATATTGCAAGTGCCAACATGTCTCCCATGCTCGAGTTTGAAGAATGTATCGACCACATTCTCTTCCCCAAATATGGACTTGATTCCATCCGCTAGTTCTTTTTCGTTTTTTGTTTTGTTGAGGTTTTTTGCAATTAGAATTAGACAATTCTTTTTTGCAATCTCATCCTCATCCATCTTCTGGGTAGCAAAGATTGGCACAAAGATTTCATTATTGAATGAGACTTTGTAATCTTTGATTTTGGCAACTTGCTCCGGAGAGGGTGTTTGGACCCATGCAAATTCAGAAAATCCCTTTTTCTCTACCCCCGTTACTTCAAAATCATATCCCCTGGCAAAGCTATCTCTCACAATTTCCGCATACAAGTCATATGCTTCTTTGTTGGCTAGGTTAGGACCAGAAATTTTTACCGACAAGAGATGTGAGAAGGCCAAGGCATCATATGCCTTGCATATTTTGCCTTTGTGTGGGATTCCTTCATTCAAAGTAAGAATGAAGGGCCTTGTTCCTTGCAACAAACCCTTGGCATCCACATCCGGGTTCTTTAGGTGTAGTTTGATCATTCCACTCCAATTTTTTGATTGATGATAGCAGAAGACTGCTATTGGTTCACCAATGCGAGTCCTAGTAGGGATTCCCATGTCTTTAAGACGTGATTTTATCATGTCTAAGACGACGTCTTTTGCCCATATTTGATCACCAAGTTCAAAGTGGATTGAAACTTGGTAATCTAAAAAGAAAGAAGAACGCCGGTCTCCGAAGGAAGCCGGCGTGAATAAAGTGTCTGTTCGTTCCACTACTAAGACCATGCCCACATGACAAGGAATTAGTGAGCTGGAACTACTTCCCTCTCTCGAGGGTAGACACTATGTAACAAGAAACCAAAGAACCACAAGTCAACCAACCAACCAACCAACCAATCACAAACCAAGCAACTAGCCAACGAACTAACCACAAACCAGGCAAGTAGTCAAAAAACCTTAAAACCAACTAGTCAAGAAAATCAAGGCGGGGGGAGAATTTAGGGGGGGTCCTGTGTATCGGGGAGGGCTTGGTTGTTTTCGATTTTGTGTTTATGTAGAAGAATGGACATGGCATGTTGGATAGCTATGGTGTTAATGTTTTTAAAGGATGTTTTAATTGTTTCAATGGATATCTTGAAGGTGTCCTCTAGAGTTCTCATAGATGGGATAAAGGTGGTGGCATGAGCGCCGGATGTCATTACCATCAGGGGGTCGACATTCCATCCGAGGGCGATGATGTCGTCAATAAGGGGTTGGTATTTGTCTATTTTGTTTTGGATTGTTTCCGGGGAAAATCTATCGTTGCAATATATGAATTCAATGAATTGAATGGTGTAGTCTTGGTTGACGTTATCGGGTGGTGGGTCATTGAATTGTAAACCTTTGACACAAAGGATGTCCGGTTTGAGCCTAGCATTGCAATGACATCTTTGGGTCGTACATGAGCATGGGAGTAGCCACGGGGGGACCGTATTTTCTTGTGGATTGTTATTAAAAGTGTCGGCGTTCATTAGTATAAAACATCTTGATTTATTGTAGGAGGTGATTAGTTTTTGGACTTGCCATACCGCTTTGTTATGTCTTTTAACAATTAGGGAGTGTATGTGGTGGTTTTGGCATTTGAGTAGAACATGTAGCCATGTGTCGGGGTCTGTTGAGGGGCATATGGGGCATGTTATGGATGGAAATCTTTCTATTCCAAAGAAGAGTTGTTTACGGGCATTTCCCATGTATTGACCGGTACGGAATTTGATAAGGCATGTTATTTGTAAATCGGTGATGATGGGGATTTTCCAAAAATTTGTAGAGAGTTCATTGTCTATGTCATTGTTGTTAGTCCACTTTTCTATGTTAGGAAAGTTGTCTGTGATTGTGTCAAGATTGTTATGTAGGTCTTGTTTTTTGAGGTATTTGCTCAGGAATCTGACCGGGCCTTTATCGGGGGTGTCTTCTTTGGAGGGCCAATCTTCTTTTTGGAAGTAGTAAGGGGTGGAATGGGCGTGTTCATGTGGGTCTTTGGCATTTTTATGTGATTTTTCTCTTCCTTCTTTTGCAAGTTTATCCGCTTGTTGATTGCCATCAATATTAGCATGGGCTCGGCCTTTGTGAAGGGTTGTGATTTGTTCTCTTTTTAGTATCATTTGGACCATTGATTCTAGTATGATTCGGTCGGGGTGACTATTATGGAGGGTAGGATGTGTTATTTGGATGTTTAATAAATATAGTGCATTAATGCAATCTGTAAATATGTGCACCGGTTCATTGTTGTATTTTGTTGAGACGATTTGTAGTGATTTGTGGATGGCCATTAGTTCTGCTCTGAGGATATTTTACAGTCCATGTAGTCTTTTGGCTAGTTTGATTTCTTTCGTAGCGTTGTATATTCCATAACCGGCTTTTTCTCTGCGCCAAGATCCCGGGCTAATTTGTTCTGGCGGTTTAAAGGAGCCATCAGTATAGTAGCTATATTTGGGGTTAAATTTAGGTGGGGTGTTAGTTTGATACTCCGGGAGGGGTGGGGGTGTTAAGGTGTAGTTTAGTGTATTGTTATTGTAGTGTAGTTTTGACCATTTTTTGCTTCTGTTGACGGGTGTTTGCATTGGCGTTGGTGGGGCCAATTTTGTGAGTATCCGGTGTACGTTTAGAGTCTTTGCTACGGAGGAGAGTTCTTCTAGTTGTTCTTGTGTGCCTAGAGTATGATTTTGGTGGTGGATGCATATTATTTGTAGAGTGGATGATTCAATTCTGGGTTTTTTGAGATCTAGTGGGATGGTGGGTTCTTCACATGTTATTGAATCGGCTTCGAATATTGTGATGATGTGTGTATCGGGAAAGGGGCCCGAGTGTGGATTATGATTTTGGTACCAGTTTTTGTCTGGGTTATGATTAAGGTGGAGGTGTGATTTGGGTCATGTTTGGCCACGAGGCGGGCCCAATGTAGAGCTTGTTGTGTTTCTTCTTCATCGTGTGGGTGGGCCATACCATTACCTATCCATTTGTGGTCAAAGGCTTTGCCTAGTGATCCAAATAATTTATCTCTTTCAAAGGGGGAGTAAAATTTGTTGAGTTTGGTGGGGCATGTGACGGGGGAGGAGAAATATGAGTGTTGGATGTTGAATGTGGAGATTAGTGAATTAAGTATAGGTATGGGTAGTGTATATTGTGTAAGTTTAAGGGGGTTATTTTTTGGTTATCTATATTTGTATCTTTGGTATAGCCAAATGACTTCGGTTTCGAACGGTTGGGTTGTTGGTTCAATGTTTTTAGGGGTTTGTAGTTTAGTATTGTATTGGTTCCACAACCATGTGAGCCTAGTGATTGGGATGGTAAAAAGATGTCTTCCATCTTCTTCGTATAAGTGTGCTTGGTCTTTGTCAATTTTTATTGTGTTAGATGAGGTAAGAGTGTCTTTTTCGGGGTTGCATTCCGTTGTGTAGATGTTTAGTAGGGGGATTATTGTGCGTGGGGTGACGGACCTTGTGTCTTGGAGTTGGTTTTGTGGGTGGTGAACTTGGATAATTTCGGTGTAGAATTTGTGTTGAGTTCTTTGATAATATTGTGTCAATTTATTTGTGTTATGTGAAATGGTGTTTTGGTTGTGTCTTGGAAAGAGGTTTCTTTGGAGGAGCCATTTGTTGTAAGTGTGGTTACTGTGAGTCCATTGGCATAGATATCTAGTGTAATTGATTTCTATCTGGTTTTAATCTATTTTTTCCTTGTATTCGTGGTGTATGATGTTGTTAATGGAATAGGTGGTGGGGTTTTTGAGGATGTGGTTTGGGGGGTGGGGGTGGTGTGGGTGGGAGTGGGGAGGGTGGATCGATTGTGTGGTGATATTTCTTGGGGTGATGTCATTGTTTATAGTGATGAATGGGTCTCTAATTGTATGAGAGTATATATGTGTATTGGTATGTGTATTG
The DNA here is from genome assembly GCA_963971425.1 of Bryoerythrophyllum caledonicum. Classification (NCBI taxonomy): domain Eukaryota; kingdom Viridiplantae; phylum Streptophyta; class Bryopsida; order Pottiales; family Pottiaceae; genus Bryoerythrophyllum; species Bryoerythrophyllum caledonicum. The sequence goes on along the minus strand of OZ020523.1, from coordinate 12,131,461 downwards.
GGTGGGGGGGGTATATTGGGTGACAAAAGAGTTGTCGTGCAATTTTTAGGGCACTTTTAATAAGTTTTGATGGGGTGAAGTGGTAGGTTTTAAACTCTTCATTGTTTATGATGTGTGTTCCGTTGAGTAGGGAGATTTGTTTTAGTTCGTAAATATTTTTTGTTAGGAGTTTTTGTAATAACTTTTGAGATAATTGTGTGTTGATTGTATTATGGTTTTGTGTTTCAAGAGTCCAGGCTTTTTCTAGTGTTGTTGGTTCTGTAAGAAAATCAGGGAGAGTACTTTTTAGGTGGACTTTTGCTACGTGTTTTAGTAGGAAGAAGGTACGTGTTATTGGTGATCTTGTACAATTTGTCTTTTTTATTCTAGGTATGTTTTCTGCCCCCCCCATATTGTGCGAGGATGTGATGTGTTAGGCCTTTGTATATTTTCCCAAGTCTACCCATGTCATTTAGAGCATTCTGGAGTTGTTCTCCTATGCATCTAAGGTATGCGTTTTTTAGTGAGAAGGCTTCTAGTCCAAAGAGGTTGTGTGGTAGTTGGATAATTATGTTAGACATACATTTTGGCATGCCGCATACGGTTTTTTGTGTGGTAGTTATTTTTTGGTCCAGTTTTTTGATGGCAGGCATTGACTATGGTACCGCGTAGAAGCTATATGCCCCGCCCGATTTTAAAACTGTGTCGATCATTTTTATTTTTTGTTTCATAGTGGCCGGACAAGCTATTAGTTCTTTGCACTGTTTGATTAATTTTGTGGTGGTGGCATGAATTTGGGTTTTCCATTTTAGGGAGGGGACGAGACTTATTCCTAGATATGTATATGGTTTGTTTTGGTGTAGAACGGGTATTTGTTGGTTTTGGTAATTAATGTTAGAGGTTTGTATTAGGGCTTTGAATGCAGTGGGGTTTGTTTTTGATTTATTTGGGCATCCTGTGATGGCACATTTTGGGACCCCTACATCCATACCTCTCCATTTGCAGTACCTGTCTATTTTGTTAATTTGTATTTTTATGGCGTTGATTTTGTTGGTTATGGCCGCAAGGTCGTTCGCGTATGCTGTGGAGTTGATGGTGGTTTGTGATGTCCCAAATGTGTATCCATTGTTCCCTCTATCTAGCCATCTAAGTAGTGGTTCTAGGAATATAATAAATAAATATGGGCTTAGGGTATCTCCTTGTATTGTTCCCCTTTGGATGGCTATGGGTTTAGTTTTACCAAAGTGTTCTCCTATGTAGGAAGTTAAGGATTCGGAGTATATATTTCCTACTACTGCGGTGGCGTCTTTGGGGTATCCAAGGTCCGTCATTATAGCTAAAAGTCTAGCGTGGTCAATAGAGCCGAAGGCATTTTTAAAGTCGACATACAATATAAATATGTCTTGGTTTGTAAGTCGTGCATCTTCTAATGCGGCTATTATTGTTTGGATTTGTCTAGCGGTGCTTCTTTCTGCGCGGAATCCTTCTTGACTATCATGCAATATTTTATGTTTTTCGCCATATGATGATAGTATTGATGTGAATGTGCTCGTAAATAGTTTATAGATGGTATTGTCTAGTGCGATGGGTCTATGGTTCGGTAGCATGGATGGATCTCTTTTTTTGTATAGTAGGATCGTTGCACTTGTTTTCCATGAAGCGGGGATTTGTCTTTGTTTCTAGCAGTGGGAGAAGAAGAGGTTTAGTAGTTTGTGGAACCTTGGGGGCATATTTTTTAGGATAGAGTTCGGTATGCGGTCCGGTCCGGGAGCTTTGTTATTTCCTAGGTTACGTAGACATGTGTCATATGTAGCTTGTTTAAAGTATGTGAGTAGTGGGGTTTCCGGGTCTCCTCTTGTTTCTAATGTGAATCCATCTAAGTCATGCCATGGATATTGTCGTACTCTGCATGTGCATGTAGTGTGGTGGTCCGGTTGATAGTTGCATGTGTTTACCGTAGGTGTGTTGTTTTTTGTTTGTTGATTAAATATTTCGTTTGCAATGTCTTCTGGGCTAGTTAGTATATTGTTATATTAGTCGATGATGTAGTCTAATGGTGGGGATTCCATATTTTTGAATATTCTTCTATTTATTTTCTTGGGGCTAGTTTCATATAGTTGTCTGTATTTGGAGATGGCTTTTTCGAATGTTTTCTTGGGTATGTTTGGTGGTGATTTTTCGGGCTTGTATGTTTGCATTTTTTGAAATTAATGCTATGTCATTTATCCATGTGTCGTGAGGTAGGTGTATGGGGGGTGGATTAGGGATTTGTGTGTGTTGAAGGTTTTGGAGATCGTTGAGAATAGGGTGGTTTCGCCATTGGGGGTTGTTATTTATGATTTTTATGGTTTTCCGTATGGTGTGATAAATGGTTAAATGTTGTTTCCATGTTTTAGATAGTTTCCGGGGTAAATATCCACCTTGTTGTGATGTTCGATTTGTCATTTGTGGTATGGGTTGGGCTTTGCAAGTTTGTTCAATTGCATTGGATATGTTATTGATGAGAGTATCTAGGGTGTGACAGACTTCTTGCCATTGTGTTTGGGAAAGATGGTTATTAGATTCCAATTCGTTTATTTGGGAGTCAATGCGTAGTGAGTTTTCATCAAAGAATTTTGTGTTGAATGATTCTATGTTGTTTTGTGGGATGGGGTTGAGGATACGTATGTGGTCATTGTTTGTGTTGGTTGGTGTACGGTTTATAAATGTGTTGTTTGGGATGTGGAGTTGTATAGGCAAGTGCAGCGTAGTTGGAGCCTAATTGATGGATTCTAACTGAAGCCTAATTGGAGCCTAATTGATGGAATCTAACTGGAGCCTAATTGATGGAATCTAACTGGAGCCTAATTGATGGAATCTAACTGGAGCCTAATTGATGGAATCTAACTGGAGCCTAATTGATGGGGATTTTTTTAACATTGCCTGGAAAGGCGTAATTTTTGTGTATGAGGGTGAAGAGGGCCCCTCGGCCCGGTGTATATGGTCTTTTTTGTTGTATGCATCGTGTTAGGGCATGTGTATTATTGAAAATAAGTTTGTAGTGGGAAATAGTCTTTGTATGTATTTTGTGGATTTTGTGGTCGATATTTTTGTTTCTTGTATGACTATGAATGCCGGTGGTGTGTTAGTGTGTATAATTATGTTTTGTAGGTTTGGGAGCGCAGTGTTTAGGGATGAGGCATTCCATGTTATTATGCTTGTGTTGTTGTTGTTCGTATGTGGGTTATGGTTTTGTGATGGGATGTAGTTTGGTGGTGGGGGTGGATGAGTGTATTCCGGGAGGGGATTTAGGCATTTTAGTGCCTCGTTTTTTATAGTGTTAGGGAGGCAGGGGAATCTTTGTTTTACCATGTCATTTGTTGGGGGTGTATTTTGGTTGTATATTTTGGTTGTGTATAAAGTCATATAGTTCTTTGTTTATCGATCTGTTGTAGGTTATGATGTTTAGGTTGGATTCAAGAAATGTTGTGTGAGGATGTGGGGTACTAATGTGTGTTTCGGGGGGGTTTTGTAGATTATGTAGAGTGTGAAGGAGTGTATTGATCCATTGGATTATGGTTTGATTTTGTGTGTTTAGGAATTGATTACAGAGGTCTATGTTGGGGTGTATAGTGATGGCTAGGGCATATAGAATGTGGGATGGAGGATATTCGTTGTGTTGGTTTATATATGTGGCGATATGTGGGTATGCGTTATTATGTTGTGGATGTAATATATGTGTGGTATTGAAAAAGGGGGCAAATTTTTGGGCGATGTGTTCGTATTCGGGTTGTAGTTTTATGATATTTGGTATGAAATATGTTTTGGCATTCTTTTTGTGTGAAGTGGGGTGTCTTTTTAATACATTCGGCATAGGTCCTGGGTTAGTCTCTATGTCTCCTCCGATTAATATTAGTAGTTTGTAGTAGATGGGTTTTTTGTTTTGTTTAAAGTTTTTTTGTTTTTGTATGTGACTTTGGTGTTTTTTTTATTGTATGTATTTGTTTTTGTATGTGTGTATGTATATGTATGTGTTATGATTCACGCCGGCCTTCTTCGGAGACCGGCGTTTTCTCTATATGTGTCACGTTGATGGTGTGTTGTTGTATTTGTGTGTGTATATGTATTTTTATTTGTTTTTATATTAATATTTATTCGTATGTTCGTATTAGTATATGCCTCGGTTTTTGTCTCGGTGTTTGTATCAGTATCCTTGTTAGTATTCTTGTTATAACTCGTACTAGTATACGTACTAGTATTCATATTGGTATTTGTATTAGTATAAGTATTAGTATTTGTATTAGTATAAGTATTAGTATTTGTATTAGTATATGCAACAGTATACGTATACGTATATGTACAAGTATACAAATATTTATACAGATACGTACCAGTATACAGAAAAATATATTGATATTTATTTCAATCAGATTCGTATATATTCTTACTTTCATTAGAATTTCTATTTTTAGTAAGTCTATTTTGGGGGCTTCAGGGCCAAATATAGACTTCTAATCGAACTTTCCTGCTTCAATTTGTATACTTCTACATAGTCTCAACATATTTCTACTCTTTAATCGCAAACTCTTCTCATCTTCATATATATCAAGTTTACTTTTACTATTAACTTTCCTTTTATCCCTATAATTTGTATTCCAACTTCTATTTTTAGTATGCATTGTTTTGTTTTTAGTATCTTTTCTACTCATTTTTAATCTACAATTTGTGTTCCTCATTATTAATTTGAATAATTTTCCATTCCTTATTTTTGATTTTCTTAGGAAGCTTATTCTATTTTTAGTACTGCAGTTTGTTGCAATGTTCTTATTATTTGTATTCTTATGATAATGGTTTTCTACCTTACCCTTTATTTTCTTCTTCCATATCCTCTCCGATTTTGTTCTTTTGTTTTTAATATTACTTGCTCTATTTGAAACCTTTGAAATTTTATAAATATCTAACTTCTTCCTATTTAATTTATAATATCTCTTTTCACTCTCTTTGATTTTCCTATTTTTAGCCATTTTTATATTCCTTATCTTTTGATGGTTTTTGGGTTTAGATTCCCTTCTACCCTTATTTATCTTTAATACAAAATTTTCATTATTGTTTTCATTATTATTGTTTCCTTTTTTGTTATATGTAGTTATGATACTTATTTTCTCTTTCCTTTTATTGTTTATTCTAATTCCATCTCTTCTCTTATTCCTTTTATTTTTTATTTTGGTTTTGATACTTTCGTTTTTTGTTTGTATATTTAGTCTATTCCTTTGATTAATTTTATCCTTTTCATTTATTTTTTGTATATGTGTATGTATGTGTTTCGTTGATGTTGGGTGTTTGGCTTTGTGTGTGTATATGTGGTTTTGTTTGGTTTTATATTAATATTTATACGTATATTCGTATTAGTATGTGCCACAGTATTTGTCATGGTATTTGTATCAGTATTTGTGTTAGTACACATATCAGTATTCGTATTGGTATTTACAACACTATTGGTATTATCAGTGTTTGTATTAATCTACGTACCATGTTACGTATCCGCATCTGTACCGGTATACGTACCAGAAGGTGTACAAGTATTTGTTCCAATATTTGTTCTAGTATGGGTACCAGTCTACATACCAGTATTTGTACACGTATATGTATCAGTATACATACTAGTATATGTATCAGTATACATACTAGTATATGTATCAGTATACATACTAGTATATGTACCAGTATACATATTGGTATTTGTATCCGTATATGTACCAGTATATGTACCAGCGTGTGTACTAGTATTTGTACAAGTAGTTGTTTTGTAGTATAATATTAACTTAATTTTTTTGTATGTTATATGGTGTGTGTATAGTTTTGTTTTTTCTTTAATATGGTATAAATACTTGTGAGGTCTAATACAATATTGTTTTTTGTATTTAATATAACTTCTAATACAATGAATGTATTTGTTTAATGTAAGTATTTGTATGTACCTAAGGTATGGAGGTATTTGTGCTATACTATACTTTCTACTCCATAGTGTTGTAGAAGGAATAAAAAGATGGTAAATAGGTTTTACTGTGTGGTCTTTGGTCACTACATGTTTGGCAGTTTGTCTTGGAGTAATGGTAAGTTGGATTTACCGGTCACGGCGGACATCTTTTGCACTAGTGAGAACATTGTAGCTTGGATGTCTTCCATGTGGTGCTTGAGTTCTTCGTGCTTCATGTCGGTGTAGTCCTTGTTTGCTTGGATCACCTTCTTGTTGTTGTCTTCAATCATTTTTGCCACTTCCTTCGTGGTGCAATGAGAGGGTGATGATGGGAGAACTTGAACGTTGAATGTGGTGATTGTGTTGATGAGGGCGATGTTGATGTCGTCAAAGCCAAAGTCCTTGATGGTGTCGGGGGTAGGTGGGTGTAGCCCTTCCAAGCTCCTTGAGTGTTGAGAAGTCCACATAACTTCCTTTTATCACGTGAGTTTTCTTCACAAAGGTTCTACACAATGGGGTTAGCACAAAGCACATTGCAACTTCCATTGTGGTGAGTGTCTCTCTCTCTATGAAACCAAATTTCTCACATTGAGGGCTCCCATAATCTTATATATTTCTTGTGAAGTGTCCAAGGTGTTCAAAGTGATAGGGAGAGAGCAGAGGGTAAGGGTTAGAGCTTCTTCCCTTGCCTTTGTTTCGATGACACCATTTGGTCCTTTGGTGTCAACTACTTGTCTTGGGAGCAAGACTTCATTTTGCACCACAATGCGGTTGGTGATCATGTTCTTCACTTGTGTTGGTGTTGAGGCTATGATGAATGCCCATGATTCACCATTCACCTTTTGCACGTTGGTTATTTCGTAGTCATGGCCTTGTGCAAAGCTATGCCCAAGTGTTTCTTCAAACACCGCTTGAGCTGAAATTGCCACTAGACACTCACTTTTCACTTTCACGGAGATGTTAGAACCTTTAGAAAGGTTGTTGAAGGTCTTGCAAGCTTTGCCAACTACATTTTGACCGTCTATGTTTAAGATGAACATTCTAAGTCCTTTAAGCAATGCAAGACCATCATATTTGGGTTTAAGGAGATGTACCTTAAAGTATCCCGCCCATACACCTTTTATTTTTCCTTGTTTGATACTAAGACATGGTATGTATAATGGATTGTAGACTCCGGTGCCAAGCAAAATGTTCGATTTTCTCCAACCTTTTCATTATCATGTTCTTGGCCATGTCATACGTAATAGGGGTGGTAGGAGTTTCGAAGTGGATGGCAATATGAAAGTCTAGAGATAGGCCTGTGGATTCGTTTGTTTTGATTTCACAAGGAAGTTGTGTGATATTACAGTGTTGTTTGACAATACCTTTCCTTACTTCCATGGGATACAAGATTTGTGGAATTCAAGGGAAGGCCACCCGTGCTCCATGGGCCTCTTCGGCCTCCTCTTCTTTGAGTCCTCGAGTTATCATGTCCATTACCGTTTCGCCACTAAAGAGTTCCTCAGCTCCTTCTTCTATTGCGAGTGCTTCGATGGCCTAAAACCCCATCCAAAATTTGTAAGTAGAAAAGGTGGGTTTAGTGGACTTACCTTCATTGGTGTTGGACTTTTTGCTTCTCTTGCTATTGCTGGTTTCGCCTTCTTTGCCTCTTGGTGTCTTTGATTTTGTGGTGAAGTTGGGGCTATCATCGGTTTGGTCCACCATCTCTAAGTCTAGAGATAAATTCTTCCTTGCGGTTCCTGCCATGTTAGTTTTGCTGCTTTCTAATACCACTAATGTGATTAATTTGTTTGAAGCTAAGTTGTGGTGGTATATTAATGTTGGTTTAGAGATAAGTATAGGAGAAGGGGAGGTTTTATGATGCGAGGGGAGGTTTATACTAGGAGATAAGGAGTTTAGAGAGGATGTGGGGGATGGTCTAAGTATTTTGTAATTTTTACGGGTGGGGGGGGGAGAGTTTCTGTAGTAGAGAGGGAGGTTTGTGCAGGGAGAAGGGAGGTCGTAGTTAGTGGTAGGAGGGTGGCTAGAAAGGGAGGGGGGGTCGCAGATTGTGAAGGGAGGGTCGCTGGGGATGAGGGGGGATTCTGTTAGAATTGGATAGAGGGTCAGGGGGGTCGCTATTCGTGCTGGGGAGGTCGCTAGGTAAAACCGCAGGGTCGCTACGCAAAGTCGCAGGGTCGCCACGCAAATCCGCAGGGTCGCTACGCAGAACCGCAAGGTCGCTATCAAAGGGCGCAGTGTCGTTACGCAGAAGATCAGGGTCGCTATCGGGGGACGCAGGGTCGCTAGGCGAAGGAACATGGTCGTTATCGGGGAGCGCAGGGTTGCTAGGTGAAAAAGTAAGGTCGTTATCGGGGAACGCAGGGTCGCTAGGCGAGAGAGCAGGGTCACTAGTCAAAAGTGTAGGGTCGCTACCAGGGTTTGTAAGGTCGTTGGGTAGGGAGGCATGGTCGCTATCGGGATTTACAGGGTCGCTATCAGGGTTTATTGTGGAGTAGTTGAGAGAGGGAGAGTTGGTACTCCGAAAAGGGAGGTCGACAGGGGGGGTTGGGGTTTCGTCTGAGGGGAGGGGAAGTCGGCATGGGGGGGTTTGATTACAGGGAGGGGTTTGAGTACAGGGAGGGAGGGGGTTGGGGTGTCATAGGGAGGGGAGGGGGGTGGGTGGCTAGAGAGAGGCTGGGGGAGAGGAGGGGACAGTAAGGGGGAGCGAGAGGGAGGTAGGGGGAGGGAGGGGGATGGTGAATTGGATGCGGGGGATGGTAAAAGAGGGGAGGGGGGGAGGGGAATGAGGGACAGTGAAGAAGGGGTGGGGGGATTGTTGATGGTCAGGGAGATAGGGAGAGGAGGGAGAGGAGGGAGAGTCACAAAAAGAGTTGAAGGTAGTGCTAGGATACTTACCTTCGTTTTTGTCTTCGATCTTGGTCTTGCGCATTCTTGGTGTGTTTGCTGCTGCCTTGTTGCTGTTGATCTACTAGCTTCCTTTTGCTCCTCATCTCCAGATTGCTTAGTCGTGATGTTGATGTGTGAGGTTGTGAAGTTGGTGTAGATCTCGAGTGGATGTGCGCAGGGTTGTGTGTCCTCGTATTGGATCTGCGCGCTGCGATGCGGGTTGACATTTTTGCCTGTGCCTTGTGCTCGTGTGGATCTGTAGAGATTTTGCCAGCGCTTTCGCGTGTGGCGTGCAAATACCTACGATCTACTTATGTGCTTAGGGGTTAGAGGATTAGTGACATGGTGCTGATGTGTAGTATTGTGACTGGTGTGTGTGAGATCTAAGGTGTTGTGATTAGTGTTTGTGAGATCTGAAGCTAAAACGTGTATGGAAATAACTGATGCAAATGTGAAGCATGAAGCAAATAAAATAAAGTATGTAATACAACTAATTGCGTGAGATGTAACCTGGATGTGCGTGTTGACGTCGCCCTTAAGCTCGGCGAGGCTGGTTCGTCGATCAATGCTGGATGTTGCGATGTCCGGGTTGGGGGGACGGAAGGGGCTTAACTGGAGGATTCCACAGATCGGGACTATTCTCAGATCTTTGGCCTAACTAACGCTCTTAGATGCGGGAGAAGATAGATCTAAGTGACCAACATACGTCTCCCAAGCTTTCAAAACAACTCACCACAAATCTCTCTTAAAAAACATCTAGATCGGTAGTTCTAACCTCAGATCTGAAAATTTTGAGCCATTCCAACACACTCTCTGCTCTCTGAGTTCACTCCTGCCCTCAAAAAATTAGTGCAAACAGGGGCTTGTCCACAAGGTCCAGCATTCCTTGTGGCCTGTAGCACTAGTTTTGAGACTAAGTCCCTACGCCCTCCTCACCAAAATTTACGGAGCACTTTCTCCTGCCATCGATGCGAGTCTTGGTAATCTAAGGCATACCCATCTTCATTTACCTCAACTTCACTTGGAAGTTGGGTGAGGTTGAAGTGGTTGCCAATCTTTCCATCCACCCGTTTTGAGGGCCATTCCTCTTGGGGGACAAATGGGAAAGAAGGCATAGATTCGATGGTTTCAGCTGCTTCTTTCCTGCTTAGACCATTTTTGACCAAGTTCTCTAAGGCATTCAAAGGCACTTTTGTACTCCCATTTGTCTTAGCCAGAATGTTCATTGTGTGAAAACCTAACCAGTATTTGGTGTAAGGCAAACTTGTTGCCTTAACCTTTTTCTGGGTGGCACTTGCAACAATCAAAGCATGTTCGTTTTCTTTTATAGTGCATGCATTGTCCTCTAGTACTTCAATAAGTAGACGCTTGGAGGGGGTCACCGCAACTTGGAGTTGAGACATGCTGTAGATAACAATGGTAAGGATGTTACTAAGATAAATGTGAAGACTTACTATAGCATTTCCCCTTATCACCTTGGTTTTAACTTCTCCCCTCAACATGCATTGAGGGCTTGTTGAAGTTAAAATGACCAAGAAGGAGTAGGTTAAACATTGTAGATGTCATGCAGAAAACTAAATTGACCACTATCTATTGACTCTAATTGAGATGGGTTGGGGCTGTGACGATTAGTGGTACATACACATACACGCCCATGAGAGGTGCCATAAAAGTGGTCACCTCCCCAAGAAACAACGTATAATATTAAGCTTTGTGTGCATGTCCTTGGGTTTTCATAATAAACCCAATGGAAACATAAGATGATAAATTGTAAAGGGGGTGATAAAAAACTATAACCTGGTCTTGTACTACTCTGCAGTAGTAATGGTTTCGAACTCTAGCAGATGCAAGCTATCTGTAGTTCGAGACTTTTGAACTTGTTCTTGTCTTTCCCTGAATCCCTAATTGGTGCAGGTCCGGGGGGCTCGATGGTCTGCGACTGGGTATCGCCAGGGTTTCAAAGTATTGCACTCTCTTGTGTACTCCCTTCAGTTCGGCTTGGATCGGGTCTAGGAGCCTCGCTGGTTTGCACTCCAGTGACGGTTGGGCTCTTGCGCGGGTCTCGCTTACGTCTTCTATCTTCGTGTGGGGCCTGAAGTCTACCTCCCTGATCTCCTCTTGGAGCGAGACTGTCGGACCTTAACGGTCTACTGGTGTCGAGTTTGCGGCGGTACTCACCTTGCCCAACATCGTTTGAGTCATCTCGCAACAGTTTGGGCTCGGCGGACCTTGATTCCACCGAAATCGAGGCTTGGGGCGTTGCAGGGTTTGATGCGCGGCGCTGCAGGTACTCGAATTTAGGAGGGTTTCTGGGCTTCGACTCTGCTATGCCCCGTCTGCTTGTGGTTACGCGGGCTTCTTCCAAGGGCGGCAATGCTTCGCCTGTAACTGTCGCTCCCGATCTTGTGCCGAACTGGGCGTGCGCCTTTTGATTTATTGCCTCAGCGATATGGGCTGCAGGGGTTTCCTCTGTGGGCCGCAATTCACCTCCTACTCCATATACGTCCGGCCTTGTGCCAAGCTGGGCGTGAGCGTATTTCTTCTGATCTCTTGCCTCAGCGACGTGGGCTGCGAAGGTTCCCTGTTGGTCTTCTTCTTCGGCGATGTGGGCTGTGGAGGTTACATCTAAGGGCGGCAGTGCTCCGCTCACGTTCGTCCCTCCCTTCCTTGTGCAAACATCGGTTGTTTGTTTGGTCGTGTGGATTGCAGGTAGCAGACGTTGGGGCGGGCTGCCGAGGTCTCCAGGTTCGCGGGGATCTCGTCTTTCGTCTTCGTTTGTCGTAGGCGTGCAAAGTGCAGCCTGGGGTGCCGGTAAGGTCTCCTACGGGTTCTACCGCGACGTCTTGTGCTTTCGTGGGAGATTCGGTCCAGCTCTTCACACAGTGTGGGTGGGTTGACTTCTAATCCGGTCAGCTTCGCTTTGTTACACAGGTCTTGTGCGATCTGGAGAGGGTACATCAATAGCAAGTTAGTCAAAGCTACTTTCGGAGTGATCCAAGTACTCAACAAGATATTTTGAAAGACAAAAGAGAGAGGTCCTTCACAGATGCTGCGCGTCTTCATCAGCTGTGCGAATGTCCGTTCTCCCTCCCGCAGGTCTCCTCGCATGTACGCGTTCTCCCCGCTGGTTATGCAAGTGTGTCTTTGTTTTCCAAGGGTAGAGGGAATGTGTCTGCGCAATAGAGCAAAGTGAGAGGGTTCGAGAGATAGGTGGGAGTGCGTTATATACCTTGTGGAGGGTTGCCATTTGGTGGATGTCGTTGTGTCGATGAACGTCGTTGTCTTTGATCTTGTGGTTGTTTAGGGTCGGCTCCTGCATAGTGCCGTTTGAATGTGTCTTGACGGCTGTGATGTTGTAGGTAGGAGTGTAGATCTTGATTTTTCGTGGATTTGACCTTTTTGGGGATGTTGTGGCGGCTAGGGTTTCGTTGCAGCACTGGTTGGCGATGGTTTCTTGTGCGTTTCACGTTGTTCCTGTTACCTGATAAAGACATGCAAAGAAAGGAGGGCAAAAATGCTAAGGAGGTGAGGACACTTACTTTGATGTGCTCATACCTTGTTTTTGTGTATTTTCTTGAGGATTTGTTTGTATGTTGGTGTTGACGTGTTTGGGGCTGTGGTTGATGACGATATTGTGTCGATTGGTGTGTAGAATTGGTTGAGGTGCGATGCCTAGGGGTTCGCTCTCCCTTCCTTCCTGGTCTTGGTAAGTCTTCAAGTTCTTCTGTTGTGGTTGCTATCAGCTGCTGTTTTCTTCGTCCTTGGTTTCCCTTGTGGGCTGCTACTGCTTGGCTGCTGTAGTTGCATTCCCTACTGCTAGGAAAGCATTCTCTACTGCTGCTACTGTAGGTACATTATCTGCTGCTGTAATTGCATTCCCTGCTTCTGTAGTTGCATACAGTGCTTCTGTGGTTGCATTCTCTGCTGTTGCTGTTGTAATTGCATTATCTTCGGCTGCTGCTGTAATTGCATTCTTTGTTGATGTAGTTGCAATGTAAGAGAGTTGAGAAGAAGGTTAGTGTGTTTACCTCAGTGGAAGGAGATGTGGCGTCTACTCCTGGGTCTTGTGCTAGGTAGCCCGTGATGGTTGAGTTGAATATGTCTTGTTGATGAAGAGGTGTTGTGAATGTCGCAGGTTTCTTGAGAGTATTTGTTCGTGTAGGGGTGGAGTTCCATCGGTGTCTTTTCTTCTGGGGCTTCGTAGGTGGAGCTGCTGCTGCGGCTGCTGTTAGTTTGGTCACCCCTGCTGCAGCTACTTTATCACCCTGTGGCTTGTTGAGGAGCTGCTGCTGCGGCTTCGTAGGTCGTTGATGGGCTTGGGGTTGCTTGTCCTGCGACGTTAGTCTTTCCCCACCTATGCTACTATTTGGTACTTTGTATGTGGGCTTGGGTATGAAACCTATTGTTACAACTACTGATGTATGTGTACCATTTCTACAAACACGATATTGAAGCATTACAAAGGTGCAGAATTTCAATGGATAGCTTAACTGATTTGAAGGTCGTTGGTCTCTAACAACAAATCTTGTGTCTTGGCGTAAGTCTTGAGTTTGATGTAGATGGTAAACCCTTCTCTTGATAGGTGCTTGTATCTTGGTTGGGGAGGGGTTTGGTGTATTGTATTTCTATGGAGTTGTGGTATCTCGATCTAGATCTGATCTGTTGAGAGGGGATATGGAGGATACAAAGTCTAGATCTAGATCTGAGCCAACACAGAGCCCGGCAACATATCTACTCTCTCAAACTAGTACTAGCTTTCTGCATCTCCATTCAACCTTTGCAACAGAAGATCTAAACTATCAATCCCTCCAACACTATACATTCTGTACACCATAGAGATACCTTTCAACAACAAAAACAAATGCACACCGGGATTTACAATGAGCCCGGCAGCCCTCATTGTTGTGTGCCTCGTATTTGCGCCTAACACCCAAAAACCCCTCCTCACCAGGTTTTACGAAGCTACTCTTTTCTCATCTTTCGGCCGGGTATACCTTACACATTGATTGATTCCAGTTGCACATTTAGGCTGATGATTGTGTGCTATCTTAGTTTTTCCAGACTGCTTTGTTGAAACTACATATGTTTTCATGTGGGTGGATTTGGATTTAGTTTCAGGGTTTCTGTTGTGATAGGACTAAAAAAAAAGCGAAGATTGTAGTTTGTAATGTATGGACAATCATTTGGATCTAACTTTTTCTCAAGAGTGATTTATCCTCGATTTGATCAAGCTCTCAAGAGTTAGATTAGGGTTCCTCAGCAACTAGGGTTTCCTTTTCCAGTACAGACCACAGTTTGGAATGTGCCACTTCTGTTTCACATCGACACTTTTGTACATAGAAACGGCTCCTTTCTCTGAGGATTTCGATCGATTGATCTTTGTTCGGATCTGACCCGTTTTGTGATGGTATGTGAGATTCAGGTCGTGTGAGGATTGATGCTCGCTCATCTCCTTTTGTGCAAGTTCCTTATTTGTTTGGATCTCTGAAATCGCCAATGTGATTATAGTCTGGAGCATACCAACATTTTACACTTGAAAAATGCGAGGATCTCAATTAACTGACACTCGCGCTTCACAACCTGATTGTGTCGGTGTGAGATGCAGGTCCTTCGAGGATAAGAATCCAGGTCGCAGATCACGGTGGAGACTCTCATACTTAGGAGCAGAGGATCAGAGATGCAGGTGTTTTGAGGATTGGAAACGATTGTGTAAGTCTCTTAACTCAAGTCACATGTGCTTTGAACCGAGGAAAAGTAATTTTTAGAGCATCAACAATCACATGCGATAAATTGCTCCTGATCGATCGATCGATCTTTGTTCAGATGCGCAACCTGATTGTGCCCCATTTTCGTGTTGGTATGTGAGCTGATCCAGGTCCCTGATGTTCGGTCTCGCTGTTTGATTCTGTTGCCGTCGTTTGAGGAGCAGCATCCGAGGTTTGGACATGGCGAATACTTAGACGAGAGAGCTGGGATCCCGGACCGGTTGCAACCATGAAGGCGCGGGAGACGATCATCCTGTCGTGCATCCTGCTGTCGTCGTTGATGCTGGCCACGCAGGTGTTCGAGAAACCCAAACCAGTAACTTACGAGCTCCGCTACGCCTGCAACCCCGCCGGTGGCGCCAACGCCGCGCTCCTCGCCAGCTTCCCCTTCTGCAACACCTCCCTCCCGGACGCGGACCGCGTGACGGACCTGATCTCGCGCCTCACGGTGGCGGAGAAGGTGGCGCAGCTGGTGAGCACGGCGGCCAACGTGTCCCGCCTGGGCCTGCCGGCGTACCAGTGGTGGGGCGAGGGCCTGCACGGCGTGGCGCTCAGCCCCAGCGTTCACTTCGGGGGCGCCATCCCGGCCGCCACCAGCTTCCCGCTGCCCATCCTCACCACCGCCTCCTTCAACAAAACTCTCTGGAACCAGATCGCGCAGGTCTGGCCATATTCTTCTTTTGCTAGCGTCGTCATCTTCTTATGTAAAAAGGTCTTACACTAATGTCCATGTTTTTTCATGAGTCAGAATGTCGTATTCTCATGTTCATGGTCATCTTTTCACATCCTGACGCGGAGGATGCATGGATGCTCGCAGGTGACTTCGACGGAGGGGCGCGCGCTCTACAACCAGGGCCGGTCCGGCCTCACCTACTGGTCGCCGAACATCAACGTGGCGCGCGACCCGCGATGGGGCCGCACGCAGGAGACTTCCGGCGAGGATCCCCGCCTCGCCGGCGTGTACGCCGCCCACTTTGTCAAGGGCCTGCAAGAGGGCGACATGCACGCGCAGGAGGAGGGTCCGGCATCTCCGAGAAGGCTCAAGATCTCCGCGTGTTGCAAGCATTTCACTGCGCATGATCTCGATCGCTGGAAGACCTTCGACCGCGACCACTTCGATGCCAAGGTGAGTGGTGTGTTTTTTGCTCATGTTCGTGTTTCTTATGCTCATGTTTAGGGTTTTTGGGGTTCATGCTTATGTCCAACTTTTTCTACTCGTGTCTTGATCTTCTCGCGAAAAAAGGTCTTGGACTAATGTCAAGTTGGTGTATGTCTTATGCTCATGTTTAGGGTTCATGTTTATGTCCAATTCTCTTATCTGCCTGTGTCTTGATGTTCTTACGTTAATTTTTTTTGGTACTAATGTAAGTTGGTATGTCTTATGGTCGTGTTGAGGTTTCGGGGGTTGATGTTCACGTTCATTGTTGATTTTGCTTGCAGGTGACGGAGCAAGACATGGAAGACACGTACAACCCGCCATTCAAGAGCTGTGTCAAGGACGGGCAGTCGAGCAGTCTCATGTGCTCGTACAACCGCTTGAATGGGGTCCCCATGTGTGCAAATTATGAGCTCCTCACGTTGACAGTCCGCAACCAGTGGGGGTTTGACGGGTACGTGAAGTGGAATGCATGCTAGAGGTGTTTAGGGTGACTTTTTACTACTCTTTCCTCACTCTGCATACTCATTGAATCAATAGAAGAGCTTGGTGGTCTTCTGTTTGGAATCTTCCATTGCTTGGTGGTCTTTGAACTCAACTCACTGAAGAATGACTTTGCCTGAGACGAACCATGAACATTAACAGCTGATTTTGGATATTGAAAGCTGTTAGGGCTGTTAGAACGAAGGGGATTTCTCTTTTTCAAAACTTTGGTGACGTCACAACCAACTTTGTTATGTTATTTGTAAAGTCGCCCAAAGTATGAAGAAGACTCCCTTTTTTTTAATTTGATATCTTTCTACAATGATTCTATTGAGGTTTCTATTTCTTCTAACTGATGGTGGTTTCATTTGTTCAGGTACGTTGTGTCAGACTGTGATGCGGTTTCGCTCATCCACAACGACGTGCATTACGCACGGACGCCTGAAGATGCGGTTTCCGAAGTGATGTTGGCTGGTAACATGCGATTCATGTTCAACACGTAATCTATGGTGACGAGTGGGAGATCACTATGACCGATCACGTCCGTTTTGTGGTATTCAGGCATGGACCTGAACTGTGGGACGACGACGCTGCTCTACGGCCTGAGTGCGCTGCGGAAGAAGCTGATCTGGGAGGGTTTGATCGACCAGCACCTCCGGAACGTGTTTTCGGTGCGCATGCGCCTGGGCATGTTCGATGGCGCGCCCACTGGCTTGTCGTACGGGCTGCTGGGCCCCGCGGATGTGTGCACACAGGAGAATCAGGAGCTGGCTCTGGAAGCTGCGAGGGAGAGCCTGGTGTTGCTCAAGAATGAGAAGAAGGGAGGGCTGCCTTGGAAGATGACGGAGGGGATGAAGCTCGCGGTTGTTGGACCCCATGCTAACGCTACCCGGGAAATGCTGGGGGATTACCAAGGTGAATACTAACCGAATTCTCATTTTATGTAGGGAGTATTGCAATTTCAAACCCCGAACGCTAAACGTTGGTTTTGCATGCTGCAGGTTACCCCTGCAAGTTCACAACCCCCCTCGAAGCCCTCAAAGCCCTCCTGGCTCCCCACGCCCCGAAGATCACCCACTCCCCCGGCTGCTACGACGCATCCTGCGAGGGCATGCACCTGATCCACGCCGCCAGGCGCGCCGTCGCTGCCGCGGACGCCACCGTCCTCGTCCTGGGTCTTAGCCAACGCCAGGAAAAGGAAGGCTACGACAGGACCTCTCTGCTCCTTCCAGGCCACCAAAACGCCCTCCTCTCCGCCGTGGCAGACGCTGCCAAAGGCCCCATCACTCTCATCATCCTCTCAGGCGGCCCAGTGGACATCTCATTTGCAAAAAATCACCCTGGAATCCAGAGCATCATCTGGGCAGGCTATCCAGGTGAGTTTTCCAAGACAATTGGTAAATCGTTTTAGATCTTCTAAAAGCAACCGGTTTGAAACACCTTCCTTTGAGGAGGATGATTTCCAAATGAACTTTGAACCATTAGCTAATGAAAATGGCTCTCCAAGAGAACTTGATGTGTGTCGGTAGGATGAGCATGAGTGATTAGAAACTCTACAGTGGTTTCAAAAACCAACGTTGGTTCTAGAATGTTATGTACACAAACATCATCTAGGTGTGACCCTAGTGCCTCAAGTTATATTTGGATTTCAGCCTAACCTGACTTTACACGAACTGGTGGATTGATCTAGGTGAAGCCGGTGGACAAGCTATTGCAGAGGCGGTGTTTGGGGCCGTGAATCCTTCAGGCAGGTTGGTGCAGTCGTGGTATTACGAGAATTATACCAGGGTGGATATGGCGGACATGAACATGAGGCCGAATGCGACAACCGGGTACCCGGGGCGGACGTACCGGTTTTTCAACGAGGGTGTGGTTTGGGAGTTCGGCCATGGGCTTGGCTACTCGGATTTCACGTACCGGTTTGTTGATGCGGTGGTGTCAATTGTGGCACCTCCTTTGCGACACCAGCTTTGCGCCTCTGATCGGGCGCTGGTGAAGGGGAAGGTGAAGTGTCTTGACGCGGAGAAAGGTCAGTGATTTGATGATTGTTGGTGGTCACAACATGTGTGCTTCCAAGTAGAGATCTCTGTTTGTTCTGTTGTGCCAGTGGCAAAATCACCAAAAGTTTTGATGAAATGTGATTTATTGTATTACTGAATAGTTATCAGAGTCTTAGAAGAACTGTCTTCACCTGATTTTGAGACTGAAGAAAGAGTTTGCACGAGATCAGCTCTATTTGTATTTTATTCAAACGTTGGGTGACTTTAAGATGTAACTTTGTTTTTTTAGGGGCATGTAAAGCATCAAGTTTCGATGTGCGAGTCTCGGTGAGGAACAACGGTCCAATGAGTGGTGGCCACTCAGTGCTTCTCTTCTCGAAGCCCCCTTCAAGTGGTGTTGATGGGACTCCTCTGAAGCAGCTTTTGAGCTTTGAGCGTGTGCACCTGGAGCCCGGGGAAGAGCAGGAGGTCATCTTCAAAGTGAACCCATGTGAAGACTTGGGGACAGTAGGAAGTGATGGAATCCGCACTGTGAGCCTGGGAAATCATACCCTCATAGTTGGGACAGAGCACCACACCTTAACTCTTGTAAGTATTCTCTTCACACCCTAATCACCTAAGCTAATACCAGAAAGAACACTCTAACATGTCTAGATAGTAATAGAAAATTTCTTCTTAGGATACACTTATACAATTTGGCCCTATGGATTCATAAGCTACACTTTTTTACCTCAGGGTTAATTATGTTTGCCATTAATTTATACATTGATGGTGTTGATTTGCAGGAGAAATGGATCTTGAGACATGGAGAATCCTAGGCGCTGAAAACTCTTGAAGAGAAAGCAGAACTGAACCTGTATTTTATACCATCTATTATGTAGTCTTTGTGGAGACTAAGGAACAGCGGTTGAGTACAACAGTAAGCTGAACAATCTGACTTGACCTTGAATGTTTGAAGAGGTTTAGCATCAGTGAATGTTTTGACCCCATCTGAATACTTTCTTGTTGTTTTTTCTTCTGTGCAGGTATGCAGGAGGATCAGTTCAACTGAATGTGGATCTTGTTTGCTATGAACTATGTTTCTTTTTTTGAGCTTTGTGTTCATAGGCATCAAGTCACTACTTATATAATGGCTATAAGTTGAGGATATGGGGATAAGGATACTGTTTGATAATGCTAGATAGTTGTCATGTACAGTACCCTCATACAAGTATACTACTTTTTTGATTTTGTACGTTTCCACACTACACTGCTGCCAACTTTGGCACCCTCCTGAGGGCTGAAAAATTGTCAATTTACCATGAATTTTTGGCACAAGATCACCTTTATGTTGACAACATGTGTGCCAGATTTCAAGGCCAGAAGATGAAAACAAAAAAAGATATTTAAAATCTACTATGATGTGTAGTTGTCAGCCATTCGCAGCTAACTAACTTTGACACCCTCCCAAGGATTGAAAGAATTTTTTTTGCCCATGGAATTTTTAGCATGAGACCACCTCTATGTTTATAATAAGTGTGCCAAATCCCAAGGCCACATGATGAATAGAAAAAATGATATTCAAAATTGTTTCTCAAAGTTACATATTTTGGTAGATTTTGAAGATGGTTCTTTGTATTTGTCATCTGGCCTTGAATTTTGGCACACATGTTATCAACATGAAGGTGATCTTGTGCCAAGAATTTCATGGTCAATTAACAATTTTTCCAACCTAGGGAGGGTGCCAAAGTTGACAATAGTGAAATGGTTTTGTTGATTGTTTCTCACAACTACACATGTTGGTAGATTTAGATTTGTTTCTTTTCTTTTGTGGGTCTTATGGACTTGAAATTAAGTACATGTATAACCAACATAGATATGGTCTTATGTCCAGAATATCATGGGAAAAAACAAAAAATTGAATCCTTATAAAGGTGTCAAAGTTGGCAGCAATAAAATGTTTCTCACAACTATACATGTTGGTAGATTTCAAACATCTTTTGATATGTAGATATTTTGGCCTTCAAATTTGGCACACATGTGATCAACATAGGGGTAGTCTCATGTCAAAAATTTCATGGGAAAATACCAAAAAATCCAATCCTTGGGAGTGTGTCAAAGTCGGCTAGGAGTGAAATGTTTCTCACAACTATACATATTGCTAGTTTTTGATGTAGTTTTAATTGTGTGGATCTTTTGGTCTTGAAATTTTTCACACATATAATCAACATAGAGGTCGTCTCATGCTAAAAATTACATGGGCAAAGAAAATTCTTTCAATCCTTGGAAGGGTGTCAAAGTTGGCAGTTGTGAAACTTTTCTTCTAGCTACCCCATGTTGGTAAATCTTGGATATCTTTTTTTGTATAAATCTTCTGGCCTTGAAATTTGGCACACATGTTTCCAACATAGAAGTGATCTTGTGCCAAAAATTTCATGGTAAATTGACAAATTTTTAGCCCTCAAGTCGATGCCAAAGTTGGCAGCAGTGTAGTGTGGAAACTTACAAAAGCAAAAAGTATGTATATTTGTGTGAGGATATTGTACAGGAGAAGCCAACCTGGTTTTTACTCAGAAACATATTTAACCCCAAAAACACCATATTCATTATATTGGGAGATTGGGAGCCTCTCAAAATATTACATGAAGCTTGAATCGACCTAAACATGCAAATGTTTAGTGAATTTACACAATGAAATTTTTCCATTATGTTCAATATGGGTACATATTTAGCTCGAGTCAATGTGCACAAATAATTACTATTGGCAAAACCATTCATACCTTTCAAAGTCCTTGAAATCTTCCAATATATTGAATATGGTGTTCAAAGGACCATGACTATATTTCACCAAAACCACCCGAAAACTCCTCATTTTAGTGCAAAGGGTGGAAATGAAAAATAAATATCTTATTTTACCTCTACCCATAAGATCTTAATCATACCATTGGAACCATATGCTCACATGTTTTCAAAGTCTTTGATTATATGGATCAAAAAAATGGAGAGTTAAAAGTATTTTTTCTTTCCTTGCATTTCAAGAATCACTAGACTTTGACTTCACTTGGTGTTAAATTGTTGCATTAAATTTATAACATCCCATGCATTATAATTTCATAAATCAATTTTGGGCCCTTTTTAGTTAAGGCACCCACTCAAGTAATTTTCAGATTTTAGATAAACCCTAGTATTCCTAAAAATCAAGCCTTAATTTTACAAGTATGTTGCATCGCTTATATATTACCTAATTCTGCCAAGACTCCCTTCGGTAACCAACCAAAATCCATAACCAACACCCATAAAATTGGGGGTATAAGAGCACCTCCACCAGGGACGCGCCAGCCCGGTGGAGACTGCCCTGGGTTTAGGCCCTAAACCCTGCCCCGTGGTTGGGCTGCAGGGCGCCTAGCGCAGCGCTAGCCGGGAGCAAGGTTATCCGGCCTGGAAACCTGGCTCTCATAATAAAAGCCCTACTGTGGGTCCATGCAAAAATGCGTCAGTGAATGGACTGTCAGTGGCAGCCACTCCCACAGCCATTGTTGCTCCTCCACGTGCTAGAACCAAATTGGTGGCCTAGCCCCGGTGAAATTTTCAGTCCCCCGCCATATTCTCTTCTTTTCCAGGCTTGCTCCCAACTCCCTCCATCCCGCCTGACCGGTTTGGCGGCCCCGACCAGCGCGGTGGAGGAGCACCTTCCTCCAGACCCACCAAACCTGACAGGTCTGCCGAGATGGGAGCCAGCGGTGGAGGTGCTCTAACCAACCCACTTCCATTCCATTACCACCCATCTAAATGAAAGATATATTGTAAGTCACAACCCCTTAGTTCTAGTCCGCGTTTATGTGGGCCACCTGCTCGTAATAACTCACATCTCAATGGATAAATATGAAATCACTTGGGTTGAAATAGTAAATCAATTGGCTATCAATGGAAAATATATGTATGATTCTTTCTTCTCTCCATATATGCACATTGCTTAAGTGGGGGGGGGTCACAAGTAGGGCTCTTTTAAAAAGAAGTACCACTACAAGCAACCCTATTGCTCCTCACTCAAAAAGTGTCGCCCTTCACTTCCGTAGAATGTGGAAAAGGAGGCTTTTTCTTGTTTTTTGTGACCCCACTGACTCACCAACTTCTAAAATACTTGAAATAGTAAGTGACGGGCGAGCCGTGACAGGGTTGCTAGTAGTGTACTGAGCAAGTGCAGCCTGAGACTCACATCAATGCAGCTTGCATTTAAAGGACTGAAAAGGACACCCGTACTCCTTCATGGCAGTCTGTCTTAACCATGTCACAGCATGCAGCATATGCACCCTTCAGTTCCCTTTAACCAGTACAAACCCGGACATTCTCTCCTAAACACAAATGCCATATTTCGAACACTCTAACTCTAACATTTTAACACTCTTCATGAGCTATAAAAAAGTGTCAGGACTCAAATGTAGAGTACACACACAACCCTATTTGTACTGGCTTGCTCACTTTTTCAACCTCCATATCCTCACCTTTTCTTTGCTCCCATTCTTAACCTGAACTTCCCATTCTTGCCATGGACATACACGAGGCCATCCCTGAAATGCTCTTTTTTCCAAACTCAAACCATAGCAGGTTAGTTTTTCTTCCTTACAGGTCTATACTTTCTTTACATTTTTGCATGCTTCATTCATGACCTCTGACGCTGTCATCGTTTCAGGCGCGGCAGGAGCTGAGAATGTGATAATTGCACCTCGTAGACTCATCCGAGATATTCAGGTTGGCCAACAATGCAGTTGTTGTCCTCTTCGAGAGCTGTCTGTCTACATCCATTTGACAGGATCAAGCATTTGTTCGTTTGCTGTAGGTTGTCGATCCACAAGCAAACATGGAGCTCACAAGGCTGGGGTTGAGCCCCACCTTGATATTCAACTTTTTTGTTAGCAAGTACCTCGGTTTCTGCGGCTTGCAGTGTCGGTTGGTGGAGCTGGGCAATGGCACTGTCATGGAGTGCTGGGCGCCGAAGAAGCGGCGCAGCACCAAGCCGTCTCTGGTGCTCCTGCACGCCTTCGGCCTCAACTCCTACACTTGGTGCCGCCAGGTCTCCAGCTTCGCCGCCGCCTTCGATGTCTTCGTCCCTAACCTCCTGTTCAGTGGCCGCTCTCGCACCACCAGCCCGGAGCGCACCGAGTATTTCCAGGTACGGAAGTTTGGACTACGATCAACCTCCTCTTTATTTCCATCTGGGTACTCAACCTTTGCTTTGAATAGGTCTTAGAATCAGCTTAAAAGAGAGAGAGAAAGGTTGTTGTTGATCCCATGCAAACTCTCAAGAGAAGTGCTGTGATTTGAGCTTGGAGACCACCGAGTTGAGCTATCTGCTCACGTTATGATTCTGACATGTCCTACCGCATGAAAACCTAGGTTTTGAAATCGAGAAGATTTGGATATGGGAGGATTTGTATGAATGATGTTATTACCTGATGATGGCAGGCGGAGTGTGTGTTCACGCTTCTGCAGCAGTTGGAGGTGCCGGAGTTCAGCGTGGTGGGCACGAGCTATGGCGGTTTTGTAGCGTATAGGATGGCGCACATGTACCCCGGGGCAGTGCGGAAGCTTGTGATCTCGAGCTCCGCGGTGAACATGACGCCCGCCACGGACGAGGCCATGGTGCAGCGCTTCCGCACCAAGAACGTGACGGAGATTCTGCAGCCGCACGACGTGGAGGGCGTGCGCCGCGCTAGCATCTTGGCGTTCCACAAGCAACCGCCCTTCACCGTCCCTGCCTTCATCCTCAACGACGTCCTCATTGTCAGTTAATCTCTCAGTTGTTTTCTGATGAGTTTGAGGAAGTTGTTCTAGATGATGAGTTTTTGGGAGGTTCTTTTATGTTTTTTTTTCGTTTTCTGAGAGAGTTTCTGAATGTTGCTGAATTGTTTGCAGGCGCTTTTTAACGTCAATAGGAAGGAGAAGCTGGAGTTGATTGCTGGTTTGCAGCTCAGAAAACCAGATGCACCTCCTCTTCCCAAAGTCACCCAGGTGGGTACAAAACCTTTGGGAAGACCACCTTTCTTTAGTATTTTTATAAAAAAATTCCTTCTTAAATTCTAAGACTGATAGTGCCAATTGTGCTATCTCTCTTTGACCATTCACTGTATTTTTTTTTTCTCTACTCATGTGATAGATCTAGGATGAAGGTTTTCTTGTTAGAATTAAAGAATTAAATTGCATCTAGACAGTTTTGGATATTGGTTTTCATGTTGATGTTTGAATTGAGTGTAGGAGGTTCTCTTGATATGGGGCGAGCACGATCCAGTCTTCGACATCAGTTATGCACACAGACTCAAGGAGTGAGCATCCAAACTCATCTTCATTACTTTCCTAATAACTATTATTTACGAAGCCACCCAAAGTTTCAAGAAGATAATGGTCTTTTTTGTGTATGATTCTACTATTTGTTTACTGTTGATAGATGCAAAAGAGTTTGGCGGTCTCTCAACTACAATCCTTGAATTAAGTCAAAAGAGTTTGGTGGTCTCTCAACTCAAGTTAAAAGTAGTTACACTCGCCTGTGAGAGGAAAGGAGAGGTCATGTTTTAGAAGTTTCGAGCTATGTAGGGGCTGATTTTAAATGAGAATAGGGGTCAAAACTCACATTATCTTAAGCTCACTCTATATTTGTTCAAAGTGATGTGATATTTATGTGATATGGCAGAGACCTGGGCGACAGGGCAGACTTGGTGATCTTGAAAGATGCCGCACATGTGCCCCAAGCCGAAGTGCCCAAGGAGTACAACGAAAAGGTGCTGGAGTTTTTGACCAGGCCACCGCGAGGGGAGTAGAATATTGATGCGATCACTGAAGTTTACTCTCATGCTACACTAATTATTCCATCCCTTGTAACCTCTCCGATGCAAATGCAGATGGGCGGCGTCGAGACTTTCAAGCTGAGCTTAGTGATAGTGCTGTAGTAGCGCTAAACCTACAGACTCTTTTTCACAATGGTCAAAAGGACTGTTACTCTACTTCTCAGTGGAAGAGCACTCTTTGCATTAAATTCGCATAGATCAGGGATGTTGCACTTGTAACTCTGTTCCTCTAGATTTGCACTACAATGAGTTTCTCCATTTGTTGAGTTACACCATTCAAGTGGTAGAGTGGCATGACCGCTGAAATTCATGTGGGGACATGTAAAATAAGTTTATTTGCCTTCTCCATCGAAATAACAATCAGAAGGGCTTGGTATCTAACATAGATGGACGTGCCAAGGAATTTAAAGATGGAGGGAGACTTGAATGTAGAGAGTTTTGTGTTGTTGGAAGGATTAATGGATGGCATTGTGATGGTTTTTGACTGTAAAAGAATGACTATATTGAAATACTTGAAGCTTTATTGATCTCTCAGGTGTTGGAAACCAATCACTTTCTGGTGCTTGAAGGTTTAAGAATAGTAAGGAGGATAATTCATATATAATCATGTGGGTACATGATATTTTGTTCATATGATGTGTGTCCTGTCGAGGAAGAAATGAAACTGAAGGGAAAGAGTGATCAGTTTCCGCTGTAGGTGGAAAGTTCGGAGAGGGCATCGACGTGCATGGAGTGCGCCGCGTCCCCCGCCGACAGGAGATGCACTCCAGCTTCCACCACGCGCCGGCCGTCCTCCCGCACGCTGCCCAAATGCCGGCACGGATTCAGACGCATTGCCACACGCTGCTGCTGCCCGGGCTCTACGAACACGCTCTCGAACGCCGCCAGCTCCCTCACCGGTGCACCGTTCCGCCCTGCCGAGGGGGGCGTGGCGAAGAGGAGCACGGAGTGACGGCCTCTCTGTGCGCCCAGGTTTTCCACGTCCACGTGCACCTCGAACTCTGATGATGCGCACATCTCTGCAGTCCAAATTAGGATTTAGGGTTAGGGTTTAGGGTTTTTGGATTTCGAGTTTGGGATAAGGTTTGAGATATGATTCATTTGAGATCTATTTCGTTTTGCTCAACTTGGCATTTCGGGTTTAGGGTTTAGGGTTTCATGTTCTATCTTGTAGTTCGCTGGAGTGTTCAACGGGCAGGTCAGATCGAGGTAGGTAACACACTTCTGGGTACCAGAAGAAGGTGAGAAGGAATCTGCTTTAGGGTTAGGGTTAGCGTTAAGTCAGGTCAGAAATCGTAAATGCACACAGGAAGGCAAGGTCAGGGTCATGACTTAGAATCAGCATACCAGGTTAGCTCAAATTTAGGATTTGAGGGTGAATTCTACTGTCTTGCTTTTGAGAATTAGGTTAGGGTTTTAGGATTTCGGGTTTTCTAAAACCCTCATCCTGAACCCTAAAGATAGGTCGAAACCAGATTAGGGTAAGAATTAGGGTTAGAGTTTCACGTTCTACCTCGTCTTGCTTGGGAGCACTGCAGGGATCGCGAGCCCTGGTGCGGGTCGCAGAGCTGTGTGTGGACAGGAGGCACAGTCAAGGACGCGGGCGCCACCGCGAACGAGTGGCGAAAGCTAGTGAAGCTCAAGCCGTGTCCGAATTTATAGATGGTCTCTCCCGTGTAGAATCGGTACGTGCGTCCCGGGTAGCCTCTCGCTGCATCCGGGCGCATGGCCATGTCAGTCATGGAAACCTTGGTGTACGACTCCGGGTACCACGAAACCGGAAGCTTGCCACCAGGATTGTGCATCCCAAACAAAACCTCCGCCAACGCCTGACCACCGGATTGCCCAGGGTACCCCACCCAGAGAATGCTCTGCACGCGCGCGTCGCGCTCCGCAAACGCAACGTCCACCGGCCCGCCACTCATGATCACCAGCACGACGGGCCGCCCGCCGGCCGCGGCCGCTGCGTCCTCCACGAGCTGCTCCTGGTAGCCTGGCAGCCGCAGCGTGGTGCGGTCCAGGGCCTCGGATTCCTGCACCTGGGACAACCCCATGACCAGCACCACCGCGTCGGCTCCCCGGATCGCGTCCGAGATTCCGTCCGCGTGCGCACACGCCGTGGAGATGCACCCCGGCGCGAGCCACGCCTTGCGCGCGTGCGTGGCGATGCCCTGGAACGGCGTCACGTACTTGCACGGCACACCCTCGTAGTTGCCCAGCATGGTGTGCGTCGCGTTCGCGTTCGGGCCCAGAACGGCCACGGCCCAGCTCTGCTGCAGGGGGAGCGTGCTGTTGCCGTTTTTGAGGAGCACGATCCCCTGGCGCGCGGCCTCCACCGCGAGCTCCTGGTGCGCCTGACTGCACACGTCCGCCACGCCCAAGTTTCCGTAGCTTTGGTTCGAGGGTCGCCCGTCGAACATCCCCAGGCGCATGCGCAGGGAAAACAGGTTGGCGATGGCGCTGTCCACGCGCGTCTGCTTCACCTTGCCCATCGCCACGGCTGCCTCCGTGTAAGACGCTAGGTAATCCCCGCAGTTCAGATCCAAACCTGGAAACCATATGAATTCTCAATATTGTGCACTTACATCTGCTTCCATCATGCATCGATTCATACATTACCTGCGTTGAGTGCATCTGCAGCTGCGTCTTCAGTGGTTGGCGAGTAATTCGTCGACTCGTGCATCACCATCACAGAGTCGCAGTCGGAGACGATGTACCTGATGAGCATGATATCACCATGCATGATCAAATTGCAGCACCTGAGCTTCATGGACATGGTGTCAAGAGATTGACTCACCCGTCCAGACCCCAGGTGTTTCGCACGGTGTCGACAAGGAAGTCGCGATTCGCGCAAGTCGGCACGCCGTTCACCTTGTTGTAAGAGCACATGAGGCTCGTCGACCTCCCATCCTGCACACAGCTCCTGAACGGCGGATTGTACGTGTCCGCCAAGTCCTGCTCCGTCACCTGCAGTCAAGGAACCTGATCAGACTCACCTCTACCAAGACACACTGTAAGTGATCTTGGTTGTGACCTGCCTTGGCGTCGAAGTGGTAGCGGTCCACGCCTTCCCAGTTGTCCACGTCGTACGCCGTGAAATGCTTGCAACACGCTGAGAGCTTGAGACGCTTGGAGTCACCTTCCTGTAGTCCTGTCACGAAGGCGGCCGCGTATGCGCTCGCGGTGGCCGGATCCTCGCCCGACGTCTCCTGCGTGCGGCCCCAGCGCGGGTCGCGCGCGATGTTGATCACGGGGGACCAGTACGTGAGTCCGGCGACGCCTTCGTTGTAGAACGCGCGCGCTTCGGTCGACACCGCCTGCAAACAACAGATCATGAAGGTGAGGAATCAACTCATCGTCATGCATTGTGGTGAGATCAGTTCACGTACTACCTGGCCGATTTGTTGCCAGAGGTCTTTGTTGAATGAAGCGGTGGTGAGGATGGGCAGCGGGAAGCTGGTGGCGGCGGACAAAGCGCCCCCGAACGGCACATGCGCGACGCCGTGGAGGCCCTCCTGCCACCACTGGTACGCCGGCACGCCCAGGCGCGGAATGGCCGCCGCCGTGTTCACCAGCTGCGCCACCTTCTCCTGCAGCGTCATGCGTGCCACCAGGTCCCGCACTCGCACGTCGTCCGCCTGGCCCACGTCGCAGAACGCCATGGACCTCAAGCTCGCATCCTTGTCGAAATCACATGCATATTCAAGCCCACCGGCCTCAACTCCAACGAACAGTATCGTCACCAAAACAACAGCCAATTCTCGTATTGCACCCATCGCCACCCCTCTGATATCAATTGATCGAATCTATCAGGTTTACTCCTGACCTCTGCTAATTAATGCATGTGTCTCTCATGTCTCTCTTGTCTCAGGTGCATCACATTCTAAGATCAGGAGAGCTGTAGTCATTGTCTTTTCGGGAATGGCGTCTCTATTTTCAGACGTCGTGGTTGTTAGACTGATCATCTGTGTATCTGCTTCGACGTTTCACAGTTTCTTAAGGTGCTGTGCACATTGAAGTGCTCTAGGTGCAGCTTCTACCTAAGGTACTATGAATCAGGCTCACTGAAGCTGAGTTTTAGACATACTCCGAAGAAATGAAGAATCTCCTTCTCTGAAAGTAACTACCGGCATCATTAGACAGGGCTTGAGTTGACAGAAGATTTACCAACCATATTAATCTCTGTACCGTAAAGGATTGCAGCAGAGAGCTCAAGTCATTCCATGGAGAGTGTTCATGATCTGTAAGGTTCCGGGTTTCGGTGGCGACTGTGAGAGGTTCCATCAAAGAAAGCCCCAGTTCTCACCTGAGGTAACCTCTCCCCTTAACCAAGAACTTAAGTAATGTAGGGAGGAAAGAATTCTCCCAAAAGTATTTTTCAGTGATAGCCAATGGAATTGCAATTTCAACCCAAGTGATTTCACATTTTTCCGATGAAATGTGAATTAGTTATGAATTTTCAAAGTGTGTTGCCATGTTTAGCGAGTGGTGGCCAATAAATCCCTCTGGAAGAGAAGATGTGGCTGATAGTGAACCTTCGTTTGGATGGGTGAGTAGATGGTAATGGGATGGAAGTGGTTTGGATGTACCCCAATTTTGTAGCTCTCGGTTACCGTAGAATGAACTGTACCAGATTATTTATACGAGATTTGTGGTCCTACACTTTTGTAAGATTGTGGTTTGCATAACTGAGAACATGATCAGTAGTAGTACTTGCCGGTTGGTGCATGGTCATGCTACATGTTGAAGAATGCGTCTTTCACTGCAGTACAGTGTTCAGGGACAAGTTATCACCATGTAATTTGTGTCCACTGGATAATGTGTACAGTCAAGTGCTTTCACACTACAATGTTTAACCCCTCCGAGCAATCTCTACTCCATTGATTAAAAACTGCCCTGAGAATGTAACCGTAGGATCTTCTTCTAAACTTATATGAGATGATGTGACAAAAAAATTGTGAACTTTGACCGTGCCGATTGAAAGATGATTGCATCAAAGTGGAAAATTTTGGGACACTTAATACAATCACGTAATCTGCCCCGGGAGTAAATTTTTAGTTTCTAAATTGCTTATGAGACGATAGAAAGGGTACCGCTCACATGCTCTTGGTCTCATGATCCATGTGTAGGCACTTCTAGGGTTGCACCGTGGTAATTAATTCCTGGTGGAAAGCAGTTGTTGTTTGAGGACTTCATGAGTTGGCTTGGAAGTTACGATCTGATATCATCCTCACATAATGCTTCTCCATCATTTGAGGATCATTTATGCCAGTCATGCAAAGCAGCTCCTTCCTACTAAAATTCAACTTCCCTTGGGGTCTGATTTAATAATCCATTGAGGTAACCCCCTACCCAACCAAGAACTGAAGCAATGTGCATGTATGGAAAGAATTCTAGATTTTGTTTTAAGTGAGTAGCTGATAGAATTACAATCTCAACCCAAGTGATTTCATATTTTTCCGATGAGATGTGAATTAGTTATGAATTTTCAAAGTGTTTTGTCATGTTTAGCTGGTGGTGACCATCAATAGGTATCCTTGTAAGCGCTGATCAAAAGTAAAGGGTCTTGATTACCATATGCATTGGTCAGTTTTGGACACTCCCTACCGAGTTAATTGTTTTTTCCGATTGGACGCTATGGGTATCACCTAGGTATCACATGACTATGGCCTAGATATTACATGGGTATGATCTTGGCATCACATGGGTATGACCTTAGACAAATCTCTTGAAATTTCCAAGTTTTTTGGACAGTCTCCATTATATGTTAATTATGTATGAACAAACCAACTCATAGGGTAATAGTAAACCTCCATTTGAATTGGTGAATTGGTGGTTATGGGATGAAAGTGGGTTAGATTAACCCCAATTTTATAGGTGTTGGTTATGGATTTTGGTTGGTTACAGGGAGTACCCTCTATCAAAAGAATAAAATGCAAGAATTTTTTGGACTTATTAACCCTTTAAGGCCGGACCTGCTCCAAATACACCTAGGATCGACCCTATTTGGGCTCTCCCGGCCTTAAAGGGTTAAGCAAGAAGGCAAAACTTGCTTAGAATCTAAGAGGAGATGTTGAGAAGGCAGATAAGAGGGTTGTCATGACGGACAAGTGGCCATCTACATTTGTCCATCTATAACCCTTTAGTGAGCAAGGACTTTTTCCACAATCTCAAAATTTGCCTTTATCTTTTTCTTTGAGTTGCTTCTCACCGATTTTTAATTTTAGTATCTAACCTTGTAAAATTGAATTTAACCCATGATCTTAACTTTGGGGGAAATTTGCACAACATCCAATGATTGATAGAACAAATTATTTTGTTTGAAGTCAATATATATTGATAGTGAAAATTGTGGATTTTGGAGGTGAAGATTTTGGATGTAAAGCTTTTGGAGGTGAAAATTGTGGATTTTGGCTTAGCATTGCCATACAACATGTGAAGTAAACAATTATGCATGATTTCTCTAAAATTTTCATCTATTGTCTACTGATTGTATATGAAGATGTTCCAAAACTTTTACAAAATATAACAAAAGTTTTACATGTAATTAGGAAGATTAACATTCACAAAACATTGGAGAGTCTCTTTGAGACAAGTTTCAATCAAATATAGACCAAATTTTAATTTTCATGAGTATGTAGCATTGTATTTGTAATTATTCATTGAGTGTATTTAGTGTATTTAGCAATGAAATTCCAAGATATTCTAAGAATTCTATTATTCCAAGATATTTTTCCAACATCATGAAAAGTGTGTATACAATGTGTGTGCA
Source organism: Bryoerythrophyllum caledonicum (assembly GCA_963971425.1). Taxonomy (NCBI): domain Eukaryota; kingdom Viridiplantae; phylum Streptophyta; class Bryopsida; order Pottiales; family Pottiaceae; genus Bryoerythrophyllum; species Bryoerythrophyllum caledonicum. Next base: position 12,099,643 of record OZ020523.1, on the reverse strand, counting down.
AATTTGAAATAGGAAGTTCACAATCTAGTTCCTCACAAATTTCATGCAAATTGAGATTATCACATCCAAAGACCAAATAGTGGTTCATAGTTACTAAAGGGTAAACCTTGTGTCTCTTGGAGTTATAGCTATTTGAGCATATTCAAGTACATTCAAGTGTAATTGGACATGTTCAAAGATTTTTTAAATCTTTAAGCAATTGTATACTAAGAATATGTTAGATAAAAGTTACAAGGTCCATGCCTCTTGAATATCCTTGCACCCACATGCAGCCATGTTGTTATATTCTCCGTTTGGTTCCAAATTTTAAAGCATTTGTTCCAATAGAAGTGAACAAAATAAGAGCAATAAATGAAGACTTAAGCATAAGTCTACCCCCGAGAGTGTACTCGAGAGAGGAGGCATTAAGGATAATATGTGCTATTTGGGTAGTAGTGCTATCCCTAATAGACTCTTATTTCATGTTGGTTGACGTTGTTACTCTACTTCTAGTTTCCACTTGTAATTTACACTTATCCTTGAGATATATTATAATAAGCTAAGATATAATTGCCACTAACTAATAACATGTACTAACTTATAACATCTATTGACATGAAACATCCGCTATATACCATGCAACCTTTGCTAACTAATAACTTCCATTTGACGTGTAACCTTTGCTAAATTTTTACCACCTCCATTCACAAGTGCCATATTTAGCTCTAACTAATTTGAGGGATGAGTATACCTCTATTTGAATTTGACACAAAGCTGAAATTCATCCTTGGTTGGTTGATGGTCCATTGTAATCCATGATAATCCAAGTCAAAATTTTACACAAATTTTTAGGCAACTTGGTTTTTTTTAAAATCTACTTTCCCACATAAAAATTAGAGATCTTAATGGTTTTTTTTGTGAATATTGGTGCACACTTGTCCTCTACCTTTAAAAATTGGTGTACAAGCAACTAACATCATGATGCAATATAATTTACACCAAGTTTATAAGGAAACTTTGACACCAAGCGAAGTCAAAGTCATCTGATCTTCTCAATGTACTAAAGAAAAGAATTGTTTTCTTCACTTCAAAAACTATATTCTTCCAATCCATGTTGTCAAAGGTTTATGAAAACTTGAGAGCATGTGATGCTATAAGCAAAATTAAGAATCCAATGGATTCAAACATAAGTTTTTTTTTCCTTCTCCACTCTTTACACTAGAATCGGCAGTTTTTGAAGTGCTTTAAGTGTGAAATAGTCAAGGAAATTTAGGAATTAAGGAATTAGATAGCAATGCATTTGTAGAAGACCACTAGAGGTCCTCCTCCTTAACCTTTATAGGATTGCAACTATGTATTTGAAAAAAGGTTTTCAAAAGTACCATTCATAGTGTGAGCATAACACAATTACACATAATGATCTCATTTCACTTCTAAGTGTAAGATCTTGTTATGTACAGTCTAGTAGAAAAAAGATATCAAAATTTTAATTTGATTTTGGACCTCATGGATGGGAAGATTATAGCATTGAAGGCAAGTTTCTTAGGCTTTTGCACCCTATTTTCACATGGTCAGTATTCTAAGTTCTTTTGGTAAAATGAAAAATTTACACCATGCAAATTTGCCACTCTTTACCATCACAATCTATATGATATTAGGTTCTTGTCCAAAAACATTTAGGCATGTTAAAGGTAATAAACATATCTAAAACAATCTTGCAACAAGAAGGGGCCCAAAATCACACTAAATCAATTTTTATTTTTTTAATCTTAATCATTCATATAAAATCTTAATGTAAATAATGAACATGAAGACCATTATATTTTCTTGAGTTAGAAAAATATAAGAGTGAAAAATCTAAAAGTTTGGTACTTATTTATGTGGAAGAATGAAACTTTTTTTGCACGCCACTTAAAAAAAAAATTGACACCTCTTGGTGTGCAATTTTGTACTTTTAAAACTTTTTTAGCAAAATCTCAAAGGAAGTTTTTTTGAATAGCTGTATACAACATCTCAGATTTTTTTGGAGTAACTTGGTGAACTATCTGCGCACCAAAACTGCTTTGACTAGCATAACTTTTTTTCATCACATGTTCATGTAGATGTACAAAATATGTGTGCTCGGAAGCATGATCACTACAAGGCAAATGATTGCAAGGTCAACATAGACCCCTCACATGAGAACATTTCCATACTATGTGACACCCTCTTCTTCATTTTGCAATCCTAGCATGGAAAACTCTATGGCATGTTTACAAATTGTGATGTAGTTTGTAACAATATTAGGTGTCTCAATCTTTGTAGGAGGCATGGTTTCTTAGACTTGAACTTTACATAATATGGTAACTAAAATGACTAATTTCCATGTAAACTTACGGTGCCTCCATTATTCCTTGTGATTGCCATTGTGGGGTATCAAGACAAACCTCTAAAGCATCATTGATCAAGCAACACACGTACTAACATTTTTCATGTGCAGCTGCCTCGCTGTGAAACGATGGCGCCGTTGGCTCTTATGCTGCATCAATGTCTGTCCTCTCTTCTCAAGCAATGAGCACTGGAACCCCCCCATAACTGACAAGTTAAGCAATGTGTATAATACATTTATTTTTCTATGATAACCAATGGAATTACAATCCCAACCCAAGTTATTCATATTTTTAAGATGAAATAGAGTTTTCCTAAAAGTTGTGTATTCCCACGATGGCTGGCATGTGCGAGGCAAAAAGAGAGGGTGCAACAAGATGTGCGGATAGTGTCTTTTTCAAAACACAAAATTAGTATGAGATCTATAATTGGAATTTTTTGTAGGATGAGCAATCTGACCCTACGTATTTTCTGGACTATTGGTTGGCATTCCTTGAATAGTACTACAGTATCTACAAGCTCCACCTTGACTCCTAAGCCTAGGCCCCACATGCACATTGCATGATTTGTACAACCCCATATAGCCTCCTCCATTCATTATTTGCACTCTAAATTCAACCAGACATGCGTGGTCACTCAACCTTTTTGGTTCCTCAATTTCGGCACTCCACATTCAGGGCAACTAATCAAATCCAGGATACAATATCTAATTCCAGGTGGCCATGCCTAGTACTTTTAGAAAAACTCTAATGTATAATAGTTATGAATTTTCAAAGTATGTCGCCATGTTAGGCAGTGACCACCCATAGGTTAGCGCCAACCAAAAGTAAGGGATTATGACTAATGGCAAACCTCCATTTAGATAGGTTAACTCGTGGTTATAGGATGGAAGTGGGTTAGATAAAAGGTATACTCCCCATGACCGCCACCTTTCTAACACCACCGCTCTATAGTCTCAATTCCACCCCATATTCATCTTATTACCACCCAATCACTCCTTGTCAGTTGCAAATGAAGGCTTACTATTGGTCAAGACCCCTGACTTTTGGCCGGCGCTCATTGGGGGTACCTAGTGGCAGAATTAGGCTAAAGTGGCAACACACTTTGAAAATTCATAACTAATTCAATCTTCATTGGAAAAATATAAAATCACTTGGGTTGAGATTGTAACTCTATTTTCTATCACTGAGAAATAAATGTATAATTATTTGGGTTCTTCGTTTATGCACATTGCTTAATCTCCCGGTCATAGGCTGGTATACCTTATCCCAACTTCATAGGTGTTGGTTATGGGTTTTGGTTGGTTATGGGGTTGTTTCTAACATTCTAAAGTTGACACTCTAAATTTGACATTTTTTTTTGTTGAAGTGTTAAAAAAGTGATGAAAACTTGTGGATAATGTAAAAGCGTTCACATTAGAGTGTAATAAAGAGCCCCATTTGTACTTGTGTAGGCATGTTAGTTTTGGTGCAAATGCCACCCTCTTTTGTCTCATGCAAATAACTATGTATTTGGAAATTGCTATTGATGTCAAACTTGTATCTAACACTTTTTAAGTTTATGGTCAAAAGAGAAGTTAGATAACTTCAGGTTGATTTTACAAAAACTCCAATAGCTCAGACTTCTTATTTCACATTAAATCCATAGGAGATTTTAATTAATTCGAAGTACAAAAGTTATATTGTTGTCCAAAAATATTAATTTCTAGTATGATAAGAGTCAAATGCACAAATTTAGTGGGATCCAAGTCTATGAATTTGGTAAGTATATGAGTGAAATATGATACTTCGGGCACATAATATAACATTCTAGAGTCTTTGTTAGATCAACCTCTGATTTAGAAATTGAGCATAGGAATGATTCTTAAAATTTTATTAGAATTATTGAAACCAAAATAGAGGAGGCTATTGAAAATGCAGCAAGTGACCATTAAAAAAAAGAATCAAATGGGTTACCGAAAGAGTGAATATGGTCCATCAAAAAAAGAACCAATCATAGATAAGAGTCATAGTGGTTCTGATAATCTGAGAGGTTGTCTTGGCATTTGTTCCTAAGAGTGTTATGAGATATCCACATTATTAATATAATAGTAAAAATAATAAACATTGATACAAATTCTAATATTCTTGCTCAATTCTATATGTCTACTAAGGTATTTGTGTCACCAACACTAGATTTCAATAATGAATTGATTGGTCCAATAAGGTACTTCATGTGACATATAAAAATACAAATACTAGTGTAGATGGATAGTGTCATCTTGTCCTTAAAATTTCAGCTTACTGAAACATAATTTCTAGTAAATATTTGTTGCAAAGGTAGGATGATCCAAAACCATCCATTGACCTAAAACCACCAATTTGTATGCCTTTTTTAGATTTCCAATTATAAACATAGGTTACCATCACTTTCCCATCAACCATGAACTTATAAGCAATGTAATGACAAACAAGTTAGTATTTGTGAAAACCTTATATCTGCATGTGACAATTTCCTAAATATGGTATTAATATATTAGCCCTGTTGATGTCTTTAACTCAAGTGGGTGATATGAATAGTTATCATGTAAACTATACTAAAAACTCCCCCCTTGACCACTATCATGCTTAGTGATAGCATATTTCAAGTTGGCATTATATACCATATTTGTGAAAACTTCAATTATGACATTTTCATACACCATGTGATGGTTCCACAAATACTATATTAACCTGCATTCCATTGTTGCGGTTGCTCTCTTCTTGAGATCTTTGCTATGTTTCATTCATTTGTCCAATTCAAGAACTCAACCATATCTTTGTTTTATTGAAAACCTTCCATCATTCTTTAGTGGTGAGGAGACAACAATTTGCTAACTATGTATGAAAATTTTAATAGACATGTCTAAAATTTGTAAAGAACCAAATTCTAAATCCAAAGTTTAAATTGGGATTTAGTATAGTATAGTGGCAAAACGCTCATTTGGTTTGCAACAATCAAATCATCATTTGGAGTTTAAAAACTCTTTGAATACCTTGGAATATATTGTCAAATATATCCAATATTACATTCAAATAATACAATGACTATGCACAAATACAATGCCACATATTGTACTCATGGTTTGATTCTTTCAAATCTCTCTTCATATTCAAAGCATGTGCATTGATTTGTACAAGTTTAAAGCATCTTTGGATGCAATCAAATAACCAAAATTCGAAAATCATCATAGATTATGTATATATGTTTACTTTACAAATGATTGTGTGTTAATATGATGCTATCAACGTAAACATGTGCAATTAAGTTATTATGCCCTTGGCCAAGTGCACTGAGTGGCCAATTGAAAACATAAAAACAAGATGTTAGTGTTTCTTTAAAGTGAATTCACATATCTAGTGCTTTCAAAATTGGCCTCTTCATGTGCATATGCTAAACACCTTTAATATATCTAAATTATTAGACAAGTACCTTACATAATACACACTATGGTGGTAGGAAACTCAGTTATTTATAGTGTAACAATTTCATTTTATCAAAAAACTTAGCATCTTGACCTTATAAAACCAAGGTGCAAAAATCTATTATACTTGTTTTAATCAATATATTTTTTCAATTCATGTGGTCATAAATACTAGCACTTATCAAGATTTATAGAGCAAAGTGGAGTGAAATAATCATTTGTAAATGCATTATTATATTGACATTGTTAACAATAGTGTCAAAGATTTTTTTTCAATAACATAGTTGCGATTTTTAGAAGGTCAAGGGCAACCATAAAGATGGTTGACAATAGTTTTAATTTTATTTTTTAGTAGTAAAAGGTATTTCAATTTCAACGCATGCAATTTCATATTTTTTTTACTAAGTATATTTATCTTACAAATTTTCAAAGTCCTCAAACATATTTAGCCAATTTATTCCACTAGATAATCCCCATAAGCACTGACCACAAGTAGGGGGTCATGACCAAACAACAAACCTTAGGGATTTCACACACAACCCAAGGGCCAAATTCCATTAAGTGCTTCACCTTCAAAAATAAAATAAAAAGACCGAACTATATTAAAGAGCCAAGGTTTGGAATTGATAATAGACATCAATATATGAAATGAATATTTTAAGGAATAAGAGTTCAAGTCCCTAGGTAAGAATTTTGGTTTCTAATTTCATTCAACCCAAACTCTCTTCGAGGGGCCAAACTTTTGGCACCAAAACTCTTTAAAAGTGTAGCCATTGAGACTTGGCCCTTGGTCCCTAATGTAAAGCCCCATGCCATTGGGCCAATTTTGAACTCTACACCAATTAAATAGTCAAAATTCCTCAACGGCTTGACCTTGGCCCTAGTGTGAAAGCATCCTTAACTAGGTTTTTGACCCGTTGTCCCCAACCGAGCAAGAGTAATCCTTGTTACTTAGGTTTGAGAGATACCTTGAAGGTTTGCAGGAGACCATTTATATGGTCACGTATTCTACTCTATGGATACAAAAAATATATTTAGCAAGATGTGTACCTTTGGTTTGAAGATTCATCAACTAACAAGGCACCACAACCTTGGTGTAGTGGTTTGGATCATGGCACACCGGTGAGGTGGTTGTGAGTTCAAGTCCTATTGCCGGCGTGGTGGGGGTCCCAAGGCCTCGTTGTATGGGGACCCACAAAGCCCTTGGGGGAGATGACATGTCGGTTCTCTCTAAGGCAATTAGTGTAGGGAAGCACTTAGTGTAGAAAAGTGTTTACCCTCAAGAGGGGGGAGTAGTTCTATTACACTAGCCTATGTCCTGTAGCCATATGCTTAGTGAAGAGAATGAACAAACACTATATTCTCGTTGGTCTCCGGAGTTCTTCTTCTTCTTCTTCATCAACTAACAACATGTGAATAGAACATATGACCATTTTGTAACTTCTCAAACATGCAGTAGATGCAATTATGATCTGAATTTGGAATGCCATGTGTCATTGAATGGGGCTCAACGCGTATGCAAACTTCAGTAACTAATTTGAGCTACTAATTGAATTCATGTGGCTCAATCTATACTCAGGGAACTTTCTCGTGAGATCAACAGTTTTTTTTGGTGGTCTCTTTCCAATAATTGGCCGACGTTTGTAGCCTTTGAGATGGATCATGTGTTGGGGAGAACCTGGCTTTAACTTACATAGAGATCTATACTCTTGGAGAGGGAGCCTCTTTGGGTTCTACTAGCTGACTGTGGTTCAAATGTCCGACTCGCTTTCATTTCTTCTCATTTGCATCCGATTGTAACATGGACCGGCCCGTGAAACCACAACCTTGGTAAGTACGAGGCATCAAGGTTAGCGCTTGGGTCAAATTTCACAATCACCTTATCCTAATTTTCTTTCTCAAAAAGCACAATCTGCACCTGGCTGTAGCAAAAACACATAATTGTAGCAAATAAACAGTCAAAAACTATATCATTATATCTATACTCCACATCACTTCGTAAAACCAAAATGACCATACCACATTATCATTTCCACATGCTCTCCATTAAGACTCACCTGCAGACCAAAATAAAAATTCAATCCTCAGGGAAAATATGGCAGCTATCTGGTCGCACCGAACAATTCTTCAAAGTAAATGTAAAAAATATTAGAACATGCATACTTATGTTAAGAATGTGCTGCCGGCCGGTACCGGCAATGCCAAAGTTATGTGAAGTGGACACATAACAAATTGTGCACCTTAGTTTCAAAGTGCAACAAAACTCACATTGAATACCATGTGCTTTTTAAGATAAAGAGCTATAGTGAAGGGCAGTGAAGGTACACTAAGCACTGAATATAGTATGGATTCATTATTAATGTGGATCACCCACACTAATTTCCATCAAAGCATGTGCATGCCAAGTTCTGATTGGGTAATTGTTCTCAAGCAAGTGTGTGACAATCAACAATTGCATGTAATTTTTCAATTAGTGTAGGAGTTTTCAAATAGTCTAGTCTACACTATATTCAGGGAACGGTGTAGTGGCTTGCAACAATTTGCAGGTCACCTTCTACACTGTGTTGTGTTCCTTGCTTGCAGATGTCTATGTGTTTGAGTTCTTACCTCCATCTCCTCACTCCCCGAGGTTGACGTGGCCTCACGCCACGACTTTGGGACCCTCGTCTCCAATTATTATAGGTTTACAAGGTGTAAGAATTGGTGTATAGAATAGTTATAAAAGTTTGAATTTGTGTTGAGTCCGATCCAATGACACATGACATTTCAATTAAAGATCATTATTGGACCTACTACATGTATGAGAAGTTGCAAAATGGTACTATATTTTACATATATGGTGTTGTATTTGAACATGATACGGTTGAGATATTGGGATGACCTTCAATTGAAAGATATTGAAGAATCTTCAATCCAAAGGTGTAAGTCTTACTAAACTTTATCACATTTTTATGTTCTACAAGGTAAAATATGCATCTGTATATGTGGTTCCCAATTGACGTTTAAGGGTTGAGGACGACCAGGCCATAGGTGGTCACTTCTAAGGTAATTTGCGAATAGCTTTATTGATAGCTCATCGTTGCCAAATTTGTGAATTGTAGAAATATGCGTGGATCTACACTTCCGACACATGCGGTGAGACACTAAGCCAGTTTAAAAGACTTGTAGGCAAGGAGATTCCATGCGACATTTCCACCATATTTCCTCGTAAAAAGCACTCTCTTGATTTGTGGTTGTTGACTTTTGTAGGTGTGCCATTTGCATGCAATATGTGTGGACATGTTTTTGCGACCCACTAGAGGTTTTGCGACCATCAAGTGTATACGCCATGCACAAATACGCCGTCGTGGGTTAAGTAAAGCTGAAGGAAGTAGACATAAAGAAGATGCAAAAGGGAGTGGAAAAAAGAAGTCTATAAAAGCATGTTGCCTCAACATCTACGCACAAGGTACATTTCATCACAACCCCCACTCACGAAAATCATTGTCGCTCCCCGATGCTTGCGCCAATTGTTGTGCCAAAACAACCCGAAATGGGTCGCTTGGTCTTAAAGGGTTAAGTAGGATGATGTAACAGCACTTGGAATAATTGGTGAAGATGTGCCTTCTATTATACTTATATTTCTAACGCAGCAATGATTCAAAGGTCCGCATCTCACTCTAGCCTGACGACAAAAGCTAAACGCTTGGAAGTGAAGTTGTTGAACAACATCACTGATTCAGAAAATTCATCCATCTTTTGCGTAAAGAGAATTCCTCTCATCCAGTGACAAACGTTCAACGCTTGGAAATGGAAGTTGCTGAACATCACTACTTCAAAAAAAATCCAGTGGACTATGAATATACCTTTCAACTTAACAAGAGTCGTTGCTGGTATATTGATGTGGGGCCCTTGGATGCCGTTTCTGCAAGTGTGAAACTGCCCATGACAATCGAATTAAGCAGGTGAGAGGTCTTGAATTTGACACTGACAGATGTCCGAGATCCCACATGCACACCAAAAATGCACGTCACTAGTTCATGTTAGTGCCTCTCCCTTTGCATGGAGCTGGGACCGAACAAAGCTTGGAACCAACAGGAAGGAAAAAAAGCGTAAAAAATAAAAGAATGACGTGAATGATAAGCACTTGGAAATGGAAAGAGAAGAAGCAAAATACCTGCCTTCATGCCTGCACTCTCTCATTCCACAGCTGGATAGTATTCACCCCTCTCCTTGCCACAGCTTCTTAGGTGAGCACCTTGCATCATGTGATAGAGTTTTACAAGTTATGCAGATCTCAGCCTAGAAAACACTCTAGAGATGCACCTCTAGAGAATACTCCGTCTACTGCCAAATGGCAAGCATCTCCATAGTTTTGAACAAGTCGTAAACACAAAGAGGGTTCTTAAAGCTACTGACCTGGTTTTGTGGAAGAATCTGAAAGTAGTGCTGAGGTCAGGAAATGAGATTGACCAAAGTGTCTCCATGTGCAGGAACTGATGGAGTTTGTGCTGCGCATTCTGTTGTTGTCGCTCTTTGTTGTGAATTCCTTGAGCCGGCCTTGGGATGGGAGGATCGCCATGAAAACCTCGGAGGATGTAGATCAGGAGGTCACCCAGATGGGCACTCGGTGGGCAGTTCTGATTGCCGGATCCTCGGAGTATGGCAATTATCGCCACCAGGTAAGAAGCGCTCTCTCTTCCTCCACGAAAAGACATCATATGCATTGGGTTCAGTAGGTGTGTTGACAGATGAGTGGTGATGGCAGGCTGATGTTTGCCATGCGTATCAAGTCCTGAAGCGCGGCGGCTTGAAGGATGAAAATATAGTGGTCTTCATGTACGATGACATTGCCTACAGTGAAGACAACCCGTATCCCGGGAAAATCTTCAACAAGCCCAACGGCCCAGACGTTTATCATGGCGTCCCCAAGGTACGTTTGTGAAACCCCCTTCAAAATCACCTCTAAGAATTACTTCTCAATTACTAGAAAGACCTCTGGTATCTTTTTCTTCACTCTCAAAGATGGCTGAAACTACGTTGATGGAGTTTGGAGACCACCAAGCTCTTCTACTGATCTAAGGAAAGAGGAATCTAAGGAGGGGTGAAACTTTGGGTGACTTTACAGATACTGATTGATTTCTAAAGAAAAAATGAAGGAGGCGTTAGTTACCTCATGGAACCAAGTTGTTTTTCCAGGATTACACAGGATCGAATGTGACGGTGAGCAACTTCTATGCAGCAATTCTGGGTGATAAAGACGCCATCAAAGGAGGCAGTGGGAAGGTGGTCGCCAGTGAGCCGAATGACCATATCTTCATCTACTACACAGACCATGGTGGCGCAGGCGTTCTTGGTGAGTCACATGTTGCTTCTTTCCATTGATCCTCTGCACATCCAATCAAATCATCCATCCATCCATCCACACAAACAACTTCTTGTGATATCAGTTGTCAAAAATACAATGAGTTTGTCCTCTTTTCTCAGAAAAAAAAAGCTATAACCAGCTCAAAGAGACATAAAGCGGCTAAAATTCATGATACAACATGACCTCTCCTTCATTCTAACATTAGTTTAAGCTCTTCCATACTAAATATGGATTCTGGTTGAGAGAGCACTACGCTCTTCCATTGATCTAATAGCTGTAAAGAGAGGAAAGAGTAGCATTAAAGTGTCAAGAATTGGGTGACTTCACAAAAAGATCCAACAATATTTTAGAAATAACATACCTGCTGTCACAGGTATGCCCAACGACCCCATTTTATACGCTGATGAGTTCGTGGATACACTGAAGAAGAAAGCTGCTGCAGGAACCTTCAAGAAAATGGTACTCTACTCTTCAAAGTAGAATCAATTTGTCATGTAAATAAAGTTGACTGTCAAACAATTAAACTAGCTTACTAAACATGACACTTTGACATGAAGGTGATATATCTGGAGGCTTGTGAAAGTGGGAGTATCTTCGACGGATTGTTACCTGAGGGCCTGAACATATACGTAACAACCGCCTCCGATCCGGACGAGAATAGCTGGGGAACGTACTGCCCTGGCATGGATCCTCCACCGCCCCCGGAATTCGGAACCTGCCTTGGTGATCTTTACAGTGTTGCATGGATGGAAGACGCGTAAGCATCCACAATCCGTTTTCACTGCTTCGATTTTCATTACCATTGACATCAAAACTAATACAGAAGCAATGTGTGATGGCAGCGAGATAGAAAATTTGAAGCAGGAAACACTCAAGGACCAATACATCATCGTAAGTTTTTAACATCCAAGAATCATTCACAAACTCAGGAAATTCTAATTTGACCAAAACTGAACAAAGATATGGTACTTCCAAAACAGAAAAGTCTTACACATGTGCAATATATCCTTTACATGTTTAGAGAAAAATGAGTGCCATATTGTGTACTTAATATTTAGAGAAACATGAATATATTCTCTGAACATGAAAAGTAGAAAGTTTGCTTTATAAGCTATGCTAATGGACACTTTTTGTGCAGGTGAAATCAAGGACATCAGACCACAACACATACATGACTGGCTCCCATGTGATGCAATATGGTGACATCGAAATTGATGCAGAAGAAGTGGAGGTGTACCTTGGCTTCGACCCTGCAAATGAAAATGTGACCAAACCAGAGCTTCCAGACGTGAAAGGCTCACACGTCCCACAGCGTGAAGCTGATCTACTCCACCTGTGGCACAAGGTACTCAAAAATTAAGATCCATCCTTGTGATGCTAATAGAGCTATTCGTGAAGTCTCTCCAAGTTTGATCAAGATAACCCCCTCTATTTTCAACAAAACCAGCTCTAAACAGTTTCTCAATGAATCAAAAATCAGCTCAAATGTAACATCATCAGGGTATCTCATGGGAACTCTTTCTATGCTCTAAGCGATAGCATTAACTTGAGTCTGGAGACCACCTAGCTCTTCCATTGACTTAATCGAAGGATGGATGAGACCACCAAGTCAAGAGGGTCAACTTTGGGTGACTTTAGAAAAAAAAACTCTAATATCTTAAAAGCTAATAAGATACCCCCTCCTTTTCCCATTAACATCACCTCTAAATAGTACTTAATTAATCTAAATCAACTCAAAGGAGGAGAAGGGCAACTAATATTCATCTGGGTATCTCATGCAAACTCTTTCTTCACTTTCAAAGACAGCAACCTGAGTTTAAGACCATAGTTCTAAATAAAAAGACCACCAAGTTCTTCTGTTTGATCTAATGACTATTTAAAGCGAGGAAAGAATAGTCAAACGAGGGGGTACCTTATTGAAACTTTGGGTGACTTGACATGATCTTGAAAGCTAATCCACATCATGGACCTGCAATGTGCAGTACCACAGAGCAGAGGAGGGGTCAGCAAGGAAAGAACAAGCAGGAGTTGAGCTGACACGGACGATCGCTCACCGTATGCACGTCGACAACAGTGTCAAGCTCATTGGAGACATCTTGTTTGGACTTGACAACAGTGTCAAGACACTTGAGGCAGCGCGTCCTGCAGGACAAGTTCTTGTGGACGACTGGGCATGCCTAAAATCCATGGTAAGAATTGTAATAATCGAGTTATTTGTAGAAGTTTAAACAAGTTACCCTCTCTTTTTTCTCGTTGAGATCTGCTCTAAATAGTTCTCAATTAACCTAAAAGCAAACTCAAAGGAGAAAGGCAACTAACATTCATGGTGTCTCATGCAAAACTGTTTCTCACTCTCAAAGACAGCTGAGAAAGAGTAGTCTAAAGAGGGGGTGTCTCATTGAAACGTTGGGTAAATTACAGATAACTCAAGGGAAAATTAATAACTCAAAAGGACACAACCTTCTCTACTTCTTACAATTGCTGAGAATTTGGAATACAGGTGCGCACTTTTGAAGCAAGCTGCGGCCCTTTAACCCAATATGGTATGAAACACATGCGCGCATTTGCCAACATGTGTAACGCTGGGGTTGATGTCAAGGCCATGTCCATAGCGTCCTCAAAAGCCTGCAACATCAATGCTGGAATGCCTGCAAAACTACAGAATTAAAAGCATTCCAGCCGCAAAGAAAACAGTTGTTAGGTCAGAGCGTTCCCAATATATTTCCAAGTATAGTTGACACGGTGAAGTACACCAACATCAACTTCTATTCACTGTAACAGTCGACCAGTATGAATATTCTACCGTTGGAAAACTTATAGGGCATGAGATTCTATTCATTTTCGGAAACTGCTAGGAACAGGCTACAAACATTGTGCCTGATCAGTCAGCTCATTAGCTAAGCAGCTCCAACAGTCTAAGACTAAAATCCTACAAGTTACATGCCTATCAAACCTTCAATTGTTTTGTCTCTACGCTCCATAACTTACTTCCCAATCAAAGAAAGTCCATCTTGACGTCCATGACATCTAGTTGTAATATATCAGCTTCGCAGTTCAAGATTGACCCAACACTGCAAAAAAATATTGCTGAAAGTAAGAGAGAATAACAAATCTTCTGAAAAAGAAAAAGTAGGCAGTAAACGAATGAAATTATTTAGTGTTTTTATTACAATCCTTAACTTAAAAAATAAAAACAAAAAATCACATAAAGCAGATGTTTACTTGGGATAAGTGCGACCCAGATCGCCATGAACAAACTCCTTGATGTAAGTTCCTGCCTGTTTGCAAAGAGGTGAAGTGATGGTTAGAAACACACGATACAACGCTTCAAGCTTTTTAAAATGGTCAAGAACGCTGAAAACACTCGACCAAACAGGAATCGAGTCAACAAAACCATGAATATAATGTGTCTCGGCCAAAACATTTAAGATGAAGACGAGAAATACCTGAGTACAAAGAAACAAGAGGAAGTAATTCGGACTTCCTTTGATCTCTTCACACCTCATCCTGCACAAAAACAAGATGATGTTAACAAAAGAATCACCTCCATATCAACACGCTCAAACATGACTCTTGAGATTTCACAAACTAGTTAGAAGAATGCAGGCAAAAAGGGAAGATTAAGGACCAGTGGATGGTGCGTGGCCGGATGAGAGGACTTCGCCTATGTAGCACCCTTACTGGCGTCTTTTGCTGCAGTTCCTGAAATTCCACGCCAACATGTCAGATCACCAACAAAAAAGTCAAACCATTATTATTGAAACAGTTATCGCATACACATAAACAACGCATACATTAGTTAACCGACTAAATACAAAAGATAATTCTCATTCAAACAAGCCATGGGTTGACCTAGAAACCATAAGCTTGAACTGTTTGCGCACAAGGGAAAAGCTTTACCAATTCTTTTAGACTTGATAAAGCTTCAAAGTCTTCTTCGGTAACTGGTCTTGAAAGCCAGACAACTGCTGCGTACTCTTTCTGCAGGATTTAGTGACATAATATTAGCAAATATCGTGTGCCTAAACTTTGGAACCAAAGAAAAAAACCTCGATCAACAATGCTAGTTGTAGGGACCTGCTCTGTTTCATAGTAGATGAGAAAAGCACCTGTTTTTCAGATTCTCCTTCCCGCATTATAGCACATGATTCAATGCCAACCTGCCTAAGCTCCCTGACTTTGACCTGCTCTGCCCTCACCCGTGTCATCATTCGCATCATTAACGAAGTTTTGCACCTTCATTGCTCTCTTATGAAGGTTGAATCGATTACAGGAAACATAAATAAAAATGAATCAGTATCTTGAGACGACAGAAAATGGGTTCATAACGGACTATGAAATCCAACGGAGTACAGTTTCATTACACAGAAGACTAAGAGAGCTGAGATAAGAAGACACACTCACCCAGCCTTCTTTCAGACCATTAATTTCTGCTTCTAATTTAGCCATCTCTGATGAGTCTGGAATACAGCGAGCATTTGAAATTTCCACAATGAATGGCCGGCCAGGGCCCAGCATGCGAACCTGCAACGTAACCATCGGATTTAGAGGTCAGCGTTGAGGTGCAATTTAGATAAAACACCATACTCATCAACTTTGTTTTCATATCAAGACTTGTTTGCAAGATTTCAAAAACCAAGAATGATGATGAGCTTACATCAATATCTTCTCGACCTGCTGCATGGAACTTATAGCTATCCCCTTTGTAACGCGGAAATACCACATTCCCAATCACCTCCTGCAACAGTTGAAGCATATATGTATGAGAAAGTAATTAGAAGTATTCGTACAAGAGCTCCTCAAAACTTCAGTCTAGAAAACAAAGTTACCAATAAGCTGAGGCAAAATTTTAAATCAGCCCTAAATAGCTCTCAATTAATCTACAATCAGCTCCAAGAAGAGAAAGGCGGCTAAGATTAATGGGACAAGATGCCCTGTCCTTCATTCCCAAAGGCGGCTAAAACTCCTTCTTACCACCAAACTCTTCCATACTAAGATTAAATATTCTAGTTGAGATACCATATCTAATTAAGAGAGAACAAACAAAAGTATTAAAATCAAAGGGCGGGTATCTTACTAAACTTTGCGTAACTTAACAAATAACTCAAATGAGTAGAAACTAGAAGTACTCAGCGAGAAACACCAACCTGAACGGACCCTTCTCCCATACGTTCATCATCAATCATCCAGCGACTTTGACTAATGTTTCTTGAAAACTGCCAAAACATGGTGAAAAAACAACCACCTCAAAAAAAAAAAAAAAAAAAGGATCAAAATATCTGCAAAACCACAAATGGTTGAAAAGACGTACCTTCAAGTATCGACCTCCAACAAACACCGGCATGCGCCAGCACATTATACTCTGATCACAAGGTCTTGTAAGCTGCAACGCAACAATGAAACGTCAATAAAATAGATTTCAGAACACTGAAAATGATAATTACTGCCTATAACTTGAGAGGAATCTTCTCATTAAGGTTAAACATATCTCTTTACAATAATGGGTCAAAAAAAATGGAACGTTCCTGAAGCAGGTAGTGTAGATGACACTAATTATCGTTTGTAGAGAAGACATACTTGGGGAGGTGGAGAAGGGAAGTGGCGTGAAAACGTCTTGGATGTCATTGATGCAAGAGCCCTTGTGACCGCAGCTACTGACTCTCCTGCTTCTGCTGCTCGCTCCGCTGCCACAGCTGCTAGACCAGCTGCAGCAGGAGCCTTCGCTTCATAGCCTGGAATCATAGTTAACAAAAAAACAGTCATGACACGAGAGACAAAGAATAATCTCAGATGACAATGATGAATTTAAGTTCTTTAACTAAAGTCACTCAAAGATTGACTAAGACACTCCTCTTTTTATTTAAGATACTATTATTTGTCCACTATTAGATCAATGGAAGAGCTTGGTGGTCGTTAAACTTAAGTTAGAACTAGTTTTAGCTGCCTTTTAGTGAAAGAAGGAGAGGACTTGTTGTACAATGAATCTCAGCCGCCTTTTTCCTATTTGAGCTGATTAAAGATGTTGAAAGATATTTAGATTGATATTAGATGAAAAAAGGTCAAAACTCATGCCTCACTTCACAATGTAACGAGGTGAAGGAAAATTAAAGAACTGACCATATCGTCGTCGTTTTGCATCCCCACCAGAATGGTGAATAAAGTTGAGATCTGTCTGAGATGTTGGATGCTTGTACAACAGTGCTATCCGCAACAGAGCATTTGCATCGAACTTGGCGGCCTGCACAAACAAATGTAGGATTAGTCTTTAAACCTTAAATCCTAGCAACTCTGGATGTAAGTCATTTCATATCGTACCAGCTTTGACTCAAGAGGAGTGATCAACGACCACTTGATTGCCTCTTTCAGAGAGACAATGCAGCCAGTCTCGTATTGTGTAGTAAACCTGGTCTCCTCGGGATACTTCTCCTTCAAGTAAAACCTGAGCACCACCAAAAACACCTTAACTTCCAAAAACATGACAAGAGACACAGAAATCAATTAAAGTTCTATCAAAAGACACCATGAGTTCTTACCTGAATTTCTCATTTCAAACGATCTATCAATCAACCTAGAATCAGCTCAAAGAGGAATAGGCGGCTAAGACACATGGTACAACATGACCTCTCCTTCTTCATTCTCAAAGGCAGCTAAAACTAGTTCAAACTTGAGTTTCGAAACCATTGATCTAATAGTAGTTGATTGTAAGTCAAAAGAGGGGTATCTTATCCAAACTGTGAGTGACTTTACATATTGAGGTGGAGATTTAGTACCAAAGTGAGCGTTCTCGGACAACTGAAACGGCTGGAACCGAAACCTCCAGGCAAAACTTGTCGAAAAGATAGCCATCCTTTCTGACAACGTCTTC
This sequence comes from Bryoerythrophyllum caledonicum, assembly GCA_963971425.1. Taxonomy (NCBI): domain Eukaryota; kingdom Viridiplantae; phylum Streptophyta; class Bryopsida; order Pottiales; family Pottiaceae; genus Bryoerythrophyllum; species Bryoerythrophyllum caledonicum. The sequence goes on along the minus strand of OZ020523.1, from coordinate 12,081,643 downwards.
AATCTGCTGCAAATTCGCGCCATCGTCCACCAACAAGTGCAAAGCTCCTAAGCAGACAACACAAGGCTCCTTCATTTCCGTAGAGGAGCCCTCCACATTGCCACCGTTGGTTTGATCAAGCTTCAGCTCCGCGACAACCGATGCAGGGCTCGGAATCGACCCGGCAAAATCCACACTGCGCACGTTCAAGAAGCGAAACACACATCGCGTGCAGAGCTGGAAATGCCACACCAATGAAAAAATCAGCTCCAAGGAAAGTTTGATGGCTAGGGCTCCTATGTGACTCTTACGGTTTAGGGTTTAACAGACGATATCATGAGGAAGACATGATGCAATAACGAAACTAATGAGATTGTTCTCCACGTGAAGAATTTGACAGGATAAATCATGGATTGTTGAATTCAGTCCACACTCTACAAGGAAAGTTTAAGAGTTAAGGCTCCTATGTGACTCCAACTAAGTTTTTAGGGTTTAGGGTTTAACAGACGATATCACGAGCGAAACATAATGCAATAATGAGATTGTTCTTCATGTGAAGAATTTGACAGGATAACTCATAGAATGACCAATGCAATAATTAGTCCACACTCTACAAGGAAAGATTAAGGGTTACGGTGACTCTCCAACAAGGTTTTAGGGTTTAGGGTTTAACAGACGATATCACGAGCGAAACATGATGCAATGACGAAACTAATGAGATTGTTCTCCATGTGTGAAGGATTTGACAGGATTGAACTGATAGATTGTTGAATTCAGTAGGGATGTGAGATGCGTACACCGATGGAGAGGAGGTCGAGGACGAGGGCGGAGGGGAGAGTGGGCAGCAGCTCCTGCCATGTCGTTGTTGCTCCTGCCATGACGATTTCTTCTCTCCAGGAAAGTATCAATCAGTTGTCGATTCTCAATCAGTTTACGGTGTTAGATTACGTGCTCGTATGCTGCATTTCGTCGAGGTAAAGCACAGTGAAATGAAGTCTGTGAAGAGAAGAAACACACTCACACAGACAGAGAGCGAGAAGAGAAAGATTTGGGACAGGGTTTAGGGTTTAAGCGGACTATCTTCTGATACCCACGTTGTACCTGGGCATTAGACTATGTGATGATACCCGTGTTGTACATGTGTATGATTTTCTGAATCCAGGTATCTGGTGAAGCTGGCGTAGTTGCTCAGTGTATTGTCTTTGCTACCGATGTAAATTTTATCAATCATTTTATACAATGATAATGTAGTATCTTTGCTACAGTAATTTTATGGTATGAAACTTTATCTTCATAACCTTCTTTTGCGAAATGTAAAAAAGCTTGGTATATTGTACTTTTCCAAAAAAATTGCACTCGAGTGGAAGTAATGATTTGTGATTCACTAATGTCGTAGTTCAAAGGATTATTCATTGATGGAAGAAATAATCATGAACAAATAAGAAAAGATTGAGATTGAATATGTGTAGTATGATAGCATATCTTCTAAAGGACAAATTGTGTTTTGGCTGGTTTTAAAAAATTTAAATATGAAGATAGACTCTTAAAACAATTGTGAGATTAGGAATATTGATTCTCTTTGTTGGTGATGTTTTCTTTTTTAGGATCTATGGTGATTCAAACATAAAAAGCTTAATTTTTGGTCAGCTAGGTAAGGTACTATAGAGTCGAATAGTAGTATTTTAAATTCTATATCAATTCCAAATCTTTGTGATTAAATTTGATTTTTTTTTTGTTGAGTTGCATTCCTAATTCCGCATCTTTCTACATAAATGTTTTTGACATACAATGTCATTTGAGGCCTGAACTCGCTTAAGTGATCGGAATTGGGTGCCTCTACCTTATTTGGCGAGCTACTGGACTTAAAGTATGAGAATCATGAAGTGGTGTAATAACCATGTCAAATTGGTCAAGGTCTTGTCGCGGGTGTTGGATATGCAGATACACAACCACGATAAAAAATTTAAACATATACAACCGTGGTTGTATATGTGTAGTGGTACGAATAGTGTAGTTTCCATAGTAAACTATTTGATAACAACTTGGCAATTAGTGTAAGCCGCCATTGTCATTTATAATAACCCCCAATCATCCATCTACCCTAGTACACTATTTGTAAAAAAAAGTTGACAATTAGTATTAGCCCCCAATCATCCATCTACCCTAATACACTATTTGTAAAAAAAGTTGACAATTAGTATAAGCCCCCAATAACCCCCTACCCTAGCACAAAAATTTGTTCACAAGCATTAAAAATGTATATTTAATAAATATTTATATATTTATTGATTTTTAATGCATATTTAATGTATATTTAGAAATTAAATATATATTTATTGATTTTTAATGTATATTTAATGTACATTTAGAAATTAAATATATATTTATTGATTTTTAATGTATATTTAATGTATATTTAGAAAATAAAAATATATTTAATGTATTTTAGCATATTTTATTTATATTGAATGTAATATTTAAATTCATATTGGAATGTAAATATTTGATTACATATTTTAATACATTTTATGTATATCCAAATACATATTATATTTAATAAATACTTATATTCAAATATTATTTAATATTGAATATAGGAATTGACATTCAGTGTATAATTTTGTCACTACACTAATTGCAAACTTCACAATTAGTGTACGGGTTCGCATTTAGTGTCCACTACACTAAATGTCATCTTTAGTGTAGCTTGTATACTATCATCTACCCGATGAAAGTTAACAAAAATGACCATACATGGACAACAAATGTTGATTAAGGTGCTAATTTCTTCATACCCTATCCACGTCGTCTAGAGCAAGAGCTGCAATGCGAGCAGCATCGGCTCCAAGAATTGGTTTATCATCAAAAGATAAACCGTACTCTTCCCTCAACACAGGCGATCTAAAATCTGGTGTTAAGGGCCTCGACTTCTAGATATCGACCAAGAATACTCGGAAGCGGAAGACGTCGCCAGTCTATAACTCTTTCATTAAATGTCAGATATAGAAGAAAAAAAATTGTACTCACACAAAGCTTTTAGTAGTGTCAATCTATTGTAAAAATTTAATTTGATTTAATTACGATAATAAGTACACAGATCTTGAAAGTAATCGACTCTACAAAACGAAGAAAAATCACGGAACTATCTTTCTTACAGTCCTCAAAAACCAGTCTAGCATAAATATAGCTACCTGGTTACAATACAAAGTCCAGCCATGAAACTTCACAAGAAGTGAACTCTCTCATTCTTCCGAAGTAGAAAGTGCAACTTCTCACCTCTATGATGAGGCATCCGGCCTCCAAAACTTCTTCTGGACAGCCAAGAGCTCCTCATTTTGCTTGGCGAACGTCAGTTTGATGTCCCAGTGCAGGGACTTGGCCACCTCTTCCACCTCCGCCAGGTTGGACTTCTCGTCCCGGAAGATGGCCCACCCATCCGGCCGCAGGATGCGGTCCATCTCCATCAACAAATGCACTACGCTACATTTCCTGCCAAAACATCAACATGAAGGATCAGACCACAAAGCTCTTCACATTAATGTATCGAAAGAGTAGTATGGTAGATAAAAAGAGGACGAACTTTGGCTGACTTTACAAACTACTAAAACAACTTTGACTTGAGTTTAGAGACCACCAAGCTCTTCTAACAGCTCTTCAGAGTGCACAGTAGTAGCGAAAAGAGGGGGTATCTTACAGGGTTACTTTACAGCTAACTCTACTAACGCATGGAAGTGAGGGCACAACTTACTTTTCCTTTACAGAGCTAATGAGATGATCAGCATGAAGGAGATCATACGTCCGAGGATACGTGCTGTGCGGTTCACACCAGTCATGGTACATTCCAATCATCCCTCGGTCATAGATGATGGGGAGTGTGTCCGGCTCAGTGATGGGCACAATGTTCAACACCCACAGTTTCTGCGACAAGAGCGCAGCCGCAAACCTACAGCCAACAAAGAAGACAAACATCAATCAATAGACATGCTCATGAACAAAATAAGTGTTTACCGAAGTCAAGTGTTTACCCTCCGTAGCCGGCCTTCATGTCCATGACGTTGCGGACGGTGCTCCAATCGATTCCAAGTCCCTCCATGTACGTCTTTCGAACGACGCGATCCCAGTGCTCAGTGTCGCTCACAAAGTCCTCCGGGGCTGGCTTCCCGTAGAGACCAACGTCCTTCTTGTTCAACGACCTGGGTACAGCCGTGGCTCGCTGTGGCCACTCCTCTGGCCACTGAGAGCGCTTGGTCTCCGGAATCTTGTGAATACATGCTTCCATCTTTACATACCTGTAGAAACAACATGTTCTAGTCATCTGTGAAGAGGAAAGTGAAGGTTTGCAGCTAAAACTAGTTCTATGATCTCTTTGAAGGAACATAGTAGCTAGTTCTCCCAATGCTGGTCTACAATACTCATGAGTTCTATTGATGTTTGCTCATTCCTGAGTTTGTGCACCCCCAAGCCAAGAGCATCTATTCATACGTCTGACATACTGCTATTGTAGGTCATGGATAGAGGCTGACTTTACAAATGACTCTATTTCCTTCAACGTCAGAGGAGGAACATGTGATTACTGTGCAGCGCATTTAGCATAGAGAATATGCGACATTATGATACTCACCAGGCAGCATCTGCGTTGTTTTCGAGAGAACACATCTCAGGTTTATCAGCAGTGCGCGTCTCATAAAACTCGTTGGTTAAAGGCTTCTGGAAAATAGCCACTCCGATCTGTGTCTCCTCGTCGGTCTCCTTCACCTTCATTTTCCACCCCATGGCCTCAATCACGGCAATTGTGTCTGCGGCATCACAACACGAGATGTTACGCTTGGCTCTTAAATCACAAGAGTACTAAAATTGACCTGTGAAAGACTTAAACAAGAGAATGAGGAAGAATGTGGTATCTTACAAGGAAGTTTTGAGTGTCTTCACAAATAACTCAACTGTAGAGAAATATATAAGTAAATACCTTTCCAGATCTGCTTGTCTTCTTCAAGGTCTTGGTAGACAGGAGTCGCAGACCAAAGAAAGTGACCCCCGGGTCTCAGCACTCGGTTCAATTCCAGAAGCAGCAAGCCACCTGCAGAAAGAAAAATAAGTCACTAAGCATAATCAAAGACACACACAGTAAAGATTTAACTGACAGCAGCGCACGTTCCGTACCATCGATATGCCAAGGGACCCGGCAACGAGCACAGTGGACGACATCGAACGAGTTGCTGGGAAACACAAGGCGCTGCGTGCCCATCACGGACGAGAATGCGGGAATGCCTCGCTCCAGCGCCAACTGCACCTGAGCTTCGTGCTCGTCCTTGGGAGCAAACGACATGGCCAGCACGTTCCTGTCGTACAGATAGCCTCCGAAACTGGCCACTCCACAGCCTACGTCCAACAAGACACGGGTGTGTTTTCCCCATCCAATGGCAGGGTAAATCTGACAAAAAAACAACACAGAAAGGCTCAGAAAAAAGCTCCAACAGACAGAAAACGCCAAGTCAAGATGTAAATTAGAGTTAAGGTGCATGAAGTTCGAATAAGATACCCCCTACTCTGTCCTCACTCTTAATAGTTTTAACCGTATTGAAGAGGTACCCTGATGAACATTAGCTGCGTCTCTCCTTCTAGATACTGAAAACTATTTAGAAGTGACTGTAACTATTCGAAAGAGAGGGTATCTTAATCAAACGTTGAGTGACCTTACAAATGACTCTGGTTATTCTGATTCATACAATATTGTTACTACTTCACAGCCTCCCACAAATAACTCAGTACCTCCGCAGGTAAAAAATAACCATTTCTTTTCGGTAAAGTAGTAACTCAGGTCAATTTTGTTATTTTTGTCCATACCTTCTGCACCCAGCCAATATAATGTCCAGCGCCATGCTTGAACTGTGTGCCACCACCCGGGAAAATGAGCTTCTCGCCCTGCTTCTTCACCCAGTTCTGATCTTTCTTGTATTGCACAAGCCCCACATGAGGCACATTGTCATACCACGCCTGAATTCCACGCAAACAAGAAACCAATATTAAAATTCAATCAAACTTGTAAAATCACCCAAAGCTACCGCTCTATTGCCTTATAATACTACTCTTTCCTCAGTCGTAATAGAGCTTGGTAATCTCAAAACTCAGGTTAGAAGTAGTTTCCAAATGAAGAAGGAAAGGTCATGTTATACCATAAATCTTAGCCACCTTTACAAATGACTCTACTAAAGCTTGGCGATCTCAAAACTCAGGTTAGAAGTAGTTTGCGAATGAGGTTGGAGATATCATAATTCTTGGCCACCTTCAGAAAGAACTCTACTAAAAGGTGAGAGACAAGACACACATACCTCACTTCGGCTCTCAGGCCACTTGATATGAGCCTTGTAACCAGGAGGCAAGGGCACCAGGCACTTGGGCAGCTCCTCTCTGGAGGGACAGTGGCGCTCCCGGTGCTCATAATGCTTGCGCTGCCGGTGAAGTTTGAGCCACTTCTTGTTATCAAGACAAGGAATGTAGTCCTGGGCGCCGCTCCAGCTACAGAGCTTCCAGTTATACTTCTCAGCCTCAGTTCTCACCACCTCTTCCTGGATGACAATCGGCGTAATGGCCAGCTTCTGATCCTCCTCGATCTTGAGCTCCTCGTCGGTCGGCGTTCCAGACTCAGTCTCGGGAGACTCAGGTATTACCTGAACGTCTCCCTCCTCATCAGCTGCGTTGTTCCTCACCACCTCCTTCTCTTCCTTGGACTCCTTGTCCTGCGACTTCCAGGAGCTGCTCACGTCATCGGTAGTCTCATCAATAGGAGGAAGATCTTCACCATCGGTTACCTTGGAATCGTCGGTGACTTTTTCTATGTCTTCCTGAGCCTTTGCCTCCTCTGCTTTCGCCTCTTCCATGGACTTGTCCAAGATGGTGCTTTCGTCAACCTCGGGACCTTCCTCTTCAACATGCTTCACAGGCTCGTCTTGACTGCGATCTTCTTCGACTTCGTCGACGTCGGGGTCCCTGGCTTCTTCTTCGACTTGTTCCCGCTCTTTGGCCTCCTCTTCACGCTCTCTTTCCCGGGAGGTCTGCTCGAAAACCTCCTCCCTTGTTGGTTTAACGACTGGTTTGGTCACCTCGGCCACTTCGGCGATGGGAGCTGGGCTGGTGTACACCCACACGCCCATCAGCAGAAAAGCCACCAGGATGGACCCGAAGATGATCACGTGGGTGGACGGGCCGCGCCGCTCCTGTCGGCCGTGCTTGAGGAACGCCATGGTTGCTTCTTCAGACAAAGCTGCAACACAACAAGAGAGAGGGTACTTTGATGACAGCAACAAAAGCATGGATCCCAAAACCCTGAAACACATCACTCTTCACATCACTCCACACAAGTGCCAGTGTTACCCATAGCAAACAAGAGAGGCTAGTTAACCAACAACAAACCAGCACATCCCAGTACCGCAAGAGCCTCAATTCCACAGACACACACTCTTCGTAATAAGGTTCCTCCACAGAACTGCCAGTAATATCCAAACAAAAAACAAGAGAGGTTAGCTTGATAACAACAAACGAGCTCATTATGATCACCCCTATGTAACCAAAACCCTAAATCCCATACAGACCTCAATATATAGTCACCGGCGAAGGATACAAGATACCCACTGTTACATTCAGACCACGTTATTGCACAAACAAAGAACCAACTTGGGACATTCAAACCTATCACAGAAAAGTCTACCAAAGCAACGAAAGTGCAACCATACTGACCTCACTCAGTCATACACAATTCCCTCTCTTTCTTTCTCAAGAGTAGACAACAACACAGACAAAAGAAGATCCAAGGAGCTGACTGACCCAAACAACAGAGGAGCTGACGTAATGGAAAAAAACACTTCAAAGAACCCGGAATCCCACAACCTCGAAACCCAAAAGTCCTCCCACAAAAGAGCCAAAAACAAATACAAACCTAATCGTACTACTAGATCTTTCTTACAAGACATCCACCGTTACATTCAGACCATGTTATTGCACAAACAAACATTCAAAACTCTCACTCAAAAATCAAGGAAAATGCAACCTCACTCAGTCATACAGAACTCCCTCACTTTCTTTCTCACCAATGGAGAGTAGACAACAAGAAGTTCCAAGGAGCTGACCATACATCACTGACCCAAACAACAGCGGGAAAACAAAAAACAAAAAAAAAACAAAAAAAAAACAAAAAAAACACTTCATTTCCTAAACCATCTCCAAAATACCTCTCGTCCACAAAAACTCAAACTCAAGATGCAAAACGTGCTCAGGAAGGTGGAAAGCACCAGTTGCTGTCTGCCGCCTCAGCGCTGCGGCATCGTCCTTCACCAGATCTGATGAGGGAGCGTCAACAACAGCGCCATATGCATAATTGAGAAGAAGTGTGGACTTCAGGTGGAATAATTCCAGAACTCTGGCGCAAATGCTGGAGGTCCTGGGGGGGTTCGAAACCCGTTACTGTGAAGAATCTAGGAAAGACGGGTGTTTTGGATCGCGGAATCTACGAGAAGCGGTCACTTTTGCTTGGGGAACGAGGTCAGTTTGCTGACCCCATATTTCGGAGTAGTCTTTATGTTGCCAGCAGGGGTTACTAGGCCGCTACTCCCTATAGGCGTGAGTAGGCATTTCTTGGCGCCGGTGTACATTTAGAGTTGACTGAATATGGGTTCATCCAAAAACCGTCTGTTTCTGACGTTTCTGGCGAGATTGCTATCTGTTCTGGAATATTTCACTGTTAGTTTTCATGAGATGTTGACTTTGGGTGGTTTGTAATTACGGAAGGGCAAAAGTTTATGAGTGAAAATATTATTCACTAAAATAAAAATGACATTTAGTGTATCCACATTGATTGATTTATAAATGCCACACCGGTTTGTGGATATAGTGTGGATTGGAGTACCTTGAGATTTTACACTGATTGGAATTTTACAAGGGATTGATGAAACGTTGAGTGGCGCACACTTGCTTGGAAGAGAATGTCCATTTAGAACTTGGCATGCATGTGCTTGATGTAAATTAGTTTAGTTGATCCACATCGATAATGAATCCACACTATATTCGGTGAACGGTGTATGAGTTTTTACTCTTAATGAATATTTTCACCAATCTATGTCTACATAATCGGCCTCTTTGAGTAGGATAGATAGGTGTGCTCCCGGTAAAAATAACCATTTGAGAGTGTAAAAAAATATAGCATTTATGATTCTGTTAGTATGGATACACTAAATGACATTCTAAATGTATTCGACCTACGTTGTCTCCAACACGATCCCCAAGTAGACGACGGCTAGTGGTGCACAATCTCCACAACCATTGGCCCCTAGCACACCCGCCTTCTCCATGGCTCAAGGCTCTCCCCGACATGTGCCAAGCATACTTGCCCGTACATACTCTCCGCGTGTATACGATATCGGGCATCGGCTACACAATACATATCGGATCCCCATGTTATTGGCTTCATCGGATATCAAGCCCTAATCTTTTATTATAAAAGATGTTACACAAAATCCTTGTCTATCATAAGAATTCACTAGGAGGATTAATCTGTTGCTTTGTGATGGTGGCAAATTTGAGGTGTTTATGAGTTGTTCATTTCATTCAATTTCCTGCATATCATCTTTAGCTCGAATTGAGCATAAGAAAGAGAGATAATTTAATGAGTATATGTCTTATAATTTGTGGTAGGATCTGTGTCTTTCTCCTTCTCATTCTAGTTTGAACTTTGCTCCTCCACTATTGCATTGCAAACCTAGGTACGACTCATAATTGATATTATAGTTGCCGATTTGGATTAGGTTAGAAAATGAATATTAACGGAGGAGGAAGTTGGGGGCTTTTCATTTCCCAAAGTCTATTAGTGTAAATCCCCCATAAGCAACAAGTTAAGCAATGAGAATATGGAGATATCAACTAAAAATAGATCTATTTTTCAATAATAGCTAATAGGATTACAATTTCAACCCAAGAGAGTTCAAATTTTTTTGATGACATATAAATTTAACTAGTTATGAGTTTTCAAAATATATTGCCATGTTTAGCCAATGATCGCCAATATGTACCTCCAATAAGCACGGACCAAAAATAAATAGTCATGACTAATAGCAAATCTTCTTTTGGAGTTGAATGGGTGGTAATAGGATGGAAGTGGGTTGGATTTACCCAAATTACATTAGTGTCAACTATGGGTTTTGGTTGGTTACCAAGGGGGTTACCTTAGAATGTGTCTCTTGTTTTAGGGAGAGAAAAATGTGAAGAGACTCACTGTATTAAGCATCCATGACCATCATGATCTACCAGTGCATACAATTCCAATTTTTAAAACTATGTCAGAGTAAAAGGTCGGAAAGTTGATGGCCCATTCACAACACAAGTAACAACTTTACCTCAAAGGTTATCAAATAATCTATATGCAGTAATTCAATCAATTATATAAATATATAAATACAAGTGTAGTCCACTTCTGATATCGGGAGTGTTGAAAGTCTTGATGACGTACGGAATAGGGAGTCACGGGTATTTCATATCCGGATATTACTTAGGTTTTGGATATCATCTATCCGGATATGACTAATTAAGTTTCACCTTGTCTCGGCGTTAGACCATATTCTGGTCCAAGACCATGTTTGCATATCAGCGAATATGCTATGATATTATTTATATATATATACAAGGTCAAATAATTTGAATACAAACTTTAGGTTGGTTATTAATTTATATATACTTTAAAATGTCAAAATTGAAATTTAGCTTTTCAATATGTTCATTGATCCATTCTCTTGAAGTTGAGTGTATATGAATGAATGAAGTTGACAAGTTGATAAAAAAGAAACACAGTTTATATGGAACTTGGAAGAACTTAGAAGATTAGAGGAGAACAAAATATAAAAGTTATTTAAAGATAAGCACAATAAAATTAATGGTATTGGATGAAAAGTATATAAAACGTATGAAAATTACACATGTACTAGATTTCTTGCAAAAATAAGCTTTTAACAACAATTTATAATAGTACAAATATAGACATGTTTATCTCCAGTTTTCATTCGTTTTGACATTTCCAAATCTACTTTCTCACCTCTTCTTTCATCTCTCACTTCTTGTTCATATTCTTATTCTTATTATTACTATTACTATTACTATTACTATTCTTATTATTACTATTCCTATTATTATTATTATTCTTCTTATTCTTATTCTTATTCTTATTCTTATTCTTATTCTTATTCTTATTCTTATTATTATTCATATCACCAACCATCGACACTAGTTTGGTAATTTACAACAAGTTCCTTACATTTAAAATATTTGGAAGTGTGCTTAATTTATGTCATTTCTTGATTCTTTAAAAGTCATCATAAACAGACATTACACCCTTTATTGAAAGGCAACTGTTCAATTCTTCACCATCAATACAAGGAGCACAGATCAACAATTCTGTTCAAGGGCTTGAGAGATTATCAATCTAAGAAATTAACGAAGGAGAGCTCATCATGCAGTTCAACAAGTTGTTGACCATGACCAATTTTTATTTTTTTTCATAGTCTCAATGTTAACAAGGAAAAATTGCCTATTACTGTAATATGATTTATCCAATGATTTGTGACAAGTAAGTTTGTGATGGGGCAATTACACTATTGACCATGGAGATTGACCATGGTCCTCTAAAATGTGTGATTGGTCAAGGAATTCGTCTTGGTCCAAGTTTGTTTTACACTATCTTGAAAAAAGAAGATTGACCACGCAGTTCGAGGTTACCTAAGTATGCTATATTCTAATGAGTGGATACTGTTTCTTGGTCCAACCGGTTTTCCATCAAGTAGGGGCAAAGAGGTTGATTTGATGGAAATCAAGGGGGCGGTTGGGCTAAAAATTAGTGATTGGCTTATTATTTTCTATTTTTTTTCTTTCCGGATTTTTTTCCGGGTTTAAAACAATGAGCCCATATTTGTCTTGGTCCAAGTCCACTTTACACTATGAGAAGTGACCAAGACACTCTCTATATACAATAGAAGGGGTGGAGTACTCCTAGTAATGGCACGTGGCAAATATTGGACGGGGACTTAATTGGGAGATAATTGTAAGATATTTCCAAGAAAGAGGACCGGGATTTAACTTTAACATGAACTTTTACGATTTAAGTTAATTTACACAAACTTACATTTTCCATTGCGGACAACGAGTCAGTATACTAGTTTCTTTAAGTAATGAAAGTAGTAACAAATATCATTGATACCCAGATGATACCCCTACTTAATTGGAAGATAGTTGGGAGATATTTCCAAGGAGAAGAAATGGGACTTAGCTTAGGACGGGACTTTATTTTTATTTTTACTTTTACAATTTTAGTTACCTTATCTATACTTATATTACCTATTCAGGACAAAGGGACACTATATTAGTACCAATATAACATACATGTATATAAAAATAAATAACTTGTATCTAAAGTAAATAACAGGCATGCGTATACTAAACTCGGATTGCTCATCACTTGTTGAGGACAATGGAGGGTCCACTAGTCACTAATAAAAATATATAAGTAAAATAGACATCTCAAAATAAATATTTCAAATTTAGATAAATTGAGAAGGTAGAAACAATAAGTTCAACTTTTATTTATGTAGTTATCATCATGCATGAGTGATAAACATTTTATTTATCCAAGGGTATTATATTTATCCTAAAAATTGGTAAACATTTTATTTATCCAAGTATATTATATTTATCCTAAAAATTGGTAAACATTTTATTTATCCAAGGGTATTATATTTATCCTAAAAATTGGTAAACATTTTATTTATCCAAGGGTATTATATTTATCCTAAAAATTGACAGCATGAGAAGTTGATCAAATTTCCAAATTAAACATTTTGAAACACATGTTTTGTACATGCTAATAATTAGTCTTTCTAACCATAGGTATTATTATAGTGCTTGAAGCTTTAAATCTATTTTTATAAACTCATGTTTTTATGAAGTAATATATTAAGCCAAATTCTTTTCCAAAATTTCATGTTTAACCTCTAATATTCAGCTAAAACAAAGTGTATGAAATGAATTGGTACAGAATCTTCATTTTTATTGTTTTGATGTCATTTAGTATGATGTTCTTTTTGAGAGAGCTATATGATTTATACAACTTTTAGGGTTATCAGCAATTCTTTCAATGACCTACAACTGCGTTGAAATTTGTAATCTCAAAGTTCTAAGGAAATAGAGGCAATGCAATTGCTACAAAAAGACATGTAAGGTAGAGGCACCCAATTCCGATTGGCCACCCAATCCCGATTACTAGAGTATGCATGGCATGGTGCATGAAAATGGCAAATGTTTGAAATGGTGCATGAAGTGATCCAAACCAATAATTCAGAAACCTAAAAATACAATGTCATTATTGGCATTGGGTCATGATGTGTGCAATTTTGGGTTGCTCCACCTCAATTGAGCTCTCATTGGTGGCATTGCCTCAAAAGTCGAACAAGGCCAATTGGTATTGGATACCCTCCATGAGTTGGTTATCCATGGCATGTCTTATCTCTTTTACTCACTCTCACATTATTGGCATTGGGTGAAGGAGGGCACCAAATCTCACCTACTCCAGAGTTTGATTATGGGCTCCGGTGATTTTTGGGCTTTTAAATTCTATATCAATTCCAAATCTTTGTGATTAAGTTTGAAAAATTGTTTGTTGAATTTCATTCCTAATTCCGCATCTTTCTACATAAATGTTAGTGGCATACAATGTCATTTGAGTCCCGAGCTGGCTTAAGTGATCGGAATTGGGTGCCTCTACCTTATTGTACATTCAACTTTTTTGGTTATAATAAAAGGTCACCTCACTGTATTAGATCCTTTAATATCCAAAGATACATATTATTTTATTGCTCTACAACAAATCAAGTATTCAATTGTGATGAAGGATTATATTTCCAAAATACACATGCTTATCTATCATTGATTGTCATTATAAAATTTCAATCCTTTTCAAAAAAATTACCATTTTTAGGTATTCAATGTGTAGATTAGCTTAATTTTTATCTTGAATATTGCAAAAGTTCTTGTTTGTCTACTAAAGAAGAAGAAGAAGAAGAAGAAGAAGAAGTCCAGCCTCCGAAGGGGGCCGACGTGAATAGAGTGTCTGTTCTTTCTACTTACTAAAACGATGCCTTCTGGACAAAGGATTAGCATGATGGAGCTACTTCCCCCTTTTGAGGGTAGACACTATAGTAGAACATAACAAACCAAGAGACGGGGAGTATTGGTAATTTTGAAAATAAATGTGGCAAGTTTGACTAGTTTAAGAGGTATGTGGATCAGGTATTGGTTGGTTGTTTTCTAGTCTACGTTTGTGGAGGAGGATGGACATAGCATGTTGGATAGCAACGGTGTTGAAGTTTATGAAGGTATTTTTTATGGAGGTCCTTGAGATTTTAAATGTGGACTACAATGCTTTCATGAAGGGAATATGCGTGGTGGCTCTAGCTCCGGCCGTGATTACAATTAGCGGGTCCACTTTCCATCATGATAAGCTGATTTCATCTAGGAGAGGCTGGTATTTGATTATCTTGTATGTTATTGTTTCCAGGGAGAACTGGTCGTTGCAATATGTGAATTCTATGAATTGTATTGTGATGGTTGGATCTGGGGTTATTGGTGGAGGATGGTTGTGTGGCACCCCGCGGATGCATAGTAAGTCGGGTTTAAATCTAGCGTTACGTTGGCATCTTTGAGTATTGTATGTACATGGTAGTAGCCATTGTGGGACAATATTTTCTGGTGGGTTGTTGTGAAAGGTGCCAACGTTCATATATGTGAGACATCTAGATTTACTAGAAGATACAAGCAATTTTCTAATTTTCCATACTGCTTTGTCATGTCTTTTGACAATTAGTGGGTGAATGTGTGGTTGTTGACATTTAAGTAATACATGTAGCCAAGTATCTGGTTCGGTGGACTTGCAGATAGGACATGTAATGGAGGTGAATATTTCTCGTCCAAAGAATAGTTGTTTACAAGCATTATCCTTATATTGACATGTTCTAAATTTTATAATGCATGTTTTTTGTGAGTTTGTGATAAGAGGGTTTGACCAAAATATATTGGAAAGTTCCTTGTCAGTGTTTCTATTACCTGTCCACTTTTCTGTGTTTGGAAAATTTCTAGCCAGTTCTATTATGTTGTTGTCTAAATCATATCTTTTGAGATATTTGTTTAGGAATCTAATGGGGCCTTTGTCTAGGGTGTCATCCATAGATGGCCATTCTTTTCTTTGATAATAGTATGGTGTGGAGTGGGCATGTTCAAATGGTTTTCTAGCCTCTCTATGTCCTCCTTCTCTACAAATTTTTGCTAGTTCATCTGCTTTTTCATTCCCAACAATGTTCACATGAGCTCTAACTTTGTGTAGTGATATGGGTTGGGTTCGTGCCTGTAGCATTTGCAACATTGATGCTAGAATAGCTTTATCAAGGTGGCCATTTTGCATAGTAGGATGTTGAATTTGTGTGTTTAAGAGGTATAATACATTGATGCAGTATGTAAATATGTATGCGGGCTCATCTGGATATTTAGCATTTAAAATTCGTAGTGTTTTATGGACAACAATCATTTCGGCTCTGATGATGTTTTGAAGTCCTTGTAGTCTTTTGGCTATTTTGATGTCTTTTGGTGCATTATATATGCCAAAACCAGCTTTTTCTCTGTGCTAGTGTTCTAGGCTTATTTCTTCAGGTTCCTTAAATGATCCATCCGTGTAATAGTTGTATACTAGGTTAAATTTAAGGGGTAGGTTTGGGTTGTAGGATGGAAGTGTTGTTGAAAAAATTGGAGGTGTTGTATTTGGAATTGGATATTTGGCTTTGGACCATTGTTTGTTACGGTTAACCGTGATAGGTGTGGGTGTTGATGGGGCTAAATTGACATATATTTTTTTTATGTTGAGGGTATTGGTTAGTGATTTTAAATGTGTTGCATTTATTTCGGTGTCTATGGTGTTGTTTTGTTGGCATACACATATTATTTGCAGTGTGGATTTTTTTGTTCTGGATTTTTTGTTTAATTTTTTTGGTATGGTTGGTTCTGAATAGGCTATGGTCTCTACTCAGAATAGACATATGATGTGAGAGTCTAAGTATGGGCCTTTATGAGGAGTAAGATTTTGGTACCAATCTTCATCTGGCAATACCAGTTATATTTCTTGTGTTATGTTTTGCTACGAGCCTAGCTTAGTGTAATGCTTGTGTGGCTTCTTCTTTATTGTATGGGTGTGCATATCCAATGCCGCCCCATTTGTAGTCAAATGCTTTGCCAAGTGAGCCAAACACTTGGTCTCTAGAGAAGGGGGAGAAAAATTTAGATATCTTTGCAGAGCATGTGACTGGAGATGAGAAGTATGATTGTTGAATTTTATATGTTGTAGTGAGGAGATCTAGTATTTTTGTTGGTATGGCATAATGTGTCTGTTTAAAGGGGTCAATTTTAGGAATTTTGTATTTGTATCTTTGATATATCCAGACAACTTCAGTTAAATGGTTGAGTTTTTGGGTCTAGTTTGTGTGGGATATTCAGTGTTGGGTGGTACTGTTTCCAAAGCCATTCTAGTCTATTTGTAGGGATAGTTATTAGGTGTTTTCCACTATTTTCATAGATGTGTGCTTCTTTTTGTTGGATTTGGATGGTATGTGTTAGTGAGTTAATGTCTTTTTGTGGATTGCATTCTGTGATATAAATCTTTGCTAGGGAAATTTGCGTAGGAGGTGTGATGGGCCGTGTGTCAATACATTGGTCTTGTGGGTGGTGTGCTTGTATGATGTTGTAGTAGAATTTGTTAGTTTGAGTTTGGTAGTATTGTTTGAGGCATGTTATGTAAGCCCAAAAATAAACCCCCTAAGAGAATCCATTTTTAAACCTACGAGGTCCTATTGTTACACCACTTACCATTCCTTATGCTTAACTGTAAACCCTAATTTCTACTGGATTTGGATCTTGGCATATCCATTTATATATTTAGAAATCAATAGTACTATTATCTTAATCCAGTTAAGTGAACTCGATTAACCCTCCTTGGTATTTAAAGGCTTAACTCTGGATAAATTAGATAGGTATGAATAGTTAATTAATTAATTGTTATCTAATTATTATGGCTATTAGTTATTATGATTATTATTACTTATTCTTTATTTATTTATTTATTTTAATTTTTTGTTGTTTTATTATTATTATTATTATTTTTTTTTATATATTTTTTTTTAGTTTAGGTCAGCTGATCAGGCCTGATCCAGACCCTGGTTGGAGCAGCAACTTCGGCAGCCTTTATCTATTGATTCGGGACTCCGAATACCAAAAAATTTCCTCTTAAAATGATCACCAGCTCAATTCCAACTTGGTTAAAACACTAAATACCTAATTTGAGATTGATACCGGCCTCCACCAGCAGTCGCAGCAGACAGTCCCTGTGAGTCCCAGGTTTTGTTTTTTTTTAAAACATCTTAACTTCCTAGGATTAACTCCGAATTGAGCGTTTTCAACTTCTAATCTTATTAGTTTTTCGTGCTCTTGACGATGGACTCCTCAGAATGTCCAACCAGACCTTGAGGACTGCCACATACAGACGGACAGCGGCGACCCAACAACCACAACAAGTATTCACAGCTTCCTCATGAGCTCACACATCATTCAATTGGGAACACCATTCACCAAATTCTCAATGATTCCAGCAAGCACCAACTTACAAGCATCAGCATTCTTGCATCGGCCAGCGAGCAATCATCACCAAGTTTTGGAACCCTAATGTCAAAAAAAATCCTCCAGCGCTTCCGCACAAGTTTAGAGATCCCACAAATTCAATCAACACAAGAAGGAAACCGCAACGACCGCATGCAGGTAGGAATTAGGGAAGGTAGCTTCACCCAGGAAATACTCCCTGGTCCGAGCGCCGCAGCCTCTTCTCGCCTGGATCCTCCAGCTCGAGTCTTCTCAGCTCGCGGCACCTTCACACCACCGCGCGCACACACGGCTCCACGATCACCAACGCCGACCTTCAACAGCGCCTCCACACCGAAGCTCCCACCGCAGGAGCACTCCAGCGCGCTCTCTCAAAACCACAAAAAAAAAGAAAACACGGCTCTCTCTCCCGTGCTCAGAGCCAGACCTCGTGATCACAATCACGGACCCTTGCGCGCACAGGTGCGCCCCTCGCCGAGCAGCCTTCCGGAACAGAGCCCAGCTCGTGCAAGCCCCAGCTCCGATCCCCGCGCACACACACAAAAACAGAAGAGTCCAGCTCTTCTCTCGCGCCGGAGCTCACCCCCCAGCTCCCCGAACACGAGACATCCTCGCGCAGGCAGGCGCAGACCCTCCTCGCGCGCAGCCGGTGCGCTCACCACAAAGACGAGAGACTCTCCTCGCACAGGAGCCTCGCACAAGAAAAACGAAGAAGAAAAAAAACAGAAGAGTCCAGCTCTTCTCTCGCGCCGGAGCTCCTCCTCCAGCTCCCCGAACACGAGACCTCCTTCACGCGCTCAGAGCGCGCCTCTCCCCACAGAGCTCTTCCAAGAAAGAAAAAAAAACAGAGAGGCCAGCTCTCCCTCGCGCCCAGGGCGCACACACCACCAACCACCAAACAAAACAAACCCAACCCAAAGAAAAAAACGAGAGCTCCAGCCCTCTCTCCTGCTCGCAGGAGCTCCTCCTCGCTCCAAAAACGGCCCCCCGAAAATCCCGTGACCCCAGCTCTCTCGCCAGCGACTCAGCCTGGCTGGTTCTCCTTTTTTTCTTTTTTTTCTTTTTCTTTTGGTCTTTCTCGTTTTTCTTCCCCGACAAGACTGGCTTAGTTTAAATGAGGCAGCCCATGACCTCTCACAGAAGTGCAGGATTGGCCACTTACAGCCGTTTTTGCATGTTTTTAGTTTATTACTAGCATTAACTCGCCGCTTTGCTCCTGACAAGCCTCCCTAAAATTAATTCCATGGTGGCAAGAATTGTCATGTGGCATGTGCATGGGGAAGCACACCCAACCACCTTCTTTTCTTTTCTTCCCCTTTTTTTTCTTTTCCTTTTGATCTTTTAACGACCATTACCCTAGATCTACTACTATCTACTGATGATTTGCAATTTACTTATAACTTCAAAAACTAACCACATAGCTGGACTCCTAGCACCCTAATTAGTCTACACAAATTTTCCTAGCATTTTTGGAGTTCATTAAGTATTTTTTCCGAGTGGTCAACCCGTCGACTAACTAGTCAACCCCTAGAATTAAATAGTAATTCAACTCGGAAAATTCTAGAAATTTTACCACTACTTCTACCTGCTAGGAGACACTCTCTCAATTTTTTCCATAATTTTTGTCCCATTTCTCAATTTTTAGTCATTTTCCAAGGACCTTTTTTTCCCTTTTTTATCTTTCTCTTCATTCCCACTCCACTTCCACTACACTTTCAAGCATATTAGTAGGGAAGAGGAAAAATACGAACCGTAGTGTGACATCATGGCACTAAGTTTATTACTCTAGGAATTTGACTCTAGTAGATGGATTGACTACTACTTTAACTAAAATTGGGTCAATACTATCAAAAACTCGAAAAAAACAAAGAAAAAAGAGTGAGGGCCCACTTTGGCCACTCACATGTTATCTGGTGAGATGCGGTATTAGGATCATGCCATGGAAATAGGTTTTATTGTGTTTGCCATTTTTTGTATATATTTCCTTGGTTTTTCCATTGGCAGTGGAATGATGTATCCTCTACTTTGATGTCATTGGTGTCATAGTATGTACGGTGTTCAACACCTATTGTCATAATATGTAGAGTTTTTGAGGATGTGTGGAGGTGATTTGGGATAACGTGGTTGTGGTGGGTCGGGCGGATGGATAGGTGGGTTAGGAATGTAAGGGATTATATTGTTGTTAAGGCAAATATATTCTTCTTTTAATGTACGTGGATTTGCGTGCATGTTGCAGGTCTTGAGGCAAGTGTCTCGACATTCAGGGAGACAAAGGAATTACTTTTCTAGGTTTAATGCACTTTTTATTAATTTGGTGGGTTTAGAGTGGTATATTTGGAATTCGTCTTCATTCATTAGCTGTGTGCCATTTGGTAGGGAGATTTGGCTTAGTGCTGTGATATTTGGTGTAAATATTTTTTGTAGTAGTTCTATGGACGTTTCCTCAATTAGATGTGGAAGTGTCAGGGTTTTTATTTGCCATATAGTTTCTAAAGGTGCGGGTGCCGTAAGAAAACTGTCTGTAGTCCTTTTTAAGTATGTGTTTCTTTCTGTCTTGAGTACGAATAATGTGTCGGTAATAGGGGATTTGTAGCAGTCTGGGTTTTTTATTCTAGGTATCAATTTTGCACCCCCTGTCGTACCACAAATTTTTTGTTTTTTTAGTTAGGTATATATAAGTATTAAAATTAGGAAAGGTAGCTAGGCTAGAAGGTTATTCCCACCCGGGATTAATCTTTAAGTAAGATTAGGATAAGGGGGATACGGGGCTTTTATAAAAGCCTTAATAGTAGCAAGAAGGGACCTAGAGCTATGACTTAGACTCTAGCCTAAAAACAGTCCCTCGGGCCCAAAACCGCAAGAAGACCAAGAGGCAAGGAATGCCATCATCCGGGCCAACCCGTACACCACCAAATCTGGCCCGGAAGATGTACACCATCGAATCTGGCCCGGAAGGTGAGAAGAAGCGGGACGAGAAGAGACCTGGAAGGCTCCCACGGCAAGGACCACCGGGAATAAAGACGGCCCCGACGAGGAAGATCATCACCAGCGAGCGAGTGAGTACCAGCAGTAGAGGAGGGAGGCTCCGGGCCAGCCAGGGAGCACGAAAGTGAAGACCAGGAGCATCGAGGCTCCGGGCAGCAAGGGAGCACGGACGTGAAGACCAGGAGCATCGAGGTCCCGGTCCAGCAAGGAGCAGCGACACCAACCCCGAACTCAGCCAGGGAGCACGGACGTGAAGACCAGGAGCATCGAGGCTCCGGGCCAGCCAGGGAGCACGGACGTGAAGACCAGGAGCATCGAGGCTCCGGGCCAGCCGGGGAGCACGGACGTGTAGACCAGGAGCATCGAGGCTCCGGGCCAGCAGGGAGCACGGACGTGAAGACCAGGAGCACCGAGGCTCCGGGCCAGCCAGGGAGCACGAAAGTGAAGAACAGGAGCACCGAACTTCGGGCCAGCATACAGGTGACGAGGAGCATCGAGGTCCCGGTCCAGCAAGGAGCACCGACACCAACCACGAACTCAGCTAGGGAGCACGGACGTGAAGACCAGGAGCATCGAGGCTCCGGGCCAGGGTTACCAATCCGACGTCCTTGGGGGTCTTAGAGCGTCCTAGGGCGTCCTAGGACGAGGACGTCCTGACGTCACGTCGGACGCAGCGTCCGGGGGGGGGGTAAAATGCATTTACCGAAGAACGTAGTAAGTTTTCTGGACCGTCAGATTCGACAAAGTGCGACGCGGCGAGATCTCAGCCGTCGAAATCCGTCGAGTCGTCCGACCGGACCCCCGCCGTCGGAGAGATCGGACCAGCACCTCGGCCGTCCGCGTGATCGGACGGCCGATGGACAGATCGTACGCCCCGATTTGATCGC
>OZ020523.1:11972716-12059871 GCA_963971425.1 Bryoerythrophyllum caledonicum | reverse complement strand
GGACGGCCGTGCGACCGGTCCATCGGCCGTCCGATCGGACGGCCACGGTGGCGGTCGGCCTCATGGCCGTCCGCCACCCTATAAAAGGCCATCCGCCAACCTCTCTCTCTCACTTTTTCCTTCCCCTCTCGAAAATTGAAATATATTTTTGAGTGGATGCGGAGTGGCTTTGGCTGGCATTTTTCCATCCATTGGCTCCTCATCTTTGGGAGGGAGAAAGTGATTCACATTTGGGGGGGAGTTTTTGCGGTTTTTTTAAAGTTTTTTTTAAAACTTGTGTGTAAAATG
Organism: Bryoerythrophyllum caledonicum; assembly: GCA_963971425.1. Lineage (NCBI taxonomy): Eukaryota > Viridiplantae > Streptophyta > Bryopsida > Pottiales > Pottiaceae > Bryoerythrophyllum > Bryoerythrophyllum caledonicum. The sequence continues at coordinate 12,059,583 of OZ020523.1, read as the reverse complement.
CTTTTTTCATAGTTTTTTTATAGAACTTGTTCCAAACTAGTTTTTCTCTTCAAGTTTTTTTTAAAACTTGCTCTTAGAAGTTTTTTCTCATAGGTTTTTTTTTTAATTTGTTCCAAACTAGTTTTTTACTTGAACTTTTTTTAAAAATTTGTTGTAAGAAGTTTTTTCTCTTAGTTTTTTTTAGAACTTGTTCCCATCTAGTTTTTTTCTTGAAGTTTTTTTAAAAACTTCTTCTAAAAAGTTTTTTATTGAAACTTCGAACGGCGGCGGGGTCAAGAAGATGCTGAAGGACAAGAAGAAGCAGAAGGTTGCGGACTTCAGAGTGAAGCTTCATCCAATCCACGACGTTCCATCTGAGGCTTGCAAGAATTTCCTCATAGAACTGACCGTCAGATTCTATGAGGAAAATTCTATTCGATCATTGGAGAGCAAGTACGTCAGATATAGAGTTGAAGGCCCCGAGAAGTTCCGGACGGACATGCGGCAGCACATGATGGACGCGCTTCAAGCCCCGATGTGGAATACAGAGACCCAGAAGCGCGGGTTTTTGAAGTTCTTGGATGCCAGAGTGCACGATTCACTCTGGAATGCCAAGAACTTATTGACCAAGTTTGGGAGGTTCAATCGCGCGGCGGATGAAGTTTTCAACGACGTGCTGTTGAAGGCGGATTTGTTCGTGGCCCAGATGAAGCCATTCGCCAAGAATCGAAACCGGCGTGGCTCCGTGGAATGGTGGAATTCGATAGAGGGGCACCAAGAAGACCTGTTGCGTAAAGCTCATCTCATTGCCATTCCGCCAACAGCCGCGGTTATACGAATGGACAATGCGAACAGGAGAGGTGGATACGCCACCATTCGCAAAGTCCGCATTGAGGGTGCTCCGGGCATTGAACCATTCTGGGAATTTGCCGCCAAGTTGTCCAACCAATCGGAGACACGGCCAGATTTGGCAAAAGTTGAGCATTAGAATGAGTCGATGGCGGTGAGGATTCCACATCCGGGTGTCATCCGTTTCGTGGCCATTCATCCGGACAAGTACGAAGGCTATGCGTATTGGTGGAATGGCGGGACAGTTCGAGAGATGTTGAACCGGGATATCGAGTTTGGTGACGATGTCATCACACATTTGAACTATGGGAGATTCCCCGATGATGAGATTATTCGAGTTCAACAGTTGGTTCGTTTTCGCAAAAAACGGACCGCGCTTGCGTGGGCGTTGTTGCGCATCATGAACGAGGTCCACAAGAGCAACAATCTCCACAATGACTTGTCTCCGGACAATATCCTCCTCCACTTCCCTCCAGATGAATCGCGAGTGTATATTGGAGTATGCGATTGGGGCATGACCACGAAGGTTAACGAACCAATGCAGTCTCTTTATACGTTCACAAAGCGTGAAGACATGGCCGAGACTCTGCGAAGGTGATGGTGGGTCGATCCGCGGGTTGCGTACTTGCACAAACCAGATGCGGATGTGCAAATGATTCCGAAGTTATCAATGGCTTCGGAGGAGTTCGCTACGGCCCGAATAGCGCAACGAATCAACGGGCGGACAATGTCCATAGACTACGAGAATCTGCAACGGGAATCTCGGAGTTCCGTAGTATTCTCAAATCAAGAATTTGCGGATACATTTCATATGTACATGGAGAGAGTCTGCAACGAAAACCGAGAAAGCGCTGGAGGATTGTTTCATATCATTACACGCTTCAGCGACACATACAACTGGCCCACGCCTCATGAGCATTATCGGTCAACGTATTAGTAATACATAGGTTTTACTTTATTCCTTTCGGCATTATTAGACTATACTAGATAGCATGCACATTTTGAAGTGACTATAGCAATAGTCTTAGATTAATATGTATTACATGCCTTTATAATTTGGGCACAAGAAGTAAAAAAACCTTATTTCATATAGCCGTGCAAAGAGCGACATTTTTTGAATTTTATATGGTTTAGGTTGTGGCATAGTTCCGATTTTTTAACTTATCAATGTGTTCTATTTCAAAATTCCTGTATTTCAGAATTTTTGTTAAAATTACCTCAAAATATCCTAATCCAACCTTATGATGAGATTTCCCTACACACCAATTTTTAGAGGTAGAAAAGAACTGTAGCATATTCAAATCAAGTGCGCAAATACTGGAGTTTAAAAATTGCCATTCCATGTTTTATTTTTTAGTAAACTGAATAAGATTTCAAATGATAATACAAACCCAGGTTTAGGAAGGTTTTCATGTGTTCCGTACATGTTGTTGAAAAAGCAAAATGTGTAAAATATGATGATCTCTAGGTTTTATGTAGAGAAGACGTATATCAAATTTTACGAGTTTGGGTTCGAACTTTTCGGATAGATCATAGTGCCCATGGCACAAAATCATACATAACCTCAACCATGTTATGTTTCTTGAATACAATTTAGCATTTATGGGAATTACCCCCATTTGAAACGCCTCCTCATGCCCGACTCCCTACTCATACAACATGTCTCCTATATCCCCAAAAATATCGTGGTAGTTTTGATCCGGAAACATTTCAAAGTTGTTGGATTCTAGTGCAATGACCATAGAAGGAAACCAAAAGTTTGATTTCTAGTTGTGACTGTTGGAACTCAATTAAGACTTATTAAAAAATATGTTTACAAAATTTCAGAAACTTTGACCGCACATATTGAAAGATTATAGTGTGTGAAGTGAAGCAAATGGTTTAGGGTCTTCACTGCGTTTAGTGGATCCGCAGACTTTGACTTTACCTGGCGTCAAAATTTTGAACTAGGCAAGGTCTAAATCCACTACCTTAAACATGATGGTAGTTCCTTAGACAACAATTTCTTGAGGTAGAGGACAGGTGTAGCGTATTCAAAACAACCATGGAAGTAGTGGAGGTTCAAACTTTGCCAATTCAAACTTCTTTTTCTTGTGAACTTCATGTGTTTTGAATTACTAATCCGAATGGTCAATAAGAAGGTTTACACCACATATTAATGTAGAGAATATAAAATGTAAGAAATACGAAGATATGTAGGTTTTATGTGAAAATTCATAAGATCTTTTGGTACCTCCCCCGACAATGAGTGACAATGTGTGAAAATGTTTGACTTGGGTTGATATGCTATTTTAAAAAATTTCAATAAAGAGAAGACTTGTTTTTTCAAGGGAACAGTGAAATACATCGTTTCTCATAAGGTTTTCCATGACATTGTCATGTACATTCTTCTAAATATTTACACCTGAATTAGATGCATAGAAAAGTTAAAAGTTTGATTCAAACTTTGCATGTTTAGGGTTCATGCACGCTTTGACGACGTCCCCTTCCATCCAATTGTATTCTTTCCGTATCCGTCATCATATTATTGTTTCAAATGAGATTTCAAACGAGACACCTTACATGTCTTGTAAATGAATATCGCCATATATAACAAATTTGAAAACACAACCATCACTAACACACAAAAAACATGCATGAGATCGAATGTGATGAACATATTCTCTAGCCATAATCTACATCCAAAGTTTAGTCCCTAAAATGTTATTTTGAAGTACACTCCAAAATGTCAAATTTTCAAAACTTTTGTAACAATTTTTTTGCTTACATACCAGATGAAAACGCACCTAAAAAGCCCAAATCCGAAGTCGGAATTGAAAAAAAAATAAAAAAATTTGGAAGTTATTAAGTCGCTATTATGATAATTTTGCCAAAAAAACAGTTTCATCCACTGTGGATGAAATTCTATGCGGCGGAAGAAAAATCCCGCAGCGGATGGAAATTTCCGCAGCGGATGAAAATTTCCGCAGCGGATGAAAATTTCCGCAGCGGATGAAAAACAGCGCAACGAATTAAAAACAAGCAGCGGATGGAAAAAAAACTGCGGATGAAAAATCACCATGCGAAGGAAAATCAGAGTCCGGTTTAAATGTTTGCAGCGGATGAAAACATTCGCAGCGGATGAAAAGTAGACTGCAAATGAAATTTTGAAATCCTCATTATAATATTAAACTACATTACAATGGTTGGACTAATGCGTTTCGAAGCAAGCGCCAACCGCTAATTTGCATCTATAGAAGTTTGGTAGTGGTTTGCGCTTGTTTTGCAACGCATTATAACAACCACTTTAATGAATTCTCTATATTATTTAATATTAAGAAAAACATTCATTTCAAAATTACTTTTTAAAAACAGGAAGAGTAGAGAAGGAGCGGGTTACAAACGTTAACCCTTAAACGACATTTCATGGCCAGGGCGGGCAGCCCGAAATTGAATCACGGCATCTTCTGTACTTGGACATCAATGAATAGTGCACTTTTTGAACTTGGGCATCATGAATAAACCAATCAATGATGAGCTTGCATCCTCCTAAAGGTTATCAACCTACCTACCACAATCCTTTCAAAGCACAAATCACTCATACAAATTGTGATTTGAATTGTAAAATTTCACTTTGTGAATGCATCAAAAGAAGGTGATTAGAGTGATATCAAATATGTGAAAAGTTGAGTACAGGAAGAGCTACAGAGAAGATTCTGTAGAAACCAAGCCCCTCGGGCTGGCTCTGATGTTTAAGGGTTAAGTGTTTCTTAATAGTGTTTGTGATGATTCTTAACACTTTGCCATAGTCATTCGCGGACGATTTTCATTAAAGTGCGCCTGTGCGCACATACCTGTGCGCCTGGCCCACGTAGCTTCTGAAGAGTGTTTTTCGTCCAGAGATTGTTTTCTCAACCAAGGATTGCTTTTCCATCCTCTGACTATTTTCATCCGCAGTGGCGGAAATTGTAATTTGGCCACATTATATTAATAGTGGATATCGGCTCTCTAAGTAGGGTTATATTTAGTAGAAAAAATAAATTGTGTAGGAGGTTTTCCAAAAACCACATTCTTCTGTGTGTTTATAAAGCATTTTAAGGAAGTTCAATGCCTAACTCCGTAGGTAGATTGCTACGACATATTTACTCGGACATCTAGAATCATAACAATTTAAAGCAATGAAGTATATGCAATCATTAATACAAACATGGATACATTAAATTGTAGAGGCATTCAAATATGAATAGCAAAAATGCTTATAGGAAGATTTTGTTGTATTCATTGATATTGTATAATGTATTTGGTATACCATTTCGTGTACTCTATGGAGTAATTTCCACACACTAAAATATCCTTAGAGCATAACTTATGCCCATACACAAAACATGACAAATCATCACAACAGAGTACAACAACTAACCCGCACCCATATTCACTGACTGTATCAATGCACTTTATCTACTAAACATCCAAATAACAAACCCTATCCTGTACAATAGCCATCTCGACCAAACCATTTTAATGTCGTTGATCCACATGTTACAAAACTGAACACATATAACAATCCTTCACAAAGTTCTGCTCAAGCAAATATCGATGGAAACAAACAAGCAAATAAACTTGGGAAAGAGGTCCTCAAAAAAACGCATGAAAATGCCAAAGACTTGTACGAACATCCACATGCTACCCCATACCACTTCCAAAAAGAATATTGGCCTCCTAAAGAGGATACCCCCATTAAGGTTTCGGTTTTATTCTTGAACAAATATCTCAAGACACAAGACCTCTATAACAACCTTGACACAATCAAATAAAACTTCCCTAATATAGAATAATGGGTTCGCAACAACAAAATAGACTATGAACTCTCTACGAATTCTTCGAAAAATTCCATCATCCCAAACTCACAAATAACATGCGTCATCAAATTCCGTAATAGTCGATATTTGGGAAACGCCCGAAAACAACTCTTATTTGGAATAGAAAAATTCCCATATGTAACATGCCCCATATGCACTTTCTCAGATGCCGACAAATCACTCCATGTTCTACCAAAAATGCCAAAACCATCACATACACTCCTTAATTGTCACAAGACATAACAAAGCAGTACGAGAAATTCGAAAACTATTTACCTCCCATAACAAATCACGATGATTTATCCTCATGAATGCCGGCACCTTTAATAACAAGTTACAACCCACAAGGAAATACGGTCCCCCCATTGGCTACTCCCGAGTCCCATGTACATGCGCAACATAGCGTTGTCTTTGTAACGCTAGACTCAAAGCCGACATACTTTGCATTCGGGGCCTACCATACAATGACCCACCATCGACCACATTAACCAAGAGTATACCATTCAATTTATCGAATTCACATATTGTAATGATAGATTCTCCCCGGAAACAATTGAAAACAAAATAAATGAATACCAACCCAGCAACCCCTTATTAATGACATCATTGCCCTCGGATGGAAAATGGACCCGCTTATTGTAATCACTGCCGATGCTCGTGCCACCACCTTTATCCCATCTATAAATATGCTTTTGAGATACCTTTAAAATCTCCATCGAAACAATTTCACACACTTTCAATATTATTAACACTGTTGCCATTCAACATGCCATGTCCATTCTACTACACCAACGGAAAATGGAAAAGAAACCAAGCCCTCCTTGACAGGGTGTCTGGTGGGCATGGTCTTACTGATGGAACGAACAGATTCTTTATTCACGCCAGCCCCTTTGCGGAGCGGCGTTTCTCTTCTTGCTTTAACTTCTAGGTCAGAAATAGTCAAGGAACTTTAGAGGTACAGGTTGAATTTTTTTTTATTTAACATGTAATGATATGAAATACTCTTTAACTTTTATGAGGTGAATGAAAAGTTGGAATGTATAAAAATTTCTCATTCCACACATCCACTTATACTAAAAAATTATCAATAAAATTCATTTGGAAACATGTAGCATGCATTGTACATTCATCATCCACATTGACATGGCCGCAACGTAGAAATATTTAATAAACATCTATTTGAAGATCTTAAAAAATGACCTTCTAAATGTACAAAATAGTCAACATTGTTCTCACATGAAGACATTATCCACATGGATTACATTACACAAAGACCATGTATGATTAATCGGAATCAGAGTCAGTATCACGTCTTTGACTTGGCCCAGCGCCACTTGAGTACGGCCCGCTTGAATAAACATCATACAAGTTATTGTATTGCCTGTTCATGTAGCGAGATTCATCTTCGAGCCTGCGGATGTACTCGATCTGGCTTTGTATTGTGGCTTCATGCATTTGTCTTTCAAACTCGGCATCTTCGTTCTGACGAGGTGGAAACGTTGATGGAGGTGTGTTGTCTCTTCCATCTAATCTCCGGCCATATCCATCGTAAGGATGGCCATATACGTCGTAATAGACGTGTCCAGGGTTTGGAGTGTCGTGTTCTTCCTCTTTTCTGGGGGAATTACGACCAGACTCGTACGTATCCCTTGGATGCATTCGCGTATAGCTCTGAGGAGTGTTGGTCCCTGTACCACATTGGCCGCCATCCAAAAAACGGCCATATGCATGGTAAGAACCGCCATATCCGTCGTGATAGACGGGTGCAGAGTGTGGGGTGGTATGTTCTTCCTCTTCTCCGAGGGAATTACGACGAGACTCGTACGTATCCCTTGGATGCGTTGGCGTATAGCTCTGAGGGGTGTTGGTCCCTGTACCACATTGGCCGCCTTCGTAGTAATGGCTGCCACTCCCCCCACCAAATGTTACAGGCCTGGAACCCATATCATTGCCACGGTTGTAGTCGTTGTAGTTATGTCCCCCGTACTCTTCTGGAGGTGTCTGCTGTTGTTGGTGGGCATCGGGATCGTCCCCGGATCTTCGGTTTGACCAACGTGGCCAACAATCACTCGGTTGATTCCAGGTGGTTGGTATGAAATGGGCAGTTCGATCCATCAGGCTGACATTGCGGCCCGCCACGGTGCGCCAGTCCACATCCTTGTGAAGGACGATTTCCGCCCAAACCATCGCCATGTTCGAATACAACATGATCTCCGGCCTCGAGTTACGCACACCCACCGCAGCAGTGACCTCATGATATCGATGGCGGAAATGGTCGCTCAGACAATTGCTCGCTAGACCTTCGCGCCGCGGCCCTGATATCCTCGCTTGTGCCCTCGGCCACAACTTCATGAGGTGCTTCATCTTCACGTACCTCTTGCACATGGTGCAAGTCCACAACCTCTCTTCCTCGTCCTGCCATCCGAACTCCGCAACAACATCTGGATCGTTCGTTGCGTCCCAATCCATCTTTTCAGGGAGGATTGCTCGCTGGATACTTCTGCTTCAAGAGTTTAACTACGAAGTGAGAGTAAAGCCGGGCAAGGCCAACCAAAATGCCGACTACCTGTCGCGACAACGAGGGTTGGAGAGCGCCAACGACCTCGAAACAGAATTCCCCGACGAATTCCCGGACCTGATGTCAACATCTGGCCCGGATCATCCCAAATCTACCCCGGATCCTTCAAAATCTGGCCCGGATGACAGCGTGGATCGGAATCCGGGCATCCTGGAGGAACGCTCGACCCAGCAACACCCTTCCGGGCCAACCCCCGAAGGGGCGTGGAAGATTCACGCTGACGGGGAGGTACCGACAACGGAAGAGGTGTTGATCTTCCTAACGGATCCCGATGAAGAATCCGAGTACAAGGACATCCGAACCTACCTCCTTGATCACACATACCCGGAAGGGTATAGCAGGGAAGAGAAGGCCGTGTTCTAGTAAAAGGTAGCTCCTTACACCCTCATTGAAGGGATCCTCTTTAAGTATGGAGCCGATGAGAAGTTAAGAAGATGCCTGGAGCTTAAGGAGAGAAGACCTGTCATCCGTGCCTTACACGACGACCTTGCTGGAGGACACTTTGCTGTGATGAGCACTGTGGAGCGAATCCGAGCGGCGGGGTACTGGTGGCAGCAGCTCCACTGAGATGTGAAGCAATTTGTCCAGGGTTGCGACCCATGCCAAAGGATCGGAAATCCGGCCACCCGGAACCATTGGTCTTTGACCCCCATCATCCCGTTGGCACCATTCGAGAAATGGGGGATAGATTTTATCGGGCCCATCTTCTCGGTGAGCCGGAACAAGAACAAATACATTATCCTGGCAACGGATTACGCCACCAAGTGGATCGAAGCCCGAGCGACCCGGAAAAACGACGCCGTCACATCTGCGACCTTCCTCTTCGAATAGATATGTATGAGGTTTGGCCACCCCCTTGAGATTGTCAGTGACAGAGGAACTCACTTCTTGAATGAAGTAGTCCTAGACCTAACCTCCAGGTATGCCATCAAGCATAGGAAGACCACGCCGTATAATCCCAAGGCCAACGGTCTCACCGAACGTGCGAATGGTATAGTAGGGGCGATCCTCATCAAAGTCGTAGCAGCGCATAAAACGGACTGGGACGCGAAGCTTTTTTCCACCATATACGCCTACAACACAACAAGGAAGACCACCATCGGAAAAAGCCCCTACTTCCTAGTCCATGGACAAGAGGTATTGCAACACATCGAGACGGACATCGAAACCCATAGGGTCTTGGCATCCAACCACGCCGATCAAAGTACCTCCCTGGAGACACGGTTTGCCGACTTGGAAGCCTTGGAAGAAACCCGGAGTGACGCGTTGCAACGAACGGTAGAGGTCCAAGCTCGGAGGAAGAAGACGTACAACCTGAAGCTGACCAACAATAAGGGCATTGAAGCAGGGAGTCTCGTTCTGCTCTTCGATAGCCGACACCAAGATTTTCCAGGTAAATTACACCGCCAATGGATGGGACCCTTTAAAGTACATAAGGTGTTTTCCAATGGATCTTTGCAGCTGAAGGATCTACAAGGGAACTTCTTGAAGACTAAGACCAACGGTTCGCGTATTAAATTATACCGCGAAAACGAGGAAACGGAAGAAGAGGAAGACGGGGACTCGTCTGATCGCGAGGACGCTCTCATGTGAGAAGGGGGTGATGTCGTACCACAAATTTTTTGTTTTTTTAGTTAGGTATATATAAGTATTAAAATTAGGAAAGGTAGCTAGGCTAGAAGGTTATTCCCACCCGGGATTAATCTTTAAGTAAGATTAGGATAAGGGGGATACGAGGCTTTTATAAAAGCCTTAATAGTAGCAAGAACGGACCTAGAGCTATGACTTAGACTCTAGCCTAAAAACAGTCCCTCGGGCCCAAAACCGCAAGAAGACCAAGAGGCAAGGAATGCCATCATCCGGGCCAACCCGTACACCACCAAATCTGGCCCGGAAGATGTACACTACCAAATCTGGCCCGGAAGATGTACACCACCAAATCTGGCCCGGAAGGTGAGAAGAAGCGGGACGAGAAGAGACCTGGAAGGCTCCCACGGCAAGGACCACCGGGAATAAAGACGGCCCCGACGAGGAAGATCATCACCAGCGAGCGAGTGAGTACCAGCAGTAGAGGAGGGAGGCTCCGGGCCAGCCAGGGAGCACGAAAGTGAAGACTAGGAGCATCGAGGCTCCGGGCCAGCAAGGGAGCACGGACGTGAAGACCAGGAGCATCGAGGTCCCGGTCCAGCAAGGAGCAGCGACACCAACCCCGAACTCAGCCAGGGAGCACGGACGTGAAGACCAGGAGCATCGAGGCTCCGGGCCAGCCAGGGAGCACGGACGTGAAGACCAGGAGCATCGAGGCTCCGGGCCAGCCAGGGAGCACTGACGTGAAGAACAGGAGCATCGAGGCTCCGGGCCAGCCATGGAGCATGAAAGTGAAGACCAGGAGCACTGAACTCCGGGCCAGCATACAGGTGACGAGGAGCATCGAGGTCCCGGTCCAGCAAGGAGCACCGACACCAACCCCGAACTGAGCAAGGGAGCACGGACGTGAAGACCAAGAGCATCGAGGCTTCGGGCCAGCCAGGGAGCACGAAAGTGAAGACCAAGAGCACCGAACTCCGGGCCAGCATATAGGTGACAAGGAGCATCGAGGTCCCGGTCCAGCTAGGAGCACCGACTCCAACCACGAACTCAGCCAGGGAGCACGGACGTGAAGACCAGGAGCATCGAGGCTCCGGGCCAGCCAGGGAGCACGAAAGTGAAGACCAGGAGCACCGAACTCCGGGCCAACATACAAGTGACGAGGAGCATCGAGGTCCCGGTCCAGCAAAGAGCACCGACACCAACCACGAACTCATCCAGGGAGCACGGACGTGAAGATCAGAAGCACCGAGGCTCCGGGCCAGCATACAAGCAAGGAGGAGCACCGGCTGACGAGAAAACCGACACCCACGTGAGGAGAGGCACCATATCGAGGAAAGGTACGTTCACTTACACCCTTCGGTAACACGAGGAACAGGGAAATCCGGGCCAGCAACACGAATGAGACCTCTAGCAGCCAGCCAAGGAAGGAGAGCTCCAGCTTAAGGTTCCAGGCAGCCGAGGAAGGAGAGCTCCAGGCAGCCGAGGAAGGAGAGCTCCTGGCAGCCAACTGGAAGGAGAGCTCCAGGCAGCCAACAGGAAAGAGAGCTCCAGGCAGCCAACAGGAAGGAGACCTCCAGGCAGCCAACAGGAAAGAGACCTCCAGCAGCCCGAGGAAGGAGAGCTCTAGCTTAAGGTTCCGGGCCAGCCAAGGGAGGAGAGCTCCAGCTTAAGGTTCCGGGCCAGCCAAGGAAGAAGAGCTCCAGCTTAAGGTTCTGGGCCAGCCAAGGGAAGGAGAGCTCCAGCTTAAGGTTCCGGGCTAGCCCAAGGAAGGAGAGCCCAATACTTGAGTCTCCGGGTCAGCCGTGTTTCAGCACACCACCGTAAGGAGAGGGCATTAGCTGAGGGTCAAGAAGAGCAAACCCTACCCTTGAATCAAATGGCCTCCCAGTTGGTGCCATCCGGGAAGAAGGATATTTGCCTAGTCATCCCCAAGGACCCTCGGGAGCTCACCGAGCTCAGAGACGATCTCCTCCGCATGGGATGTCTTTCTCTAATGGAGTTTTGTTGGAGTTTTTGGGTGAAGTCCACGGTGCAGGAGATGCTGCAAGACCCCTTGCCGGTACCCGATGGAGATAGCATTCGGGCTTGTCCAGATTGGTGGACCATGGGGAGATGGCAAGAGGTGTACGGGTTTCCGCGACAAGGGGCGGGATGGACGAGTACGAAGAAGGAGGAGTATGCCAAGGGGAGGTTCGGTACCAAGGACGCCAAGAATGGATATGCGGTACAAGATTGCACGGATCCCCGCGCCCGACGGGTCTTCGCATTTCTTGTACCAATCTTACACCCCGAGAAACCTACCCGAGTGACGGTTACTCTCGCGAACACCGTGTATGGCTCCTACCTTGGCGAGAGAGTGGTGAATTGGGCCATCATCGTGAAGGATGTGGTGATTTGTTTGACCAGGAGCATTCACAATGTCAAGCGTGCACCCCTCTGCCCATTTCTGATCCACCTATATCATCGTTTCAAGGAGACAACTCCGGAGGAGGACATGGCGTACGGAACGCAACTGATGATGAAGAATTTTGAAGGGACAGAATTAGAACCCGAACCGGGGTCTGAAGGAGGGAGCTGCTCATCACAGTCAGGAGAGGAGATTGTACCACCCCCCAAGCGCCAGAGACCGAAACAGGGAGGAGCCTCCTCCACCCGCACCCGCGCAGCCATACGCGCCGCAGCCACCGGACCAGCACAACTTGGAGGCAAGTCTTACCCGGCCTCCGAGCTACTCGAGGCCATTCGCGCATATGTGGAAGACTCGGATAGGATCTTGGGACAAGCAAGCAGCTTGGTGGGTAACCCTCCACGTGAAGGGTTGATCGCTGCGATCAAGGAGAAGGTCGGAGGAGCTGGCGATCTTCGCCTCATGGAACAGAAGGTTAACCGACTAACGCTTGAGGTGACAAAGGTAAGGGGTCGAGCGTTGGAGGCAGAGAGAAGTTGCAAGACGGCTCTTCTCCAAGCCAATGCCTCGGCGTCAGCGTTACAGCAAGTAGACGAAGCATTACGTTTCCCCGCAGATGTGGTACTTAAAGCCAAGATGTTCGATGCTCGATTGGAGAGGGATGACTACATCTCCAGCAAGCGGGTGATTGCCTTCGTAATGGAGCAAACCGTGAAGGTTGAGGCGGCTTATGCCAACATGCGGTTATTAGTGAGCAATCTCACTCACATTTTACCCAAGTTTGTGGAAGACTCTGACAGTTCCGGCAAGGATGAAGACTCGGGTTCGGAGACCAACCCGGAGGAGCGTCACCTCGGCGATCACGGCCCACGGAAGGAGAAGGAAGTGGTGGACCTTGACAGCCCGGATCTGCCCCCTCCACTCGTGAGCTCGAGGGTCCCGGTAGGACCATTCCCTTCGGAGGTCCCCGCACCAATGCAGAGCGGTTGGAAGGAACGCCCGGGGGTTGCGATGGAGCCACCCCTTCCCGTACATTCGCGCCAGCTGCCAATCGGTGATTCCCCGCGCACTACGCCGATTGTGGCCCCTTTGCAGAGTGGGCTTCACATTGGGAAGACCGCAAGTGAGAGTTCCTCTTACTTGTACACTCCAGGACAGATATCCGGCCAGGATATCGTCATGGGCACCCCGAGGCAGGCATCGGCCCCTCCGACGCGATCCGGGCCACATCCGAGCATGACTACCATGTCAATCACCCCGAATGGCCCAGATTCCTCCTTGCCTTCGAGGGAAACCTTGTTGGGGGCAACGCTTGGCCAACCCACGCCTTCCACCGATGTATTTGCACCATTGGTGGCACTTGCAGCCGCCGCGCCCACCCCGACTTCAAGCCGGAGTTCCAAGAAGCGCAAGAGGAGGGAGGAGCGGAAGAGACTCGAGGATCTGGCCCGGAAGTAGGCCAGGATCTTGGTTTGTAGGTCACTATTCAGTCCGGGATTTGGCCCCCGGTTGACTTTGGTTTTGACTTGGTTTTGCCTTGGGTTTTGTGTAATAAGTGACCTCTGACGGTGCACGTCGTGTGTAGTGGCAGCATCGCCTCCAAGTGTAGTTATTGTCACCGTTTTTAGTTAGAAGGTATCGTTTGAGTTTGGACTCTTGTGTGAGTCCTTCGCAGCATAAGAGGGGAGTCTCGTGGCCTCTCTCTTCACTGCTTGATGTGTGTACTTGCTTTCAGTTCAATTCTAAACCTACGCTCTCAAAAAACCTTCGACGGTTGGAGAACTCGGATTCTATATGACTGTGAGTACCATCTCAAGTAGTCCACTCCTCAAGTCCATACTAACCGTCGAGTCATTGTTTCCTTGTTCCCTCAAGTAGATTAGTCGTGGTGGAGGGGAATAACAGGTGAGATGGTTAGATGGTTAGTTGGGCGTGACTCTAACTCTGACCCCTTGTGATTGTTTCCTTGTTCCCTCAAGTAGATTAGTCGTGGTGGAGGGGAATAACAGGTGAGATTATAAGTGGCTAGGGGAGGACGAGGGGGAAGTGACGGGTGTGGAAGGAGTCTTGATATGTCTTGTGTGACCGGTCGGCGGCAGTATGTCATCGATTGTGAAGGTGTACTCTAGATCCCAGACGCATCAACCTTTGGTCGGATAGGTTGATCCATAGGAGCACTACACACCATCAACCCTTCGTGTTGAGGACGGAGTAGACTGGTTTGACCTAAGGGCAGTAAGTCCAGACCGACTCTAACAGCTCGGATTATCTTGAGAGAAGAAAGGAGATCCAACTAATCCCTTTGCGAGGTGACCATCGGAGTAATAGGAGGAGGACTTTGTTCGCTGAAGAAAAGGAGTGGGAATTGGGTACCCGGGGCTAATAGCTAGGCGATCCCACGACGTACTATTCCTTTAGCTGTTTCTGAGGTGAAGGAAGGACTAACAGCTCGAAGGGTGGGTACCCCACGTACGTGCCACAAGAGTAGGTGTTAGTCCTTAAGGCCCAAGCCTTATGCCCTCTTACGGGGGGAACCTAGTGATACCACAACCATCCCAAGTTAGTGAATAGGAGTGATTGGAGAAACCGTGAGGAAGAAGTAACGTTTGCTAAAACTTGTTTGAGTCCGTGAACCGTCGTTCATGGTGGTAAAACACTCTCCGGATACGCAAGTATCCGGATGTCTATAATGTATATAGTTGTAAAGTCCATGTGGAATCCGGGCCATGTGGAATCCGGGCCATGTACGATCCGGGCCATGTGGAATCCGGGCCATGTACGATCCGGGCTATGAGGAATCCGGGCCATGTAAAGTACTTGGGTGGGGCGGTTTGTGTAATTAACGCCCACTCTTGTAATCTAAACCTTTCTCTCCTTTCTTTTGATGTATATATTGTATAGTTGACATTGTACAAATCATGGTTTGTTGTTAGTCGTTGTAGTTCTCGGTGACTCTCTGTGGGAACGATTACCTTAAGGGTATCTTTGTGTTAAGATGTGAATACTTGCCAATGCGTACTACGACACCCCCATATTTGGCTAATATGAAGTGTAGTAGTTCGTTGAATATTTTTCCTAGTCGGCCTTTGCCATTCAGAGCATTTAAAAGTTGTTCTCCAATACATCATAGATAGTCTTTTTTTAGTGAGAATGCTTTAAGGACAAACTGATTATGTGGGAGTTGTGTTTATATGTTTGATGTGCATTTTGAAAGACTACATATTGTTTTTTGTAGTGCTATAATTTTTTTGTCTAATTTTTTAATTGTTGGCATAGAGTATGGTACAGTATAGAAACTGTATGATACCCTAGGTTCAATAACAGTGTCAATAATGTTGATTTTCTGTTTCATAGTGGCTGGGCAATTTGTTAGTGCTAGGCATTGTTTGTTGAGTTTTGCAATGGTAACATGTGTTTGAATTTTCCATTTCAACGAGGGTACCATTTGAGCTCCTCAATATATACATGCTTCATTTTGATGCAATACTGGGATAGCTTGCTTTCTATAGTTAATATTTATGGCTTGTATCTGTGCTTAAATGTTGTGGGGTTCAATTTTGATTTGTTGGGGCATCCAGTGACTGCGCCTCTGGGTACTCCAACATCCATTCCAGTCCATTTACAATATCTGTCTATTTTGTTTATTTGTATTTGTAGGGATTTTAGTTTACAAATAGTGCTGCTAGGTCATCTGCATATGCGGCAGAATTGAGTGTGATTCGTGACGTTTTTAGTGTGTATCCATAGTTTCCACATTGCAGCCATCTCAGTAGAGTTTCCAAGAATATTATAAAAAGATATGGACTTAGGGTGTCTCCTTGAATTGTGCCTCTTTGTATAGGAATTGGGTGAGTTTTTCCGAAATGTTTTCCAATGAATGAGGTTGTGGATTGTGAGTAAATATTTCCAATAAATGTAATTGCATTGGTCGGATATCCAAGGTAAACCCTTTATCATATCCAATCATCGACCTATCATCCTAGCAAACACCATCTATATGTTATGTACGAGTACACGAAGATCAATTTTGTTACAAAGGGTTACAAAGGGTTGACCTTGGATATCCGAACACGTTTCAACTAGGTTGTCTGTTTCGGGTGGTTGTGGTATGTCTACATGTCTGTGGGTTCGCAAGCTATGGAGTACATTATGATTATGCCAATTTGCGTTAGATTTTACTATGCATATGATTTTCGGATGAGGGGATATGTTGATAGATGTTGTTTCCATGGTTTTTCTAGTTTGCGAGGTAGGAATCCACATTGTTGTGAGGTTCTGAGGGTGAGTTGGGGTAGAGGTTCCGCTTTGCAAGTTTTTTCAAGTGTGGTTGATATCTCTTGGGTGAGTGTGTCCAATGTGTTACATGCTTCTCACCATTGTGTGTCAATAAGATTTGTGTTATTTTTTAGAGTGTTGGTAAATTATTCTATGATTAATGAGTTGTTCTCAAAGTAGGCGCTGTGAAATTTTTCCATGGTGTCTGCTGGTATAGGGTTTAATATTCTGACGGTGTTGTTGTTTATTGTTTGCGGTGATCAACTAATTAGTGTATTGTCTCGGATATGAATTGAAGTGGATAGTGGTCAGAATTTAAATTGTTATCCGTGTTTGTTGTGCAAGAATATTGTTGTTGATTTTGGATGTTTAGATAAAATCCGTCTATTAAGCTAGTCTCTGAATAGTTGTTTCCACCTTTTCTTGAGAAAGTGGTGTTGGTATGTATGTATGACATTTGTAGGTTATCAGTGTATGTTTTCCATTCCAAGTCTATGTCCTGGCGGGTGTAGTATGATATCCATTTGTTCGTCCAATAAGGGCCACGTCTCTGTTGAAGTCGCCGATTCAAATGTGAGTGTGGTTTTGGTGGTTTTGGATTTGATTTGTGATGCTTGTTTGAATTTCGTGTATAAGCCCAATATCTTCCGGGTGTGAGGGCATTGTGAGAGTCTAAAACTTCCACTTGGTTGCCCCTACCAAAAAAAATAATTAATGTAGGATTTTTAGCCTTAATTAACTAGAAAAGTAGTTTGTGTTGTGTAGAATTAGATTAAATAGCGTATAGTGAAAATAGGGGAATGCTTAAGTAGTTAATTAGGGTTATAGTGGTGATAAAATCGGGTGTTAAAATCATTAGTTTAGTCCCGGAAAACAATTTCAAAGAGTCCCGAAAGAGATTCCAGAATGTAATTCTAAAATCACCACTTAATCTAAATTAATCAGTTAAGTTTAGGAGGTAGTTAGATTAATTAAGAGGTAGTTTAGTTCCTTCCTATTCTTGTTGTAGACACAAATTCTTGTTGGAAAGAATAAGAATTTAGTTGTATGAGGAAAAGAAAAGAAAAGAGTAAAAGAAAAAGAAAAGAAAAGAATAAAAAAAAAGAAAATTAAAAAATACATACTCAGGTATCAACCCGAGTATATGCACATACCCGGGCAACAGCGGGGTAATAACTCCAGGGCCGGGCCGGGCACATGCCCTACCTACCGGCCCATGATCTGGGCACCAGCCTCGGGCATGAGTCGGGCTCTACCCGGGAACCCGGGCAGCCTCAAGTATGGGGAGGGCAACCTCGGGCACAGTCAAAAGGGCCGCAGCCCGCAGCGGACTCTCAGAGCTGACTTTGCCTAGAGCCGACCTTGCGGAGTCGACTCCGCAGAGCCAAATCCGACAGTCGACCCCTCCTCTCTATTTTTAAAAAAAAAATTCTTCTCTCTTTCTCTCTCTCTCTCATATTTCTTCTTTTCTCCCTATTTTGGTCTTTTTATGGAGTTGGGATTTTGAAGAAGAGGTGATGCAACAAGATTTAGTGGAGGAAGAAGGAGTTTTTGAAGGAGAATTTTGAAGATTTAAAGGTGGTGGAAGAAGCCCGTACAAGCTAGGGTTTGGAGGAGATTGGTGGCACCTAGGGTTTGAACCACCAAGGCGAGAAGATCAAAGAGACAAAAGTTTAAGGAGGTTGCGGATGCAACAAGGAGTTGGAAAACAAAGGTGATTCTTGCCCATGTTGGGTTCTCTTGTTTGTGCAAACTTTTGTGTTTGTAAGTCTTTTTCTCTCTTTTTCTACCATGCACGTATCAGCTTAAACCTAGAACTCATATACTCTCAGTCAGCATTGGTCCAATCAACAGATCATTTGTAGAAAGACCACCTACTGTTTTTTTTATTATTTTAGCACAAGTGTAAAGTCCATCTCCTACACCTCATCGAGCTCTAAAGATGGCTCTCAAGTATTCTGAGCGGTGCGGGGGGCCTTATCAATGTTCTGAGTGGTGAGGAGTTGCCGGGAACAATGTTCAGAGCGGTGTGGAAGACGTTAACTTTTCTTGCAAAGACAAAGTAGCGCCGTATTAGTGATGACGGCGATTAGAGATGTTGCCAGGAATAGGTAATTTAACGCGCGGGACCGAGTTCAACTGCATGATGCTAGTGCAATTTGAAACGTGACAGATGGAATGGTTGTGGCGAGTTTGTTGTCAGGTTGTGGAATCGCTAGGTCTAGTGCAAGATGCTTATCGTTTGCTCTGGAGAATCTGGCTTCTTAAGGTTTGTTGTACACGTTCTAATGCTGTGTACCGGAGATTTTTTGAATGAGGTCCAAAAGCCGTTTTAGTATCCTTGCATTTAGAGTGCTTTTACTGTGAGGGTTGTTTCCAGTAGCTTGTGATTGAGCGCACGCATAGACACAATGTTCGTGTGATGCTTACGTTCCTGCGATTTGACCAATTTTGTTGACAGATTGAGATATGACAACTATCTTTTGTGTTTATCCGCAACGGATATTTTTTGGACAATTTGCTAAGACTTGGACAAGATTTCATGCCCTTACTATTGTGTCATTGTTGAGTTTAGCATTAGTTTCGACAACCAAAACTGAGAATATTGTGGGAGTCTAAAACTCCCACTTGGTTGCCCCTACCAAAAAAATTAGTTAAAATAGGGTTTTTAGTGTTAATCAACTAGAAAAGTAGCTAGTGTTGTGAGAAATTATATTAGATAGCAGATAGCAAAAATAGATAAATGCTTAAGTAGTTAATTAGGTATATAGTAGTGATAAAATCGGGTCTTAAAATCACTAGATTAAGTCTCGGAAAACAATTTCAAAAGAGTCTCGGAAGAGATCCCGGGATATATGTCTAAAATCACCACTTAACCTAAATTAACTAATTAAGTTTAGGAGGTACTTAGAAGTAGTTTAGTTCCTTCCTCTTTTCTAGACACTAATTCTCATTTGAAAAAATTAGTAGTTAGTTGTAAGACAAAAAAGAAAAAGACAAAAGAAAAAGAAAAAGAATAAAAAATAACAAAAATTAAAAAAAATAAAAAATACAAACCCGAGAATCAACCCGGATATGGGCTGATACCCGGGTGCTCAGGTATCACCCAGGCAGCTCCAGCCGCCCTCCAACAGTCCCCTTCCCGAAATTCTTCTCCTCGAAATTGGACCCCTTCTCTCCAAAAATTCTTCCTTCCTCCAGCAACTCTCCTCTCTCCCACACTCTCTAAAATCTCTCTCCACTCAAATTTTCTCCTCTATCTCCCTCTGTAGATCTCTCTCTCTTGTTGTATCTCCTTCTCTCTCGATTTGGTTTTTTCTGGAGTTGGGGTTTTAAAGAAGTAGTCAAAGAAGAAGAGGTGGTGCAACAAAGAGGAAGAAGAAGAAGAAGATGAGGCTTTTCTAGGGTTTTTGGTGGTGGAAGAGGTGCGCGCAAGCTAGGGTTTGGAGGAAGAGGTGCGTCTTTCCTAGGGTTTGGTGGTGGTAGAGATTTCTACGGTTTGGAGGAAGAGGTGTGCGCAACCTAGGGTTTGGAGGTGGAGGAGATTAGTGGCCAAGACGAGAAGATAAAAGAGACAAAGAAAGGCGATTGCCGGTGCAAAGAGTAGTGAGAAAACAAAGGTGACTCTTGCCCATGTTAGGTTTCTCTTGTTTGTACAAATTTCTTGTTTGTAAGTCATTTCCTCTCTTTTCTATCAGGGTGACTTTCCGGTAACATCCTCCTCAGTCTAGAGAAAAAGTCCCCCATGGGACTCTATCTAGACCTTATTGTGACCTAGTATACATGTGAAGTCTACATTAGTGTCATATTAATTGTTGTCTATTGTCCTAGCATTGTGGCAAGTCATTCTTTTAAGTTTTCTCCATCCTCCTATCATTTTTAGGTCTTGCCCACATTTTCTATCTTTTTCCCGGTCTTCCGGGTCAACCGAGAAAAACTTCTTTCTAAGTCCTTGTCTCCAAAGTCCTCTCTTTGTAATGATTTTATGTGACCTTGTGTTGTCAGTATGTTGCTAAATATGTGAGACCCCTATATCCACATATGCTAGCAAAGTGTTCCGAAGTTGTCTACCAGTTGACTGGTAGACTTGTGTTTCCGGGCCAGACCGGAGTTTGTGACAAGTTAATAGGGAGATTGGTGGAAGTACAGGCATTTTAAGGATCTTGTCCACCCCGGACAACATGGCTCTACCGGTGAGTCGGGTGGATTCCCCATCTTCCAAGGAATGGGGTGTGAAGGTCTACGAAAGAAAAAGAAACATCACGGTAACTCCTACTGGGAAGGAACCTGTAGACCTCCCGTCCTCAACCCCGGAGTCCTCGGTGGAATCCTCTGTGGCCATACTAATTGAGCTAAAGGAGACTCCGCGTGTATCTGTAGATACATCCAACCTCCCGGTGGATATCCCACTCCACTGGTAGACCTCCCGGTTGAGACATCCGACCTCCTGGTGGATTCTCTCCACCATGTGGGTACTTCTAGCCATAGTGTTAAAGGGAGAATTCATCTCAAAGTTAAATGTACAATCTTCTCTACGCTCATTCAAACTGCAGTTCAGGGCAATAAGACAAAAGTCCCGATCCAGACCTTTACTGAGTCTAAAACTCCAGAATTGATCTAGATCTGAATCTAGATCTGAGTCTAGAGTTAGTTAGAATTGCGTTTCTGTTGTTTTGCTTAAGTTTAACTCACAGATCTAAAGTTTCCGCACTCAATTTCAGCAAATCAGACAACCCACAACAATTCGGGACTTGATTCTAACTCTTAAGTACAGAAATGATGTTGGGTTTAATAAATCGGCATAGATCTATACTAGATCTGGTGTATTCAAGCCGAATCTCTAATACCCACAACCAAATGCAACTCCAAATGATCTTCTAACCACAAAATCTACTCACACCTTCACAATACTAACAAAAACACACAATTGATAGTATCCAAGTATTGCTTTACTTCCTCAAACCTTCATAAACCTCTTCCATACTCCATACAACTCAAGATCCATACAGTACGTCCACTTCCTAGCTCTCTAACTTCACTTCTACAATCTAGTCTAACACACCAAGAGCTCCACACACTCCAAGAGAGAAGAAGGGAAGAGAGGAGAAGACGCCTCCAAAATCCAAGAGGCGGCTCTCCTAACCCCTCCAAACCCTAATCTGCCCTAATGGATGAAAGGTGTCCGGATGGATGACATCCATGTCTGGACAGTTTCATCCAAAATCTAGACAGTTCATCCAAAGTCCCGACTGAACAGTTTCATCCACTGTCAGTCCGGACAGTCTCATCCACTGTCCAGATTCATCCACTGGTTACGTTTTTCCAATAAAACTACTTAGTAACTCAAAAAATTACTACCTGGAGCTTATACTAAGCCTAAATCTCCGGTTAACATTATCCCCCTTTTGAACGACATCTGCCCTCAGATGTTCAAGTGGAATTGGGAAAAAACATAAGTCCAGAGATCTAATACCGGGTGAGAGGTCCAGTCAAGTCACCTCTAGAGTTCAACTAGACATCTCTAGCCACTAGAAGGAAGAGACACTCCGCTTGGAAAGTCTTCAACGCTAGGCACACCAACTCCAAATTGTGCACGGGTCTCTGCTCGTACTGCAGGTCCAGGTCTGGACACTGATGGCTTCTCCGTGATCGGTTCGGTTACTAAAACACTCGGTGGCTCGATGGCACTAGACAATACCACCCCAGGAGGCGGCATAGATGTCCCGATGGTTCGCGGAACCACTGCAGAACTGGATCCTCCCTGGACGTGATAAGACGTACTCCCAAACGGAATGGTTGAAAACGAAAAATCTGGAGTTGGAAGACCACTTCCAGATACCTTGCCACATGGAATCGAACTCACTCCCTGATCTGGAAGTTCTTCTGCCTCCTCTTCATAAAAATAGACGAAATCTGGATAGGCATCAACAAAGCGAAGAAGATATTGGTTCAAGCGGTTCAGATCGGCCTGATAAGCTCCTACCTCACTCAGAATTTGGCGGCGTGAAGCCGTCAATAGTGGTTGGACTATCCCTCGACAAGAGGCCTGCTGGCGTCCCTCAACTAACTCCAGTCGACGGCGAAGCTGGTGGTTATCGACCACCATTTGGTCGAATGCTCTGAGACGAGCGCTCAGCTTGGTCTCCCATGCTACTCTCTCAATCTGGGCTGCTGCCACTCGACTTGGATCCAATCTGGACATTTCATGTCTGGAGACTTCCAACTCCTGCTGCTGAGCTGCCACCGTTTGTGAAGTCGTCTGGACCTGGAGTTGGAGCTCCTGGACAGTCCTACGAAGTATGGTATTCTCCTGAAGTAATTGTTTCCGAGTTGGCGGTCCCTGATCCAACTGCGCCCATAATGTTTGAGTTCTGGACAAGGCTTTAGAGCTAAGATCCAGATAGTGAAATATCTCCTGAAATCCTTCCGCCACGTCTTGATTTTGTTGCTGGATGTAGAGGATGGCCCGTTCCAGCTCTAGATCTCCTGCAATACTAATCGGAGGATCTCCTGATCTGCTGTCCGGTCTCACTACCTGAATAGAAACGTCCAGAACTGGAGGTGGGTCTTCTAACACCACCGGAACTGCCACCTCTAACACCATATCGCAAGACTCCCTTGGTACAACAGACTGTACTGGACTTGCTCGAGATGGTGACTCGTCCTCCATCTCCAAATGTTTCCTCAATCTTCGAAAACTTCTGGTGATCCTCGGAAGTGAGTTGGATACGTCCACTTCTAATCCTGCCTCCTCTGGAGAAAACTGCCTTTGACTAGACGTGACCTCGCCTCGTTCTAACTCCCGGAGTTCTTGGGAGTCCAGCTCTGATGCTGTATTGGCTACAAGAGTCTTGGGGGTGAGTACAGGTTGGACTTGTCTGGGCCTTTTCCGGCTCTTGATTGGGCTTTGGGGAGGAGTCCTCTTCCTCGAATGACTCCTCGTGGAACGTCTGCCTGGAAGTGACGTGGTCGGGGGAGGTGGTCCTTCTGGAGATAATGTGATAGCTATGGGATTGAGGGGAGTCTGTCCCCGAGAGTCTCCTTCACTCTCCTGCAAGTCCAGAGGTACCCCAGAAGAGGTATTCCCTGGGTTAATCTGGACATCTGGGTCACAATACTCCTCCTCATGTAGAAACCAGCTCCTGAGTAGAGTATCTATCAACTCTGCGCCTGGAATCTCGATCATTCCCCCGCGATATACTCTCGTCAACATCCTCCGCAGTTATGATACCACCAATGGTGCCCAGTTGTGGTTATAGTTTTTGGTTTCCACAGCATGATACAGATGAGCCATAAGCTCATTACTAGCATGTGAAGACCGTTTCTTCACGCATAGTATCTCCACCAAGGCCTGGATGCGGGTCTGATACAACGTAGAGAGTCCTGATATCTGGACGCCATCTGTAGTAAAATGTTTGGCTCTCAGGCTAAAACGCTTCTGGTACAATCGATGTGATTCCTTGGTACTCCTGGAAATAACTAAAGTCTGTGTGCCTTCCAAACCCAAGGCTTCCTGGACTACCTCCTGAGTGATGGCCACTGGAATACCCTGGACGACCGCCCGCACTGGTGATTCTGGAGTTAATGTCTCTGATCTCTCATGAATGAAACCTTCCACAAAATCTCGAACCAACTCCTCTCGAGGTGTAGACCATGTATACTCATAGAACGCTCCAAGTCCAACAGATCCTGCCCAAGCATCGTCATGTATCTCCCTCCAATTCTGCCAAAATTTTAGTTGCAAAAGCTGGAGATTCAGCCTTCGGTTTACCTGACGAGGGATGCGCAGCCGTTTGGGAACTCTGGCATCTTGCTGTGTCACCTTCCTCCGGATGGGAACAACTTCTCCAATCTTCATAAATCCAGAATTACTGGCTGGGGTTTCGGTGCTGGAAGGTGCCCCATCTTTCTTCAACCGGTCAAGTCTGGACACTACTCCAAAAGGTCCAACTGTAGATGGGAGTACCTGATGGTCTGGATCTTCGCCAGGAACTGTAGTTAACTCTGGAGGTGCACCTCTACCCGGGGGAGTAATCTGGGATGTTCTGAACTCTGGATGCTGTACATGACCTGGGGCTGCTATCCCTAGAGAGCTTGCCGGTAAATTAGTGGTGGTAGTCGGTGACCTAATCGCTGGAATGGACTGGCCAAGTCCAGAAGGTCGAGAAGATCCTCCTGCCGTCCTCAAGTCCTGGCTCTTGACTTTTCTTCTTCAAAACAAGTCCAGAACTCCTCCTGAAGTGTTGGCTCCGGTTTTTGTGGTTTCCTCCCGAATGACCTCCGGTGCTGTGTCTGTCGAGGGTCTGCTCGCTCTGATTGTCTTGATGCGTTCGCTGTATGTTTTCGCCTGGTACTGCCAATGCCGCCTCCCTTAGCACGTCAAAACCCTAGCCTCGTCCCGCAACCCTCTCACGTCACTTTCTTCTGCTGCCCTCTCTTCCTGTTGTTTGCAACATACAACTCCCTCGGCTGGTGGTCTTACCCAACAGCTGCTTGCTGGATTTCCATTCCTCATACCTGGATGATACATTTTTCATCCCAATTTTTTCATCCATCATGAACAGAGTTTGTTCGTACTGGCAACTATCTTCTGTGCTGGACGCCTTTGTTACGGGATGGTAGTTTTCATCCCGGTTTGATGAAAGCAGTTTTATCCAAAAAAAATTGTCTTTTTTGGAGAAATCATCCGTTGCCACCCAGTTCTCCTCCGATCTGGATAAAACTAGATCTTGCTCGCAAAGCTCCTCAGTACTATGGGTGTCCAGATGAAACGAAAATTCTTCAGAGTCGATTTCATCTGCTCCCGATACAATTTGCTCTTTTTTACCACCCTCTTCTATTTGGAATGAAAAATTCATCTCACATAGAGGTTGTACCTTAGTGGTAGGCTGCATGCTGGAACTGGGATTTTCCCGACTCCCTTGGCCAGTTTCTTTCTCCACTATGGCCACCATGTTGCATCCTAACATCAGCCCCCACCGTTTCTGCTTAATCTCCCGTCTCCATTCTTCCTCCTCCTGCTGCTGTTGGTTTCCTCTGGAGTTGTCTTCCTCCTTTTGTTGGCTTTCTGGTGTGTGGATGTCCGGCCAGAGGAAGCTAGTGTCCAGTTGGTTGTGTATTGCCAGTGTTGAAGTAAACACTGGACTTTGCAATTCACTCGGATTCTCCTGGGCCACTGTTCCGCATTCTCCTCCCTCTATAAATTCTAGACATCCCAGTCCTTCATGGTTCATGTGCATCCCTTGAAGAATCAAGCGCTCCTCTGGACTTCTGGGCTATACCAGTCTGTTTTTGTCTACGGGTTTTGACATATTCTCTGGACCACCATGTTTAGAGAGCTTCAACTCTTCTAGACCACCATGTTCAGACAACTCCAGATTGACTTCGTGGGTCATTTGCGCTATCTGGTTTTCTCTTGCTAGAGTTGTTGTAGCATCTGAACTTCCCAAAAACGTTGAAGTAACCTGCACTTGGTCTTCGGGACCGCTATCCCCCTATTGCTGTACAATCCATCCCTGGATTGAATCACCGGGAATCACTGGGAGTGACTGGTTTTTCTCATAGAATCGGTAAGGCTTGAGTTTGTTAATGTTGACCAGTATCGGGTTGGGGTCGAAATTGTCCACCTTAACCAGAAGAGCTGTATTGTTCTGTAATCTGTACTGGATCCGATAAGGTCCAAACCACCGACTCTTGAATTTGCCCGCGTGCTCCTTATAGCCCTTTGGATACTATAAAACATGATCTCCAACCTGGAAGTCCTTCTGCTTGTAATGTTGTTGACTCCAGAGTGCTCGGTCCCACTGCCGTTTGCCAACCTGCTCCTGGGCCACTGTTCGGTATGTGTCCATCTGTTCCAGATCTGCAATTCGAGCTGTCAGGACACGTGTAGACGTATAGTCGAGAGAACCTTCCGATGTCCGGGTCGGGATCAGATACTCCGTTGGCATCAATGGATGTAATCCATATACCAACTGGAATGGTGTATGTCCAGTTGACACCTTGTATGCTGTTCGGTACGAAAACAACACAATATAGAGATGTTCATCCCAGTCCGTGCGCTTCTCATTCACCAACTTTGTGAGGAGATGGCCAATCACCTTGTTGGTAGATTCCGCTTGACCATTGCCCTGTGGATAGTATGTTGTAGAAGTCCGGTGTTGGAGTAGAAAATGGTCCACCATATACTCTATTGCCTCATTGATAAAGTGGAAACCTTGGTCGCTGACAAGTGTCAAGGGACACCCGTACCTGGTTAGTATCTGTTCATACAGAAACCTTGCAGTAACAGCAGCAGAGTTTGTTTTCAAAGCCCGAGCCTCGACCCACTTAGTAGCATAATCCGTTGCCACCAGAATGTACCGACACCCAGTTCTGGACGCCATGGGTTTAATGGGCCCAATAAAGTCCAGACCCCACTTCATAAAGGGCTCCGCTGGCATGCTGGTAACTAGTTGGGCTAGTCCAGTGTTGGCCATCCCTCCCACACGTTGACATTTGTCGCAAGCCCGACAATATTCAGATACGTCCCTGTGCAGGGCTGGCCACCAATATCCAGCATCCAGAATTTTCCGGGCGGTAATATCCTGCGAAAAATGGCCGCCTCCAACTCCAGCATGTAGCTCTCGCATGACCAGTTCTGCCTGGACCGGGTCCAGTACTCGACGGATAACCAAATCCTACCCCCTCTTATGCAGTACTCCCGATATGAGGGTGAACGGCAATGATTTGAGGATGAGCTTTCGTTGTTCATCCTTGGTCAATTTTGGACGTAAATGTCCAGTACGGAGGTAGGCCGTCACATCTTGTAACCACTCCGGGTTCACGTAGAACAGGCCAGCATCTCCAGTCTGATCCTCAACTCCAGTGGGTGGTTCCCCATTGGGTAATCTGGACAACCCATCTGCTATGCCATGAGTCTTGCCTGGTTTGTAAACCACGGTGAAGTCGTACTCTTGAAACAACAAGAGCCAGCGTGCGATTCTCCCGGATACTTGCGGTTTATTGACCAGGTACACCAACGCCATATGATCCACATAAAAGACAATTTTATTGCCCAACAAATAGTGTCTGTACTTGTTCAGAGCATATACCATCGCCAGAGCTTTCCGTTCTGTCGTGGTGTAATTCTTCTCGGCTGAATTCAACAGCCGAGAAGCATAGGAGATCGGTTGGTCACATTTTCCAGTGGGATTCTGGGCCAGCATAACTCCCACTGCGATGTTGGATGCATCGGTATGTATGTGGAACTCCAGATCCCAATGTGGCACAATTAGAATCGGGGCATTCTGGTACTTCTCCTTGATATCCAGCCAAGCTTTCGCGCATTGTTCAGTCCAGATGAACTCCTCGGCTTTGCACATGAGCTTGGTAATAGGCTCCATGATGTGCGCATAAGACCGGATATAGCACCTATTGAACTGGGCAAAGCCGTTAAACACCTGGACATCTCCAGGTTTTGTCGGTCTGGACATGTTGGCAATGACCTCGATTTTCTTCGGGTCTGGAAATTTGTCTTCCCTAGATACGACATGGCCCAATATGATTCCAGAGTACACCAATAGTGCACACTTGTCCGGGTTCAGACTAATGCCGTACTCCCGACACTTGATAAAGCACAACCGAAGTTTCTCCAAGTGAGTGAAAATATCACTATAGACGCTGAAATCGTCCAAAAACAGCTTCATGAAGTCGTCAATATACTCCCGAAAAGCTCGGTTTACCGCTCTCTGGTATGTGGGTGGAGCATTCTTGAGTCCGAATGGCATCACTATCCAGACGAAAGCCCCCCAATCTATAACAAATGCTGTTTTGTATCTATCCTCCGGGGCAATCTGGATCTGATGATATCCAGAATATCCGTCCAGGAAGGAGTACACCTCATGTCCTGCGACAGTATCTAGCACTTCCTCTGTAAAAGGCAACGGATATGGATCTTTCTTGGTTGCGGCATTCAACTTCCGAAAGTCTACACAGATACGCAATTTTCCATTCTTCTTCGGCACTATGACTATTGGTGATAGCCATGTGGCATCTTCCACAGGTGTGATGAATCCAGCCTGTAGCAATTTGTCCAGATCACGCTTGACAATGCTGGCATAGTTAGGATTCATCCGGTATCTGGCTTGATGTGCTGGAGGAATATCCTTGTCCAGCTCAATCCTATGCTGGGCTATTGAAGGGGGAATTCCCTTCAAATCCTTGTACGTCCAGGCAAAGACATCCTTATACTCCCGAAGGAGTGTCTCTGCTTGTGTTGCCAGTTCCAGATCCAGATCAGCATTAATCCTTAAATACTGTGGGTCCTCCTCTGTCCCAACATTGACCTTCCGCAGTTGTTCTGACTCGGGAAGTGTCCAGGCCGCCACCTTCATGTTCTGGACCTTGACTCTCGCTGGAGTTTCGTCTACATCAATGTCACCTTCCGTGAATGTGTAGAAGTGATCCGGGTACGTGGCATCTGGACTCGTCTTGCCTTCGGAAGAAGCCTACGGGTCTGACACCGTCTCCTGTAACGTGGGAGTGTCTGGGAGCAAGTTCGAATCAGGACTTGGGCCGAAACTGGGTAGTGTGACTGTCCCAACGACCAAAATGTCTGATTCTGTTTCCAACGACCTGGACTCCTCCTCCTCGGTGAGTCCAACCTCAAAGCTGTAGGCGACCACAACTTCCGGGAGCTTCGGTCTGGGACCTGTGCGCTGATTAACCGGAATGGTTTTCACTGTGCCGCCTCCTCGAATTGTCACCAGGTTGTTGCCCCAATCGTGCTGGACTTTGGCATCAATTAGCCAAGGTCTTCCGAGCAACATACTATAGGCTTCATTAACCTCCTTGTTCTTGATCACCGTAAGACTGATCATGTATGGGATTCCATGAATGTGAATCTTGACATTCCGGATAAGTCCCACCGGTTCCACAACTGTCTGGTCTGCCATACGTAATCTGTATGGTGCAGCTTGTGGGTCGCTCAGGCCAAGACGCTTCCGCTCCTCGTCCGTGATGAGGTTAACCCTAGATCCTCCATCCAACAGAACATTCTCCAAGGTTCCAGTTCCTATTTGTACGCGCAGTACAGGCAGGTTCCGGTCAACATCCACTGCGGCACTGGAAACTGGACGCTGTACCCTGGATTGATCTGGATTGGGACTCGGGTCTGGAATTGGCTCTGGTTCTGGAGAGGGAAACAAATGAGTTTTCATAAAGTCTCTGAGGTTGGGAGCCATGTGCAATAGCTGCCCTAGAGTCACCGTTACTGGACTCTGTAATATCTTCCTTCCAACTCCAGGAATGATGTCTGTTGAACCTCCGGACGTAGGTAACTTGCTTGGTGAGGTCTCTTTGATCCGGACTGGACTCTCCAAAACATCAGAGTCTGGAAATTCCATCCAATCTTTCGAAGAGGAAGGTATAGCTTCCTTGTCTGGGTCTTGATTGGGCTGGGTAGAGGTCGTTCCTTGATCGGCCTGTTCCCGCTCTTCTATCTCCTTAATAGTATCCATCATCTCGTTCCGCAATCTCTCTTCTTCTTTCCAGTCCGCCTTAGTCCAACCACTCCTGGGTTCAGGGGCTCGGTCTTCCTTGTCTGGAGATGCTAATCCTGCTTTGAGACGCTGAGCTCTAGTCAGGCTGGCTACTGCAACTGGATCTGATTCCTCCAGTAGCTGGATCTCCACGTTGCTGACGTGATGGGCTGGATTTGCCTTGGTCTTAGCCGTCGTGGCCAGAAACTCTTCCCACTCTTTCTTGCATGGGCAGTTGTATCTCCGGTGCTCCGGTTCACCGCATAAGTGGCAAACTTCAGGCCGGTTATAATTAGAGTCTCCACCTCCAGAGCGCAAATATCCTGGTCTAGAGTAGCTTCCGGAAGAGTTCTGTTGTGTGCCTTGGTTCGACTCGGGCTGGATCCGGACTTCATTGACATTCACCGGTGCTCCTTCCGTGGTTCTACGAGGCAGTCCTTGTGGATTATCTGGATTAAACCAACAATCAGGCTCCAGATGTCCTACACGTTTGCAACGGGTGCAGAATTTCTTGGGCGCTTCTGGAGTGACCGCCTTACTTGTGGTGCCGCCACACTTGCCACTGGAGTCGTTTCTCCGGATCTCAATGCCTGTTGTTTTACCATTCAGGTCCGTACAATTCTCCTCGCATCGAAGTGCTGCATCAAGCAACTCTGTCAAAGTCCGAGCCGGTGCAATACTTGTGGTAAACTTGATGTACTCCAAAAGTCCAACTCTGAAGTTGGTAATCCGGAAGCCCTCTCCTGGATCCGACTGTAGACATTTCATCAATGTCATGAACCGGTCATAATAATCCTGGACTTTTTCTCCCACCTGCTGGGCGAAAGACTTCAGCTCACGGTACACGGCTTCATCAGTAGTCTGGCTCCTGTAGCGTTTCCGGAATGCTGCCTTGATGTCTGCCCATGAACAGTAAAGGTGATTCTCCAGGTATGTCTCATACCAGGCCCCAACCTTGTCGCCCAATGTGGTTCCAAACAAGTTGATGATAACTTGTTCGTCGGTTTCCCCATTGTGCCATAATGTTCGCTCAAACTGGAGTATGTGAGCATCTGGGTTGCTCCCTTCTTTGTTCTTGGTATACGGTAGGGGTTTCCGATTCGGTACCACCACTGGGGGTGCTGTGGTTCTCCAGACTGGAGCTGCTGCTGGAGGTCCTGCTGTACGCCAGGCTAGGTCTGTTGCTGGAGGTCCAGCTGAATAACGTGGTGGAGGATACGTTGGTTCTGGATATCCCCGGATAGGTCCTCGGTGACCTGCGTCTCCAGTGTATAGCAGTCTGTCATCCACCATTGGTGGATAGCTGAGGTTTGATTTTGGAGCCAGACCAAGAGGTTGACCCATGCGGACAAATTCTGTTGTCGTGGGTCTTGGCTCTCGTCGGCTGACCTGAGGTGGATAGACCATAGGATAGGTGTCCACATATGGCTGCTCCATATAACTCGCCGGTTCTGGTGGCCTTCGTGAGTTTCCAGTTGGATGGACTGGCCCTCCTGGACCTACTTCCATACCACTAGGTCTGGACGCTGATGCGGCTCCCATTGTCTTGGGGGGCCTCTGGTCCATGTATTCCCGTTCTTCTAGGCCTGGTGGTCTGGATGAGCCTCCCAGATAATCTGGAGGGCCGGTTTCTGAAAAGTGTCGCCATCTTCTTAACAGGTCTAGTTTTGGTGCTTCCGTAGATGGCTCAGCAGCGCTCCGCCACTCTTCCCACCACTGGAAAGGGTTCCGCCGAGCTACTTCTTTCCGCCGCTGAATGTCATCGACCCTCTGGACTTCCAGGCGTCGTTGCTCGTCGTGCCATGCTTTTTCTGCATCCTGACGTTGTGTCTGCTCTTGCAGTAGCCGCATAGCTTCCGGGAGTTCAGGTCCGTATTTTGTCTGGTAGCCCCACTGACTCCGGTTCTGCTGTATTGGATCTCCTTGTGTCCGTTGACGTCTAGCCTCCTTCTCTGCTCTCTGATGAGCCTTAAATTCGTCCAGCATGCGCCTTTGTTCCGCTATGAACTCTAGACCATGGTCAAAATCCTCTTCTTCTCTGAAGTGGACGGTTGGTTTCCTGTGCTGATCTGGTCCAGGATGTCTCAGAACTGGACCCGAACGTCCTATGTCTGGACCGTATCTCCTAGGATATTCTTGCCCCAACCTCTGGCTCATCTTGTCTAGACTTGCACGCAGATTGTCTGGAGTTTGAGCTTCGTTTCTTGGAGTTGGCGGTCTTTCCCATGCCCGGAGATCCATCCTCTCCTCTAGGTCTGGATCATTGACCAGCATGCTGGTATTTGTCTGAACCGGCTCCCATCGGTGGTGGATTGTGCCTTCGTGGACTCCAAACTCCCTCTGGTTCATCTCTGGTGCTCCCTCTACTTCTCTGTTGTTCTGCCTTGTCCGGATCGGGAGCTCTCCTGGATCTCCGGGTCCGTCTGGTCTTCTCGGGGGCAAATCGTATGCCCCCTGTGATGAATTCTCCCCAATCACTTCCATGTCTATTGGATGTCTCTGGTTCGCCGTACTCTCCTCGGAGCTTGGTTTCCGGTATCCTGTAGTGTCGTTTGCCTCTTCTTTCTGCTCCTGAATCCTCGGTAGGATTCGTCTCCTCTCTTGCTGTGCTTGGAATCTTGCTGCGAGCTCCATGTCTAGACCTTCATAGTCTCCCTCCATCCTGTAGCACGTGCTGCCACTGTATGTTGCGATTTCTCTGTTGTATCACTCCAGTAGTGTGCTTCTCCAGTAATCCAGTGTGTGGTCCTCCAGTCAGTTACCTCCTTCGGTACTGCTCTTGTCACCTACGCCTGTTCTGGTCTTTGCCACTGTCATGTTTCTACACCCAGATCACCCCACTCATTCCAGCAGTCAGTAGTACATGCTCGTCATTCAAGTTAGGTCCTTTCTCGGTTCTAGATCATTTCTTTCGCCGTCAAATATTCTCTGCCAACATTCTCCCCAGGATAACACTGGTCCAGCCACTGCTTCCTTTTTTGTTCATTTCCCACTGGATGTCCAGATCTAATTTCCAGCAACACCCTTTCTCCTTACCGTATCCCTTTGAGTCTTAGGTCTCAATTCCGCCCTAACTGTTCTCAACTGGTTCAAATTTTCTTCTTTTGTTTTTCTTTCGTCCCTACACATTTGTTGCATATGTTGTTTGCTCTTCCTTTTTCTGGTTTTTATGGTTTTTATGTTTTCATCGTAATTTTTAGTGAATATCCAGATGTCTAATGAATATCTAGGGTTATATCCAGTTCATGTCTAGTTTTGCCCAGATTCTTCACTGATATATCCAGTAAATGTCCAGATTCTTGATTCATGTCTAGATTTATATATAGTTTTTTCCAGATGTTTCACTGGTTCTGTGTTCCATTACTGATTTTCGTTTAACATACTTTGATGACAATCAGTCAAACACATTTCCATTCCATCTAATTGTTGCAGAACTGTGAAATGTTTTGGATTTGGAACTTACTTCAATAACACCGGACTATCCCCCTTTTAACGTAGGATCAGTCCTCTGATCCTGATCTGGACAAGTCTTGGCTGCACGCTGTCTCCTCCAGTGTATCGTCTCCCAGACCACTGCTCCAAGGTTCCAATGCGAGTACCCGAGTCACTGCAGGTGT
The DNA here is from genome assembly GCA_963971425.1 of Bryoerythrophyllum caledonicum. Classification (NCBI taxonomy): domain Eukaryota; kingdom Viridiplantae; phylum Streptophyta; class Bryopsida; order Pottiales; family Pottiaceae; genus Bryoerythrophyllum; species Bryoerythrophyllum caledonicum. The sequence continues at coordinate 12,025,930 of OZ020523.1, read as the reverse complement.
CCGGATGTCGTATGTAAAGGTGTTGGGTGCGCCACTGTTCGTCTGTTGCTGGGGTCGAGATGTAGTCACGGGATCTGCTGGTAGAGAGTTCAAAGGTAGTCTTTGGGAGTTGTGCAACTCCAGTTCCTGGATTGTAATCCTGGACGTCTCCTTGTATTGTGGAGTAGGTCGGGGAAGACTCTGATTAGGGTGATAGGAGTCTGGACACTCCAGATGTCGCAAGATGCCCCTCTGTAATTCTTCAGGTGTGAAATGGTCACAGCCGGAAGGGCTGTTTGGGGCGGTGTAGAAGTCCTCCTCCTCTTTAAAGCCCCGATAGTGTTGATTACCGACGTATTGGTCAAAGGCCGCAATGGATTGTGCCAATGGGAGCTGCGCCTCACTGTTGGGCTCTTCGTTCTTCCTTGACCCCATCCACCTTGAGTTGGTCAATTGTTTGGGGCTGCTATAGACACTGCAGTGAGCGTCACCAGTGTTGGGAAGTACTATCCATCACTGGACTGAACTGTAGTGCAGGATTTCCTCAGGGTATCCGCCGGACGTCACTCCAGCTGAGTATCGACAAGGTATTCTCCAGACTTTACTCCAGTAGGGTATCGACAGGGAGTTCTTCAGACTTCACTGCAGCAGGGTATCGACAGGATATTCTCCAGACTTCACTCCAGCAGGGTATCGACAGGGTATTCTCCAGACTTTACTCCAGTAGGGTATCGACAGGGTATTCTCCAGACTTTACTCCAATAGGGTATCGACAGGGAATTTTTAAGACTTCACTGCAGTAGGGTATCGACAGGGTATTCTCCAGACTTCACTCCAGCAGGGTATGACGCGGGTATATGCCGGACTTCCTCTGTCTGTGGCTGTCTGTGTCTTCCTGCAGCTGTCTGTCTGAGTCTGTCTGTGGATGTCTGTGTCTGTCTGCAGCTTAATGAACCACCGCTTGCGACCCTCCTGAAGACGGCGGTCTTGCGCTCCGGGTCAACAAGAGCCACTTGATCCGAACTTATGCATGGTCGCCAATGTTAAAGGGAGAATTCATCTCAAAGTTAAATGTACAATCTTCTCTACGCTCATTCAAACTGCAGTTCAGGGCAATAAGACAAAAGTCCCGATCCAGACCTTTACTGAGTCTAAAACTCCAGAATTGATCTAGATCTGAATCTAGATCTGAGTCTAGAGTTAGTTAGAATTGCGTTTCTGTTGTTTTGCTTAAGTTTAACTCACAGATCTAAAGTTTCCGCACTCAATTTCAGCAAATCAGACAACCCACAACAATTCGGGACTTGATTCTAACTCTTAAGTACAGAAATGATGTTGGGTTTAATAAATCGGCATAGATCTATACTAGATCTGGTGTATTCAAGCCGAATCTCTAATACCCACAACCAAATGCAACTCCAAATGATCTTCTAACCACAAAATCTACTCACACCTTCACAATACTAACAAAAACACACAATTGATAGTATCCAAGTATTGCTTTACTTCCTCAAACCTTCATAAACCTCTTCCATACTCCATACAACTCAAGATCCATACAGTACGTCCACTTCCTAGCTCTCTAACTTCACTTCTACAATCTAGTCTAACACACCAAGAGCTCCACACACTCCAAGAGAGAAGAAGGGAAGAGAGGAGAAGACGCCTCCAAAATCCAAGAGGCGGCTCTCCTAACCCCTCCAAACCCTAATCTGCCCTAATGGATGAAAGGTGTCCGGATGGATGACATCCATGTCTGGACAGTTTCATCCAAAATCTGGACAGTTCATCCAAAGTCCCGACTGAACAATTTCATCCACTGTCAGTCCGGACAGTCTCATCCACTGTCAGTCCGGACAGTCTCATCCACTGTCCAGATTCATCCACTGGTTACGTTTTTCCAATAAAACTACTTAGTAACTCAAAAAATTACTACCTGGAGCTTATACTAAGCCTAAATCTCTGGTTAACACATAGTAACAATCCCTATATGTATCAGTTGGAAGAGTCTTCCGGTTGAGCCTTTGTTATATGTTATGTGTTATTGTTGATTTATCTCACCGGTTGGTGGGATGTTGTTTTAAGTTGCTAGATTTAAATACTAGGGTGAGAGTAGTGATGTCGATGGGGCCCATTGCGCACCTCGTTACAACCACTTGAATGGTTTCTTTGGCTACTTACTTTTGTTAGGGAAAGGTTCACTGGTCCCGGGACCAGGAGTCTTCCGGTTTACCGGTCTACCGATAATCCACCGGTGACTAGGTTACCATTGATTTTAGGATCTAGATGCTGTTTTGTCCTTTAGTGGATCTAATTTGGAGGATAGCTATTGACTTTAGTGCACGCTCTAGATGCCATTTTCACCTTTTGGGGATCTAGTTTTGGAGGGTAGCTAGTAACCTTTATATACTTAAGGAAATGGGAAGTGTTTGGATTGGTGGGGAGGAGGGGTGATATCCCCCCTTTCGGGACACCGGGAGAGATCCCGGCTAAGCCTGAATCTGGAGAATTCCGGGGTTGTTATCCTTGTAGTGGACGAGTTCCGACGATTCCCGTGGAAGGTTGTCTTGCTCATATGATTTGATTAGTACTAACTTGTTGAGAATCTTTTTTCTTCTACGTTTGATTCATTAGGTGTGGTTGTGTTGGAATCCGGGCTTGCGTGACCGGTTTACCGGGACAAGTTTCGAGTAGATTGTGAAGACCAGTGAACCGGCTGCGGCCTTTTTAACTCTTTCAAGGTGTAGGGTTAGATTGTGGATATTGTGGCCTCTGGACTGCGAGAACGGAGGGCAATGACTTTCCGGGCACTGTAAAAACTTACTGGAAAACTACTCTGACGCTCAACAGAGTTTAACTGAAACACATGCGGTTATTTGTTACCTGTTACTAAGGTACCGGGGAAGCCATTCTCCGGGATGTGCTGAGGTATTAAATGTGAGTTATTGTTAAGATTTAAAGAATTTGATGCACGATAAAAATCCCTGGAAACGATCTGGTAAGGTGGGCTTGCTTAAGGTTAATTTTGATTAACTTTGAGAATTACGAACTACTAGACTACGACAAATATGCACGATAAAGTGCATGTGTTGAGCTTGCTATCTCGTGGTCTGGAGGATGCAATTTTACATGAAGTGGAACTCTGAAAGGACTGGCTCGCTCGCGATTCTTAAAAAAACGTCGAGGAGATACTTGCTCCATACCTGTTCCATACGTGCTTCATACGTGCTCCATACCCGCGCAAGATCCATGCAATAGTTAACCCACGTGCAATGAAAAACAACTGGCTCTACCCCGCGGCTGCGGAGGTGACCCCGCTTCAAACCCCAAATTGCATGATCCATTCCATTAATAGCACTCAACCGTATCAACACCTACCTGTTCATTACACTCAACGGAAATCATCTATCTCATCATCTACACTTTCATTTGATTTGGTGGAAATCAGCTCGAACCCAATTGAAGATATTATCATCCACTATTTTTGATGTGGTATGAGATTATTTGAAGCATGTAAAGGTTGAATAGCTCAAGCCAAACTACACTGCTCATTGTGTACAGTGTGCATTCATTTATCGTTGCATGAATCACCTACACTAATTTACATCAAGCACATGCATGTCATGTGTCAAGTTTTTGATTGCGTATGCACCTCAAGCATGTGTGTGTCACTTAACAATTGCATGTCAACTTCCAATTTGTGTAAAAACTCAAACTACTCTCATCTACACTATGCTCTAAAGATAATATATGTTGTCGCAATCTTTACACGTCCTTGTAATTACATGGTTTAAAGAAGAAGAGTAAGGCCGGCCTTAGGGGACCGGCGTGAATAAAGTGTCTGTTCGTTCCACCTCTAGACCTAAGTCCATGGGATACATGAATAGAGGGATAGAACTACTACCCCCTTTCGAGGGTAGACACTTTAGTTTCTAGTAACTAATAACAAAGACCACGAATGGTCAAAGTCAGGATAATGTTAGGTATTGGGGCAATACATTAGCGTATTTTATAGAATGGTGATCGCCGAGTCGCGAGCTCTTTGTTGGTTGGGGAGAGTGTTTGTCTCCTATAACTAGTCTGGGTTCTAACCTTGATGGACTCATTTGATCAGGTGTGGGGTATGTAATGACTTGGCACTGTTCAATGATTGATCATAGGCAGTAAAAAAGAGTTGTGTCAACCAACAGCCCACTTTATGCGCGATTTGAGACAGTACAATCATTTGCTATCAAAGTAAAGTAGCTTTAGCTATTAAAATCTTTTGACTTGTCATCAAGGTAAGGTAGTTTTAGCTTATTAAAATCTTTTAATTTTACAATTAGGGTGGGCCTTGTAATTAGGGCAGGGGTTGATGATTTTCTTTTTTTCTTTTGTGGAGGAGGATATGCATAGCATATTGTATAGCAATGGTGTTGATGTTTTTGAAGGTATTTTGAATGGTGGTATTTTAAATTCGTCTTTGAGCAATTTCATTGATGGAGTGTGCGTAGCTCCTCTAGCACCAACTGTGATGACAATAAGGGGGTCAATTTTCTAACCTCTAGCAGCAATATTTTCAGTTAGTGGTCTGTATTTGTTGATTTTTGCTTCTAAGGTTTCTGGAGAGAATATCATTACAGTATGTGAATTCAATAAATTGTATGGTGAGATTTTGTTCGACATTTTCAGGGGGCTCATTTTGGTAGGGTAGGCCTTTGACACAGAGTATATCAGATCTGAATCTAGCGTTACATTGGCATCTATGGATACCACATGTACAAGGCAGTTACCAGTTAGGGACAGTATTTTCTTGGGGATTGTTGTTGAAAGTGCCTACATTCATGAGGATATAGCATCTGGATTTTTTGGAAGAGACTAACACTTTTCTAATTTCCCATACTACTTTATTGTGCCTTTTAACACGAAGTGAATGTATGTGTTGTTGTCCACAAGTGAGTAATACGTGTAGCCATGTATCAGGATCTAATGAATTGCAAATGGGGCAAGTAATGGAGGGATATCTTTCTCTTCCAAAACAAAGTTGTTTTCGGGCTTGGCCCATATATGTTCCCGTGCGGAATTTGATGAGGCACGTTTTTTATTCATTAGATATAGTGGGGTTGTTCCAAAATTCATAAGAGATTTCATTATCAATAGCTGTATTATATGTCTATTTACAAATATTAGTAGTTTGTCCGGCCATGATTTCGAGGTTGTAATTTTTGTCATGTTTAGTGATTTGTTTTTCCAGAAATCGAACGGGGCCTTTGTCTGGTGTGTCAAACATGGAAGGCCAGTCGTCTTTTTGATAATAATATGGAGTAGCATGGGCGTGTTTGTATGGGTGTGTGGCGTTTCTGTGTGCAAGGTGAATACCATCTTTTGCTAGTTTATCGGCTTGTTCATTTCCATCAATATTGACATGGGCTCTTACCTTATGTAATGTGATTGGTTGTGTGCGGTTTTGGAGTAATTGTACCATAGAAGAAAGTGTGATTTGGTCTGGGTGACTAGTATGTAGTGTAGGATGTTTTATTTGTGTGTTTAGTAGGTAAAGAACGTTTAGACTATCTGTGAATATATGTGCAGGTTTATTTGGATATTGGATGTTGATGATTCTCAAAGTTTTGTGTATGGCTATCATCTCTGCTCGTAGGATATTGTGATGGCCGTGTACCCTTTTGGCAATATTAAGTCCCTTTGGGCTATAAATGCCATATCCTGCTCTTTCTCTTTTCCATATTCCAGGGCTTGTTTCTTTGTGTTTTTTGAACGAGCCATCGGTGTAACAACTGAATTTTGGGTAGAATTTTAATGGAAGGTTAGTGTGGTAGTTTGGGAGTTGGGGAGTGGGTGTATTATTGTGTGTAGAAGTATTGGGGTAGGTGAGTTTGGACCATTTCTTGTTGTGGTTAATAGGGCAGTTAGGAGGGGTAGCTGTGGCAATTTGCATGTGTATTTTTTGTATCGAGAGGTTGTTAGCTATGTATGTAAGTTGGTTTAGTTGTTCATAAGTTCCACTGTTGTTATTTTGATGATGTATACACATAATTCGTAGTGTTGAGAGTTCTTTTCGTGGCACGTTAAGTTCTGGAGGCACTGTAGGTTTGTCATATGTAATGGTATCTACGGCAAAGTGGGCTATGATGTGTGTATCTAGAAAGGGGCCAATGTGGGGGGTAAAGTTTTGGTACCAATTGGTGTCAGGGGAGATTAATATTGTGACAGTATTTGGATTATACTTGGCAGCTAATCGGGCCCAATATATAGCTTGTTGTGTGTCTGTTTCCTTATGTGGATGGCCATATCCAATTCCCTTCCAGTTGTGTTCAAAGGCTTTACCAAGAGACCCAAATATTACATCTCGTGGGAATGGTGAGAAAAATTGGGCGAGTTGTATGGCGCATGTAACTGGTGATGAGAAGTATGAGTTGTTGATATTAAATGCTGATGTGAGATAGTCTAATATTGGTGTTGGTAGTGTGTTTTGCGTAAGTTTTAATGGGTCATTTTTGGGGATTCGGTATTTGTATCTTTGATATAACCAGACAATTTCAATTTCAAATGGTTGTGTAGGTGGTTCTAGTCCGTGTGGATTGTTTTTCGCTTTATGATATTGGTTCCATAGCCAGTGGAGTCTATTTTTTGGAATGGTGATAAGGTGTCTGCCATTGTCTTCATATATGTGGGCCACATCATGTTGTGTTTGTATGGTGTTTACATTTGTTTCTATGTCGCTTTCGGGGTTGCATTCATTAATGGATATGTGGGTAAGTGGAATGTTTAATGCAGGTGTAACAAATCTTGTGTCTCTTTGTTGGTGCGTGGAAAAATATGCTTTTATTGAGTTTAAGAAGTGTCGGTGTTGTATTTTGGTGTAATGTTGGTTGAGGAGTTTGGTATGATGATTACAAGTGTTAGGGTCATTCCAAGGAAATAGTTCTCTTTGAGGATGCCATTTATTATATGTGGTATGATTTGGTAGTCTCCATTGGCATAGATATGATGTGTCATTTTTTACTATACCGTTACAGTCTATATTGTGTTGTTTTTTATGATCCAATATTACATTCATAGGGAATTGTTGGGGATTTTTGAGAATAATTTTGGGTGGGGGGGTTGGTATGGATATGATGGAGGGGGAGGGTGGGTTGGTGGTTCGATTTGTCTAGGTTGTATGATGTGGTTTTCGATGATGTAGTTGTCTTTTAAGGTTCTCGGTGGTTGGTGGTATGGGCATGGTATTTGACATCTTGGTGTACATTTTGGGTGACAGAATAGTTGTTCGGCAATGTGTAGTGCGCTTTTTATTAGTTTGGTGGGTGTAGAGTGGTAATTTTTGAAGTCATATGAGCTCATCATGTTATATCCATTAGGTAGTATGATTTGTTTGATGTCTATTATGTTGTGTAGTAGTAATTTTTGAAGTAGTTTAAGAGATGTTTTAGGATCAAGCCGGGGATGTTTCCAGATTCTTTCATCCATACATTTTCAAGTGGTGAGGTGTCTAGTAGGAAATTTCCTATTGTACTTTTTAGATGTACACCAGCTTCTTTCTTTAGTAGGAATAGTGTTCTTGTGATAGGCGATCGGACATAGTAGTGGTATTTGATACGTGGGATGTCTTTGGACCCTCCGGATTTAGCTAATATGAATTGTAGTAAACCGGTGTAAATTTTTCCTAGTCTTCCTGTGTCATTAAGGGCATTTTGAAGTTGTTCTCGAATACATCTAAGGTAGGCATTTTAAAGTGAGAAGGCTCCCATGCCAAATAGGTCATGTGGTAGTTGGGTAGCTATGTTTGAGGTACTTTTAGTGAGGCCACATATTGTTTTGTGGAGGGCTATTATCTTTTTGTCCAACTTTTTGATGGCAGGCAAGGAGTATGGTACTACATAGAAGCTGTATGCGATACCTGCTCTTATAATTGTGTCGGCCATGTTAATTTTTTGTTTCATTGTTGCTAGGCAAGCTGCTAGTTCTTTACATTGTTTTATAACTTTGGTGGTAGTGGTATGTATTTGTATTTTCCATTTCAAGGATGGGACTAAGTTTATACCTAGGTATGTGTATGATTTGTTTTGATGTAATACTGGTATTGGTTGATTCCTATAGTTGATGTTAGTGGGTACAAATCTACTAGGCTACCCCATTTTTGGTGTCACAGTGTCAAAAAATCGGAAAAAAACACTACTTATTTATTTTAAGGGTACATAAATGTAGAAAATTACATTATTGAATATGGAGGAATGATTGACATTACTAATGGATCCTAGGGTCTAAGGGAAATTTGCCATTTGTAATCAATATTTGGTTTTATTCACTAAAATCACTTAAAAACAAAGAATTCTTTTAAAAATCAAAAATAATTTTCTTTGCACTTTTGTTGATTGGAAGATTAAATCAACAAGATTTTACATGTAGGTCTAATTTTTGTTTAATTAGTTCGTTGTTGAATTAACTGTAAACTCAAAATTAGGATTTTTTAGTGTCATAATATCCCTCCTTTCAAATTCAGCATTTCTAAAAAATTCCTTGTACAAGGGATCAAACAACAAAAAAATTAGGTCTTCATGTAGAATCAAGTTGACTTCTACCACCAATCAATCAAAATGTAAAAATGTTTTTTTTCAAATTTTGATCAAATTCTTCGTTTTTGCCAAAAAGTGTATAGGGGGTAGTAGAATTTAACCCTAGTGGCTTGTATCTAAGCTTTGAATGTCAATGGATTCATTTTGGATTTATTTGGGCATCCAGTAATTGCACATTTAGATATTCCTAGGTCCATCCCTGCCCATTCACAGAATTTGTCTAGTTTGTTTAGTTGTATTTGAAGTGATTTTATTTTATTGGCAATCGCGGCTAAATCATCCGCATATGCTGCTGAGGAGATTTAGATGTATCAAATATGTATCCTTTGTTACCTTGTTGTAACCATATTAAGAGCGGTTCTAAGAAGATGATAAACAGGTAGGGGCTACCTGTGTCACCTTGGATGGTTCCTCTTTGAATGGAGATGGGCCTGATTTTTCCAAAATGTTCTCTAGTGAATGTGGTGGTAGATTGTGAGTAAATGTTTCCTATTAGTGCAATGGCATCCGTTGGATAACCAAGATCTTTCATTATTGCTAACAGTTTAGCATGGTCAATAGATCCAAAGGCGTTTTTGAAGTCAATATATAGTATATAAATGTCCTGATTTGTGAGTTTTGCATCTTCTAGTGCAGCTATAAGTGTTTGTAGTTGTCTTGATGTCCCTCTTTCCACTCTAAAACCTTCTTGGCTGTCATGTAGTATTTGGTGTTTTTCACCATATGATGAGAGGATAGATGTTAAGGTACTTGTAAATAGTTTGTATATTGTGTTTGCCAGGGCAATAGGTCTATGGTTAGTTAGTTGTGATGGGTCACCTTTTATATATAGCAATACTGTGAGACTGGTTTTCCATGATGCAAGTATTTGTTTTTGTTTGTAACAATGTTTAAAGAATAAAGATATCATATTTTGGAATCTCGGTGGCATGTTTTTTAGAATTGAGTTTGGGATTTTGTCTGGGCTAGGGGCTTTGTTATTTCCAAGGTTTTTAAGTCACAAATCATAAGTCTCTTGGTCTATATATGTGTGTATTGGAATTCGTGGTTCTCCTCGTATATCAATTGTGAATCCATCGAGGTCATGCCATGGATATTGTCAAACACCACACGTGCATTGGAGTATATGATGGGGCTGATAGTAACATGTCGGAACCGTAGATCTATTGCTTATTGATTGTTGAGTATGGATTTCGTTGGCTATATCTTCTGGGCTAGTGAGGATGTTGTTATTTCTGTCTAAAATACAACCAAGGGGTGCATTTTCACTATTTTTGAAGACTTTTCTATTTACTTTCTTGGGGCTTGTTTCATATAGTTTCCTATAGTTTGAGATGCCTTTTTGAATGTTTTCCATGGTGTATTCTGTTGTGATATCCCGGGCTTGTTTATTTGCATTTTTGGCAATGTCAGATATTTGGTTGATCCATTCATCGCTTCAGTCGTTAGGGGGTGGTGGGGCCGGTATTTGAGTGTTTTGGTGATTGCGGATTTTGTTTATGATTGGATGTAAGAGCCAATTTGGTCGGTTTTTAGCAATATATATGGCTTTTTGGATGAGATGGTAAGTTTCAAGATGTTTTTTTCCAGGGTTTAGATAATTTTCGTGGTAGGAATCCTCTTTGTTGTGCGGTTCTATTTGTCAATGTAGGCAGAGGGTTGGCTTTGCATGTTTCTTCAAGGGTATTAGAGATTTTTTGTATGAGTTTGTCTAATTTTGTGCATGCGTCTTGCCATTGTGCTGAGTTGAGATGGTTAGTTGTTCTTAGAGTAGTACACTAAATAGGTAGATTAGTGTTAGATGAAGATTAGTGTTAGATGCACTTGTTACCCTAACACTAATTGTCAAATATTATTACGAATAGTGTTAGAGGTCACAGCCGCTGCCTCCTAAAAGGTCACAGCCGCCGCCTGTGCAGTCCTTCTTGCCTGCTTTGTTGTATCGCTTCTGTGTGCTTGTCTCTACTAACTGATTGTAAGTGAATTCTGTACTCTAATCTCCATAGCTTGATTCCTAGGGTTGTACAATGTTATAGAAACTAAGAAGCTCTGTTGATTGAAACTCTAATAGTTGGTGTCTTGTAACAACGCTTTTGTCCACTATTTCGTACTGTACCTGCGTCGCTGTACCTCAGTCACTGCTCGCGACCGTACGTGCAACCACTCTGTGCCATCCCAATTGCTGAATCGTGGATCAAAAGTTTCCCGTGGATCGAAAGTTGCCTACCGTGGAGGGATCCAAAACAACTCAATTTCGAGGCCGCATATCTCCCTCCTGAAGTAAGTTCTTTTGAATCTGTGGCGGCTCAGTTGCCTTCTGATGAAATGGTCTTGGTACTGTTTGTCATTGTACTCGCAGCACCCCCAGAGTACGTGTGTATGCTGTCTTCGTTTGGTTCTGTTGCTTAGGAATATATCGCGCTCGATGAAATTATCTGCGCAGATTGGGCAGTCGGTATCAAAATATTTTATGTCCCTTCACACTCTCACAACAATGATGATCGTTATCGTGATTACGTTGAATGAAATTCAGGGCAGGAATCGAGCGAAATGATCGGGCACGACCACGCACTGAAAGCCAGAGCTTTCCTTCCTGATATCGCATGCAAATAGGAACAATGTGGGAATAGGAACATTATATGTAGCTGAACAGAAATTTATTGTTGCTGTAGTATGTTGTTTCAATGCTGTTTGTTCCACGGTTCATGACTTTTCATGAGATCTTCAATCTTCAATGTCCCTTTTCAAGCTTATTTGAAACAACACGAACATGCATTTTAAGAATTCAAAATATATATCTCAAGAGTCCGATTAACAATTCCACCAACGGTTTGCTTTGGTTTTATCTGTTTCCTTTATTTGTTTCCGTTGACCTCTTTGATCCATCTGTTGTTTTTCTCCTCACATCCTGCCCAGCTCGCTAAGCATGAACATAATAGAATCATTCTCCCATTCCATCGATGTATTGTTTCCATATGTCCATTGATGATTGCAATGTGTTCTTAATGTGTCACTGATGTCTTCAATTTGCAGTTGAGATATTGTCCTCATTAAGGCCGGTCCATTCCCATGTACTAATAACTTGTGACTTTGACTGTCTTGCAGAAATGGCCGCTCCACGTCTCCCACTGGTTGAAATTCCAGAAAACATCCATCATTTACAGCAAGTCTCCACCTTGAGTGTGAGAAAATCTATTATACTCTGGATGATTGAAGATGAAGCACTAAGAGGAAGAGAGGGCCTCAACGCTAGAACAATTCAGCAATTCCCGGAGCACTTTCGAGGACAACGTTCTGCAAATTTGGTGAAAGCCAACCGTTGGTGGCAGCAGCGCCATGATTTCACCAATGAAGAAGGTACTATTGGATCGATATCGTGCTCTCGTGGTCTTGTTAAAAAAAGAAGGCGTCTCTATCCTAGAGCCAAATCAGGTCGGGGTCAAAAACGAAGTCCATGGCTCCAATACTTGTATCCAAAGGTCCTTTCCACTTTTGAGCAGTATAGAAATTCAGGTGTCAAGTTTTCAGCTAAACTTCTTCGTGAGTTAGCATTGTCAATTCTAACAGCACCCGATTCTGAATATAACATTCATTCTACTGATCCTAAAGATGGTATTCTGCTTGTCACTAAAATTACTAATAGATGGATCCAACAGTTCATGGATTCACAAAACATAGTTATTTTATCCCAACGTGGTAGATTGATGTGCAGTGCATCAAAAGAATTGCATATAGAAATGCAAACTGCTTACCATATGGGAGTCTTACATAGAGGTTTTTTGTTAGGAATTTTTCATGAACATCTTATGGAGAACCTAGATGAAACTCACTTTGTTGTTAATTTAGATAATGGTAGGACTCTCGGATTTCGTGGTGACATATCTGTTAAATATGCAGATGTTGTCTCAGGAGGAGAGTCTATGACTTTAGTTGTTAGAATTTCAGGGGGCCGTCGTCCCACCATAGAAGCTCCTATGATCATTTTCACAAATGAAAATAGGAGCTATCCTATTCGGGGTTTAATTGACAATGTTCCAGGGGTCACCTATAGGTCTGGTCCTAAAGGTTGGATGGATCAATCTATTCTCCCAAAGTTTTTTCTAGATCCCCGTGCATATCAAGGTGATCCTAATGGGCAGCAAAAAATTGTTTGGTTAGATAATTGTAGCAGTCATACACTAACACCTAGATTAGAAGCACTTCTAACTTCCAAAAATACTAAATTATGTTATCTCCCTCCTTGTTCAACTCATTTGTGTCAACCGGCGGATACATTTATAATTTCAAAAATTAAGAACTCATGGACTAGGAGATGGGAAGCTAAAACGACCCAATTGATCGAAGCCAATACATGGCAAGATCAAGCCCGTATAGATGGTCAATGGTCAGGGAAGTTAATCCACCCTGGCAAACGTTTTTTCCTCAAATTAGCTGTTCTTTCTGTTGATGATGTTAATAGGGAGGTAGACCATGATAACATATCGTATGCTAGAAAAGCTATGATACGTTGTGGCTTAGCATTGGGGCTTGATGGTTCTTGGAGTGCTGCTCAATTATTCTCCCATTTACAGGAAATTATTGCAAAACACTTGCAATACTTCCAAGGGCAAGAAGTGCCATCATTTGTTAGGGCACCATGAATTGTAAGATCTATTTGTTTTTATATCTAAGATGTTGAGATATAAGTAAAGCTTTGTTTTGTATTTTATTCCATTTGATGTAAGCTTTGTGCTATGTAAGCTCTATGTTATGTATATTCTATGTTAAATATGCTCTATTTTATATTTATTTAATGCTTATCATGATGTTGAGTGCTCTATATTTTTTTTGGTTTTATTTTTGGTAAGATGAAATTTAAATGATCTTTCTTTTAGCATGTTGAATTGTAATTTTTTGTGACATTTATCAAAGAAAATTTCCTATGTATGTATTTTGCATTTTCAAAGTTAAGTTCCATGAAATTCAATTTTGTGATACCAAATTTTAACATACTGTATTTCTTGTGCGGTTCTCATAATCTTCTTTCAATGTTTCATTTGGGTATTTACAAAAAAATTCATCTAACACTTAATGCGCTTATGTAAATTTTCAAAGTTACAAATTAGTACAAATAATGTTAGAGTTGACATTTAGTGTTCTAACACTATGAAGACAATTGACATTTAGCGTTTCCGTCGGCTATTACTGTTTCCAACACTAATCTACCTATTTAGTGTAGTTAGGTTGTCTAGTTCAAGGGAGTTTTCCTCAAAGAATTTAGTGTTAAATTTTCTAGGTTTTCTTGGGGAATGGGATTAAGAATGCGGATTTGTGTCACTCGTGACGGTGTAATGGGTCTAGCTAGTAAAGTATTTTGTGGGATGTGTAGGTGTATGGGGAAGTGGTCCGAGTTGAGGTTCATTCAAGTGATGGTTGTGAATGTGTATCTATTGTTATTTGGTGAGTTAATGTAGAAACCATAGATTAGGCTGGTGCTTGTGTAGTTGTAGCCTCCTTGTCTAGAGAATGGTGTATTGACCTGTATATATGTCATGTTGATGTTGTCAGTAAAGTTACGCCATTGTATGTCTTCTTGTTGTGGTGGGGTAATGTTATTATAGTTAAGTCTTCCAATAAGGGCAATGTCTCGGTTAAAGTCTCCGCATAGGATGTAAGTGTGGTTTGGGTATGCTGAGATATGGTCACAGATATTTTGTTGTATGATAGGGATTTGATGTAGGTCTTTTGGATGGAAAGGCATGTATATATGTATGTTTAACCATGGTTGTAATGGTTGGTTGTTAATTTTTATTATTTGTAGGTATGGTGATATGTTGGCACTTGGCAGGTGTAGGGATTTTAGTGATGTTACCCGGGTAAGCATATTTATTGTGTATGAGTGTTAATAAACCACCTCTAGCTGGTGTATGTGGCATTCTTTGTCGTATGCATCTAGTAAGTGTATGTGTATTGTTAAAAATTAGTTTGTATTGAGGGAAGAGGTTTTGTATATATTTTGTTGATTTTTTGGCGGTTAATTTGGTTTCTTGAATGTGGATGAGTGCTGGAGGGGTCTGGAGTTGAGTTATTAGACTTTGTAGACTTGGTAGAGCTGTATTTAGTGATGAAACATTCCACGTAATAATATGTGTTTTGTTATTTGTGTTTGGTAAGATTCGGGCTGGGGGATTTGGTATGTCAGGCAACGGTGGTGGATGTGAGTATTCTGGGATTTGTTCAAGACATCGTAATGATTCGGTAATTAATTGTGCATGTAAAAATGGGAATTTATCTTGAATTTTAGTAAAAGATGGGGGTTCGTTTTCTAGGTGTATATAGTTATAGAGGTCGTCGTGTATGGATTTTTTTTCTTTTATTATTTCTTGGTTTGTTGCAAGGAACTTTGTGTATAGATGTAGTGTGGAGATGTGTCTTTCCGGTGGGCTGCTCAAGTTGGCTAGTTGTAATAGAAGAGTGTCGGTCTAGTTTGTTTGCATATTAGAGTCTGCGAGCATAGTGTTACATGTGTTTATGTCCGGATGTATTGTAGTGATTATTGCATATAATATGTGAGAGGTTGGATGATTAGCTATTTTATTTTGTATGAATATATGTAGGTGTGGAAATGTTGTACTATTAGTATTATATAGTGGGTGGTGGGGTTTTAGTAGAGGTGTAAATGTTTTAGCTAGATGTTGGTATTCTGGATGGAATTTTATTGTGTTTCTAATGAAGTATGTTTTTGCTTTCCTTCTATGAGCGGGGGGGGTGAGTTTTTAATATGTTTGGCATAGGTCCCGGGTTTGTTTCGATATCACCTCCTAATAATAGAAATAGAATGTTTGGTATAGATGTGTTTTTGAATATATTAACTATTATATAGTATTGGTGTTGTTTCTGACTTTTTTTTTCTGTTTCATTTGTTGAGTGTTTAATAGTTGTCGGCTTGGCTTTGGTTATATGTATCATCATCATTTGAGTTTTGTTTGATGTTTTAATATGTTGCCTTGGCTGGTAGGCCAATGTCGTTTGTTTGGTTAGTCCTTTGTTAGATGTAATTGTCTAGGGTCTGTTTTTTAGAAAAAGAGTGATTAGGCAAAATAATTTACGGTGGTTGTACGGATTTGATGAGTGGGCGACGAAGGGGTGTGTTTTGTAGGTTTTATATTGGTATTTGTTTGTAGGTTTTAATTGTTTAAGGTATTTAAGGTTTGTTGTTTTTATTATGTATTTTATTAGGGTGTAGGGGTGTATTTGGTTTTTGGTGCGTTGTTTTGTTTTTCTGTTTATATTTATAAATACAACTATTTTGGTTTTGTGATTTTTACTTAATGTTTTATTTTTAATTGTAGATTTTAGTATTATAGTATCTAGAGATACTTTATTTATTTTTGTTTTTTGTTTTTTGTTTTTTGTTTATATATATACTTTAAGTGATGTTTTTTCCGCTACTACATTGATCAATGCTAGTTTGACATGTCCATATTGCCTTCAATTTTGAGTGTATCGGGGTGGTCGGCTTGAAGGGTTTCCAAGGTAATTCTCATTTGTTTTTGAAGGAAGGCTATTTGGACTCTTGAGTTTCTATTCGATTCGGCTTGGACCTTGTCCGCATATACCCTTGCTTCCTCCACAATCTCCTCTTTGAGCAAACTCATTTCTTTCCTTATTTCCCCTAATGTTGTTACTGCACCCTTGTTTACGGCTTCCTCAACCATTCGGTTGACGTCTGATTTAGTGAAGTATTGTGATGGTGCATTTTTCAAAGCTTGGACGGTGTTGGCTAGGACAGTATTCACATCAGTGAAGCCAAGCCGTGCAAGCTCCTCGGATGTTGGTGCGTTTATTCCATCCAAACCTTTTGGATGGGGGCAAAACTCGACATATTTTCCTAATATTTTTGCATTTTGTTTGACAAAATTTTTGTATAGGGCCGCATTAGACATTGGATATTGTAAGATCCCACATGCTTACTATTCTCCAACCGAAAGAAGACACCCACCACATTTCTTTCACCCATATATGCTTTGATGCCCTCTTCTAGTGATGAAATGGATTTGGTTTTGTTTCAATTTTTGACAATCAAGACAACGGCGTTTTTCTTAGCCTTGTCATCTTCTGACATCTTTTCCTTGCTTGCAAATGATGCTTCCATAAGCTCATTGGAAAAGGAGATTTTGAGTGACCTTATCATTTTTGCTTCATCCGGTGACGGTGCTTTGATCCAAGCAAAGTCCGCCCCTTCATTTTTCTGGATATTGGTTACTTCAAAATCTAGGCCTCTAGAAAAACTATCCATGACAACTCCCTCAAACATATTATACCACTTCTTTCCTTTCAAATTTGCACTATTCACTCTTGTAGAGAGTAGACTAGCGATGGCAATGGAGTCAAAGGACTTACACACTTTCCCCCTACAAATTTGATGTTCATCCAACTTAAGGATGAACGGACGGAGACCTTGTAAGAGCCCCGTCTCATCCGTTTTGGGTGTATTTGATTGCTCCACTCCATCTTTTCGACCCATGGTAACACATGATTGCAATGGGTTCACCGAGTATACCCTCTACTTGAATGTTCATGTGTTTCAATCTTGCAACAACCATGGCCATAACATCATCTTTTAATATCACAAGTTGCCCTAGCTCAAAGAAGATGGCAACATGATAATCAAGTGCAAACCCGTTTTCATCAATTTCAAGTTCATGGGGGAGTTGTGTTAGATTGTAATGATTTCCACCATCGCTATCATTTCTTTTGGAAGGCCATTCTTCCAAAACGACATATGGGAAGGCGGGGTTGGACACATTACATTCCAATGCTTCCTCATGACTCATACCCATTCTAACCATTTGGCTCACTGAATGTTTTGGTTCCATAGGGAGGTTTTGGTCCTTGGCAAGTAGATTTTGTGCATGAAATCCTAGCCAAAAGGGAGGACGTTGAAATTCGTGAATTTCTTTGCCCTTAACCTTCTTTTGGCTAGAAAGGATTTGGGCGCCACTAGACCTTTTTTGACTCAAAACTTCTACTTCAATCATTTGACTATCAGAAAAAAGCTTTTTGGAGGCAGATGCAACACTTGGGGATGGCGCCATTTTGTACATAAGAAGAAAAAGGTATTGGAGTTTGTATTTGTTTTTGCCATTCAAATGACTTCTTATCATCTCAACTAAAACCTCATTCCACAAATTAAGTTGGACTGTTTGAGAGTTTGTAGTTAAGAAGAAGTATTTACTTACAACATCTTTGGCAACATATCTTGCATACAATATACACCATACATTCCTGACCATTTGCACCATCTTATGGAAGAAGAAGGTGTTAAATGGAGAGATATAGTGTAGCCTAATATTTTCAGCACATATACACACACATGGGAGGTGCCTGAAAAGAGGTCACCTCCCCAAGTAAATGAATATTTATATAAGAATTGTGCGAATGTCCATGGATATGCAAAATAAACCCATTGATGATAGAGACTAACAAATAGTGGGGGAAGTGAGAAAAGGTTTTGACCTCGTTGTATGGTTTCAACTCGTGTCTTCAGGTAGTTAGTTGAATCACCTTGTGACGTCTTCTGATGTCTATTCTTTCTCAGTGTCCGTTGCTCGCATTCAGACCTCCCGCAGTCGCCTCTAGACCTCCAACCCTCGCAAGCAAACCCCCAGTGCTTCCACTCGGATTTTTGGGTTCTCTTTCTGTTGCTGTCTTTTCTCATACGACGTCTCTAAGGCTTGTCCACAAACCTCCAACCCTCGCAAGCAAACCCCCAGTGCTCTTGCTCGGATTTTTGGGTTCTCTCTCTGCTGCTATCTTTTCTCATACGACGTCTCTAAGGCTTGTCCACAGCCCTCCAACGCTCGAGCGCAGACCCTCGGTGTTTGCAGTCTTCTGACGCAGTCCTCCGCTACTCAAGTTTGGCCTCGTTTCACTCTTTCTCGTCCACTTCCTTCAAGCACACACCCGGTGCTCGCGTCCGAATTGCCTATCTTTGTACTGCAGCTTCACTCCGCAATACTCTCCTTCGCTGGACTACGGCTCCTTTCCGTGGGACCGCCTTGCCTTGCCTTGCAGCTCTGCTCCGCGAGTCCTCCTTGCGCTGCTCTCTGACTTCTCTCCGCAGGTCTACTTAACGTTGTAATGCAGCTCCGCTCCGTGCGATCCTCTTACTCGGTGCTGTAGCTCCTCTTCTCGAAACCTCCTTCTTCTATACTGCAACTCCGCTCAAGGGCTGTAGTGTGTAGGTTCGCCGCGATATCACCTTCCTTTCCACTTTAGCTCCACACAGGGGCTTGGTGGACTTGCGTAGTTGGGCCTTCGGCGTGACATCTTCCTCAATCGGCGGCGATGTCTTATTCACGGGCTTCTCCTAATGTTGATGTAGTGAAGTGCGGTGTGGTGTCGTTGGTGGCGCGTCGAGGAGTTGGTGCGAGGTGGCTCGGCGTAGCGCAAGATGGCTTGATTTCATCGTCGTGGTGTCCAAGAGCAGCTCCTCAATATTGCGGTGCGGGGCAGTATGCGGCGCCGGCAGCTTTGTTGCAATGTGGCGCATGGCCGGCTACGGTGCGCATCTTCTTGCTTACTCTCATAAAAACTCCCTTCCTCTAGGTACTCAACTTGATTATTGCAGTAACAACACTGAGGGTCTAAACAATGAGGGACAAGGGAAGAGGATGAGCGGTGAGATTAGTAGTGAGGGTGTTTATGCTCGCCTGCTCAGCGTAGGGTTTGGTTGAAAGAGTCGTGCAATCCATTAAGGCGCCGCTCCTCTTCCTCTGTCGATCTAGGGTTTGGTGAGGTGTATGTTGTTCTGGTGCCTTTGCTTGAGATTAGGAGGCATCTCTGCTGCCAGGCTGATTTGTGCCAATTTTGGGTCCTTGCAGGGGTGGCGTCTTGTGAAGGATTGTCCGTTGAGTGGGACTGCTTGGAGCGGAGCGTCTTGGGGTCGTGGCTGGCTGAGATGCCGCTTGATTTACAGTTGGCTTTTTGTGCTTGGTTGTTTCTTTGTGTGTGGACGTTGGAATTCCTTTTTTTGTAATTCAGCTTCGCTCTTTCTGCACATATTCTTCATGGTAATATTGTATTGCGGAAGTGAAAATTTAGGAGGGTTAGGGAACTTCCTTGTTGGCCGTTTGCACTTGGCTGCTTCTTCTTGAGTGGACCTTGGAGTTCCTTTTATTTGCAGTTCAGCTTGGCTCTTTCTGCACATATTCTGCCTGGTAATATTGTATTGCGGACGTGAAACTTTGGGAGGGTTAGAGGATTTACCTTGTTGGCCGTTTGCGCTTGGCTGTTTATTCGTGTGTGGACGTTGTAGTTCCTTTCCTTGTGATTTGGCTTGGTTTTTTCTGCACATATTCTTTATGATACCATTGTAGTGCGGAAGTGAAAATTTGGGAGGGTTAGAGAACTTACCTTGTTGGTCGTTTGCGCTTGGATGCTTCCTCGTAGATGGACGTTGGAGTTCCTATCTTTGTGATTTAGCTTGGTTTTTTCTGCACACACCCTTCTTGATAACATTGCATTGCGTAAGTGAGAGTCTAGGAGGGTTAGAGAGCTTACCTTGTTGGTGATGGTGTTGTTCGTTGCTTCTTGTCTTCGTCCCCTAGTTGATGTTGCTTGCTTCCGGAGGTGTTGCTGTGGTTCTTGGTATCCCTCTTGCCGATATTTTATGTGACATCTTTTCAGCTTTCTTGTTGTATGCTGCAGAGGTTCTTGGTATCGGTTTCTCCTACGTCTAGGAACACACGTCCTGCTGCTGCATTTGGGTGTTTTGCCTTGGATTCGGTTCAGTTGGAGTTCTTGGTAGCAATTCCTCCTGCACACAGGTTCGCACCTTCTACTGCTGCATTCGGGTATATCGCCTTGGGTTCGGTGTAGTTGAAAGGTGAGTTCCGAGCTGCCCTTCGTTTGGCGCTTCTGTATTTGGAGCTTCATCCTTGCATAAGTTGTTGCGTGTTTCTTGACCGTTGTGTTGTTCTAATTTTTTGCTTCTGTACGTAGGTTGCTACATCTGTATTGAAGGTCAATCTGCACCACCTTCGGCAACTTTCCAACCTCCAGCAGCTTTCCCACATCAAATCAGCAGATTCATGTGTTTTGGAGGCGTTTACAGTTACTATGTTTTTCTTTGCTTTAGTGTTTACACAGTTCTTGTAGTTGCTGATATTGTGTCTAGGTGATGTGTCGTATCTAGGCGCTGTGAGCATTGATATGTAAACACGGCATACTAAATAAATTTTTAAGGTGCAAGGGATTGTGTGACAATAATATATAAGTAGATGAGTTGAGGTTAGAGATGTGAGTATCTGTATAAGTTCGCTTGGGTGTTGGAGAAGTCGCGTCCTTCCTCGTTGTGGCACTTTCATTGGCTGGTGAGCGAGTGGAGTCTGTTGCTTTGAGTTTTGCAGTGCGCAGCTGCGCCTGTCCGTTGTGGTTCTTCAGTGTTGATCATGTCTTCAATGTCTTCATTGATATCGCGATGCTTTCCTCTAAGGTGATGCGCGTTGGGGTGTTCTACGATCTTGTGGTACCAAGGCAGTTCCGGTTGAGCTGCTCGCGCAATGCTGACTTTCTGAGGCCATAGTTTGATGTCGTCGGCTTCGTACAGGGGCGATGTGACCTCTTCTCCTTATGCGTGGTTGCTTTCCAAGGGCCTGGTTGCTTCATCTTGTTCGTGCTTGTTGTGTGTGAGGTTGTCCCTTAAAGTCCCGATTTCTTCATTCCGTGCATGTTGTCTGGGTCAGTGTATCTCACTGATGTCGGTTGTGGGAGCTGTGGTGGTCGTTAAAGCCTACTGTGTGTGTAAGGATCTCTATTCTAATGTTTGTGCACAAGTGTTGCGGTCACTGCTTGCTAGTTTGGTGGGACTATGGATTCTCGGATTCTCGGGTGCACGTTCCTATGATTGTGATTTTAATTGGAATTTTGTGACTTCCATAATGTTCCCACTAGGCTTGCATTAACATAGATTTCCATAATGCAAGCCTAGCGGGAACATTAATTTTGTCCCACTTGGATCTCTAGAAAAAAAACAATGCTTTTCTAATCACACATAGTTTGACTCCGCGCAACTCCAAACGTTTTGCTAGAAGCCTCTATTGATTTTAAGAGTCTTTGTAATACTAGATCGTACCTAGGTTTCTTAAAAACGTCAATAAATATTTCATGTCTTCAATGAAAGATCTAATTTCCAAGCAAAGTCAAAAATGTTCACACATTTCTAGGTAGTGTAATGACAACCACTAATAATTTTGGACATTTTCACATCTTTGGGTCTAGGTTTTTGTAAGGTTTAAAAGTTAAAACGGGTCAACTCACAAAACACCCAAGACTCACACATATTCTCCTTCTAATTCCAAACCCATTCCTTGTATGGTCTAACGTCTATTGTATTGTAATTTGACTCTAATTTCTATATAAAAACTCTCTTCCATTAACAAAACTTAAGTTTTAACCGAAACGCTTAAGAATTTAAGGTTGTTATGCATCACTCTTAAGGAACAAGGTATTAATTGAACCCAAGGACTAAGTGCCTAGTAGGAACATTATTCCTTTATCAATTCTGCATGTGGTCAACCGTGAGGGCTCTCAATCCATGCCTAGATAGGCCGATGGAAGATTCCATCAAATTTCAATACAAATCATTAATTATGTTCTCTTTAGAATTCAAACCTTACCTCATGCAATAAAGTTTTCTCCAATTTCGCTTAATCATTACGATCCTCTTATATTCAAGTTTGTCTCAAAGAATAACACAAAATTGGTTTAAATCTAGGAAATTATCTCAATTTCCATTACACTTAATTCTCAATTGTCTTCGTCACATAAAACACAAATGCAATTAATCCACCTTACGGAATATCTCTTTTC
Organism: Bryoerythrophyllum caledonicum; assembly: GCA_963971425.1. Classification (NCBI taxonomy): domain Eukaryota; kingdom Viridiplantae; phylum Streptophyta; class Bryopsida; order Pottiales; family Pottiaceae; genus Bryoerythrophyllum; species Bryoerythrophyllum caledonicum. Next base: position 12,003,524 of record OZ020523.1, on the reverse strand, counting down.
TAAATTAGACTTAATTCAACTTATTAATGTGCACATAACACTCTTAACATGCTATGCATCAAGGAATGCATCTCTCTTGATGATTCTTTATATCATTAGCATTAAAAGTTACTCATACTCTTATGCCTCTTTAATTTTCAACACTCAAACTTAAATCCTTATCAAGTGGCAAGTGCCCATGCATTCCTGGGAATATTGCATTACGTCACTGATTACACATTAACACACGCATGCATCTCATTCATGAAATCACCCTTAAACATCTACAATACCACTCAAAGCTTCAATCAAATCATACTCTTACTTGCACTCAAGTTTTACATTAATTTAATTCAATCACACTCACATCTCATCACAATGTTTATAATTAATCTTCATACACAGAAAATTGTATTAGTTAGATAAATTAGAGTATTTCTCTAATTTATAATGAAGTACTAATATTCAGTGTATTACAAATGACTAAATTCACAAAATTAAGACAATAATTACACAATGAATAATCACATATATTAATCATAAATCAAATACATATAGCAACCAAAAAACTAGCTTCCAAAGCTAAAACACACTCCAATCTTCAACGTGGTAGTGGTGGAATTATTGTAATTCTAATGCTATTTATAATCTAAATTTTGAGGAAGACACCTCTTGGGAAGAGGTGTGTATTATAACTTCTTTAACTTCCACAACCGTTCATTAAATGGATGCGCCTCTTCAGATCTTAACTAACTTTTAATGAAATCTTCGCTTAGTATGTCTTTTAGCTATTTAAACTAATTGATATGAACTTTTAACACTTATAACTAATTTTTGAATATATACACAACCCTTTTTACACTTAAAATTTTGGAAAAAGCTTTTTTTAATGTTTCTGCTCAACAGTTTTATTTTACTATATGATGCGATATATGACATCCTTTTTACTATTGGGATTCTCATTTTATGAAAAATTAGGTTCACCACAAAAAAAAAAGTATACCATGATAGTATTTGAACCCCAATCCCTTCCACAATGTTTTTGAATATTTTGCACCCTTCATATTACTCATTGATTTTTCTTGCAAGGAACTATCACAGTATATCAAATTTTTGCAAAAAATTTGATCCTAAACTAATGCTTGAAATTGACATCCACAAAACACATGATGATCTACAAAACACATGGAAGAGAAACAAAAAACCTTGTTTTTTGCTTCAAACTGTATAATCTCTCAATCCGTATCGTCAACTTTCATGAAATTTTGAAAGCATATTATTCTAAATGTATTGTTGAGGATGTCACAGTTAAAGTAGAGCTTCAAGCTTTTTTTCCCCTCATTTCTTTTTGCACAAAGTAAACGTATATTTTGATGAGAAATACTCAAAGAGTTTTAGGGGTTCAGCTTGCAAAAAGAATCTTGTTGAAAATATAACGATAGAAAATGTTTTTCCAACTTATATGAGATGATGTGGTCAAAATTTTGTGAAATTTAACCACTTGAATTGAAAGATGATCGCAGTCAAGGTAAACATAATAAATCCCATAAAGTGCACTTAGGTCCATAGGGGACTGGGGTTAAACTTATATGGCTCAAGAGTAAAATGAGTTCAGATTCTTGTTACAAATTTTTTGCCAATAGTGTTTCCAACGATAAGTAGTAGTGTGGTCTTTCTGATGAAAACAATAAAAATAATTATTCTAAATAATCATTGTTTTTTCCTTGAACGCATAATCAATTTCTATCAATAGTAGTAGCATGATAGGTGCAAGAGTGATATTCTATATAACATGTTTATTGATATGAAATTCATGCATGGATATATACAAATTTTGATGGTGGTTGGTTTTCCTAATATATCTCGCTTAATACGTAAATTTTGGAATACATGCCATTGCCAAACCTAACTATGGAAGATCTAGCCATTACCTTTTGCCACTAGGACTGTACTCGTACCTTTTATTAAAATGCGGCACTATTGGGCTATTCCATAATTCTATCGTGGCATTCTAAAAATAAAAAAGTGGTCCACATCCAATGATTTAAGCTTATGAGCTTGACCTTGTAGTGTATTTCTAAATTTTGAAATCTCAATAATAAGTGTTTTTGAGGGCTTTCACGCTCTTGTTTTTTACATGCTCATTCCAAGATGGTATGGCAATAGCCCATTGGATAACTAATGGATGGGTTAAATGCGGATGAAGTCTTCTAATGGAGTACTTCATCCATTTAGGAGTCGTTGGTTCTTTGTTGGATTCTCACATGCCATACCATTTTGAAATTGGCAATATAATCTTTAGAGCATTGTGTATTAGAAATATGGATTTTCGTATGAACGAGGAAGTCTGATTCTACCGGTCCAACACTTCATCTTTTAACTTCTGCGTTTTTTTTTTTTTATTCCAAGTGTGTTTAGAAAGTTCAACCTTGATTCAAACCCCCAACTTCCAATTCTATCTGAAACACAAACATTGCCACCCCAAAATGGTGTAGAGTTTGGAAATATTTGAAGACATTACTAAGGTAATCACATTGTTTGTAGAACATTATCGACATTATGATTTTGGAAAGTATCGTTAAACACTTGCACCTTTCTCGAAGTTCCAAATTCTCTATATTCATCCTTGCAAAAATAATTACTCCTTTCAAATGTAATGTTGGAGACGTTGGAATGTATAAAATTTTCTCATTCCACACATCCACTTATACAAAAAAATATCCAATCAAGCTTATTTAAAAACGGGTAACATACAATGTATATTCTTTGTTTTCATTGACATGGCCGCAATGTAGAAATGAACATCCAGTAGAAGATTTTAAAAAACGACCTTCTAAATTTACAGAATAGTGTTCATGCATCAAGACATTATCCACATAGACTACATAACAACATGCCCATGTATAGTACAATTAATCTTCATCTAAGTCAGTATCATGTCTTCAACTTTGCCCAGCCTCACTTGAGATCGCTCAGGCTGTCCGATGGCGGACGGACTTGGCCATAATGCTCGATTAGACGGCAGGGCGATCGGCACCATCAATCGTAGCCGTTTGATCGCTCTCATCCATCCGTGGCCATTCGATTGCGGACGCACTCGACTGCGCCTGCCTAAACGGACGGTCTCACTCCACCTGATGTTGATCGAACATCCTTGATCAATCAACTTGAGATCAGTTGGTCGGCACTTGGTGGTCGACCGCCATGCCGTCCGCACCTAGAGCTTTGCAGACGGCCACCACGCCACCAAGCCTCAAATTTCAGCAACTCCCTCCCTTCTCCTCCACTTCTCTGTACTCTTTGGCAACACAAAGGTGGTTTAGAACATTTTTTTTCCGGGTAGTTTGACATTGCACGTGCAGTCTATATAAGGAGAAAGAGTCATATGTATTAGTAGTCTGAGGAATGTTTGGAAGATGTTATGCGAATACAGTTGAATATTCCATTTCAAATATCCTATGCGCTAGGAAACATATGAAGAATAGAACTTGTGAACAGTTGTTCTATTTAAAATAGACTACATAAGAAACATTGATTCATTTTCTTCCTTTCCTAATCACAAGCATATTAGAATGGCTGACCGCCAGGCCGTCTCCACGGCAGTCGGCCACCCGCCGTCCGCTTGGCGGTCGATTTTTGCCATTTGGGCGTCTCCCCTGGCGTCCACCTCGCCAATCGCACATCGTTCGGTCCTTAGGCATTCCCTTCGCTGATTGCAAAGCCGACCGCCGTTCGGTCGGCCCTTAAGCGTCCGTCCTACCGACGGCCTGGCCGACCGTCGTGCAGGCGGCCCTTGGGCGTCTGCTGCACGCTTTATATCATTGAAAGCGCGTTTCTAAGATGCTTTCAACTGTATATTACATATTCATAAACTCCCCAAAATGAGGGAGTTATGGCCAAAAAACTCGGGACAACCCGGTTTAGGTACAATGCTGACTATTCCGACAGCGTGGTCAAATGAACCGCAACTCCAAATCGAGTGCGGTTATTTTTTCTATGTTTGTATTAGTGTAGGAAGACACTCAAACGCCAATGACCGACCGCCGTGCGGACGGCCGGGCAGTTAGCCGTGCAGACGGGTGAGGACTGACCGCCGTGCGGATGTGAAGTGAGGTTCCATGTACTGTTTTCTTTATACTCACGATGATCATGACCGTTAGGAGACCGGAGGATGTCAATCTATCAACGGAGGAGGTCGAGGGGGCGGTCGGGGGAGTGGTTTGGGGGCGGACGGCGGATGGCCGTGCAGTCGCCCGTGCAGACGGAATGGTCGTCCGCAACGCCGTCGCCTCTAGCAATGGACGCCCGGTGCCGTCTGCCGGGCGTTCTTTCGGGGTAGCAAACGGCTATTTATCCCTGGATAATCTGACCAAAGTCGTTATGCCACTGGACGTCCTCCGTTCGGACGACCGGACGTCATGGACGTTGAGCGTCCTGACAACTCTGTTTAAATGTTTGTATGCTTCTTGTTCTGCTACGAACACCTCTCCAGCCCCCGACTTTTTAAAATCAAAGAGTTTCATTGCACATGACAGACATCCTCCAAGTATACCTTCTAGTACATTTCCATATGTGCCTAGGTCAGTAATTCGCCGAGGGAAGCCAAACAACATGAGATCATATTGAGGCATGCTATTGAGATCATCTAGGTGGTAAAATTCGACAGCAAACTCTAATAGGTCAACTGCCAAGTATCTCCTCTGACCCATTCTCCCCCGCTTTCCACCACTTTGCAACGTGATGGTGCTCTCCAAAAGCCTCCTTACTTGTCCTCTGGCACTTGTAACCATCACTAGGGGAAGCGACATCCGGTAGCCCACATCTGGGGTGATGGAAACTAATGCTCTAGGAAGCAATCATTTAATGCCACGATTTGCATACGCCCGAGATAACACCAAAAGAAAAGCAAGCAATGGAGACTCACCAACTAAAATAGTTCGTGAAAACTCCAATGTCTTATCCAAGACATCATCACTTCTCCTAAAGAATACAGTTTCATTGTAGTAAGAAATGAAACCATACTTTGTTTCATTGAGTACCATATCACCCAATAAATCCGTGTTACTATAACTACGGCCACTACCACCTGATCTGAAACTCACGGAGATGTTCAAGTCCCTAGCTAACAAATCCACTGCGGGAAAAAGGATGGTTTTTAATGCACTCCTCACCCCCACCTCGTTAGCACAAGGTGCCAGAGGATACATGTTGGATAGTGAGACATATCTCGCTATTCCGTCGTCCAACCTAAGAAGGATTGCGTTTGCATCTTCTGTGAAGTTTGGCCACTCCTGCAACCTCTAATATGTTCCCACGTCCAACGGGCCGTTCATGTTCACCACTCCCGCGGCATACATGAGCACAAAGTCGAAGCAGTCCGAGCTCGCGGAGACATTCATCTTGGTTAGGTATTTGATCGCAGTGTGCATGTCATTGACGCACAGCGTGCACTGGTCGTGGTTGCGCAGGTTGCGCTTGCACGATCTTTCGATCGCCATCAACTCGCCCGCCATGTGGCGGAAGTATGCCACCGTCTCGATGCCTGGGCACAGCGGCGGGCTGCGGACGAACAACTTGGAGAATCCATTGAAGGCTCTGGAAGAGGAGGCGCTTCCGGGGGACGAATTGCCATCAGTTTGATGAGGATTGACGGTGTGACAGCCCGATATCATGGTTAGAAGCCTGCAATCAATCAGATCAAGTTTCAGGAATTACAGCTGCATAACAGAATAATGGTGTCAAGAGGAATTAGCTCTACAATACTTCACTACAATAGTCATCGTTGCTTATACTATGGAGTCTTACATTTCTCATAAATTTTACCTCACAATAATAATTATCACTGTTACAGATTATGGAGTCTATGAATTTCCTATGGAAGGCTTGTAAAGCGTTGAATCTGGAAATTATGATCTTGTTTTTGAAATGTGGCTTATGTTTTTGCAGGTGGTGATAGTTTAGTATGTCCTCACAACAAGGGAGCATCCGGCACACGCTACGGTATTTTCTCGTCGTCCTTGCGTGTTTCAAACGGCAACAAAGAAACGACGACTAATACGCTCCTGATTGAGTTTTCCAATCATCCCTTGTGGTCGGAGGTTGTTGTGGAGAATAATGCCAGTGTTTTGGTTCCTCTTCTGTGGAGCCGAGTGCAGGTACATAATAATCCTTATAGTTGATCCTTTTCGTCATATCAAAAAAATAACAGAAACTATCGATATCAAATTTGTAGTAGGCATCAGGTTTTATCTGGTCAATATCAACCTTCGATGTTTTCTTGATGTGCACTTGAAGGGGCTTCATTTTCTGTTGTAAAGGAGGTGGTTGTTTACTTTTGATGTAGGTTCAATCTATGATTACCGTGCAATGAGGAGGTCTTCTAAGCTTTGGGCTCGCTTGGTTTTTGACCTCCGTGTTTGAGTTGGTGGCGGAGGAGGTGCTCATGAGTGATTCCACTATCAAGGTCTACGGCGCTCTCAAGTTAACCGTGAAGATGCTACTCATGTGGAACTCCACCATCACAATCGATGGCACTCCTGATGACTTTATGTTGGTTGCGTCCACTATAGAAACAAGCAACTTGGTTATCTTGCGGGTGTGTGTCTCTCATATCCAGGGTTGTCTATTGTGTCGTGACGGGGACAATTTCCGTCACAATGTCACGATGTCACGACACAATGACGGCATGACATTGTGACAGATCATGACTTTACTGTGATGGGGCCATTTTGACGGCAAAAAACACAATTTTCACATTTACCTCGAGAGAGACACGTTGGGTTTAGAAAGGAATCTGCATGCCACATGTGCAGACATGTCATCAACTGCGGTAAATTCATGTCGCAGTAATTTTCAGCATGGGTTGAAGGAGTGTCCGTGCCAATCCGCGCCTCACTCCGTTATCGAAGGCTGTTCGCGGCCATTCCGCGGCCATTCCGTGCTCAGTCCGCGGCCAGTCCGAACTAGTGTCGCCTGTAGTCCGTGGGTTGTCCGGGGCTGTCCGCGGCTACGTCCGCTGCAACCGCGCCCCAACCACGCCTGCTCCATTTGAATTTCAGTATAAAATAGTGTTGTTCCAAGGTGATGGTGCTTAATCCTGCATAGTGGCTTTGAAGACCTTGGATTCTTTATACAAAAATGCATTGCTCGAAATCCCATTGTTGAGGAGGAAATTGTTGACCCCTAGTTGACTCTGAATTCCGTGCGTCGCCATGCCGCGTCGGAATTCTGTATGGGATCTATGGTACGAAGACATGGGCAACGCTCCTTCAAGAGCAACACGATAAGTGAAGTGTCGATTTTGTTCTCACTCCACGGTTTACAGAGCTGACAGGATGTTGTCGCACATGGGGTACCATCATCCTAGTAATCTAGGTCGTGACGTCCAACTGTGTAGGACAGTGCCTCCACATGTGCGTGTATTATTTCAAGGTTGTGATGGGATTATTTTCTAATTGTCCTGATGCTGCTAACGATGTACCCTGCTCCAAACAACGTGTCGATGACGAGAATGGGATTGGAGTGGAACATTTGTTGACACAATCCGTGGAGGACGACGTGGAGCAGATTCAGAACTCCCAAACAAGTCGTGGCGTGGAATTCGTACACTTAGATAGGGAACCTCGAGAGCTACGTCAAGCCCGACCGTTTTTGCAAATGGTTGGACATGCAAATGTTGTCCAAGTATGCACGGACAATGCTCCGGTCATGGCGGCCGCATGTCATGACATTATGGAAGAAATTCCACATCTCTATGTTCAAGGGTGCGCTGCCCATTGCTTGGATCTTTTACTGGAAGATTGGGGCAAAGAAGCGTGGGTACAAAGGATTGTTAAGAAGGCAAGGGTTGTTTGTTTATTCATCAAGATCCACCATGCCCCACAAGCAATCTTTCGAAGGTTATCACCTGATCTTTCTATTCGTTTGCCCAATGAAACACGGTTTGCAACAAACTTTCTCACAATACAACGCCTCCTCGAAGTTCGCCGAGCATTGGAGCAAATGGTGGTTGATGAAGAATGGCATGCTTTTCTAGTGGGATTGCGGACTCAAAAACCAAGAGCACATGCAAAAGGCCTTTATGCACGATGTGTTACACGCTCGGATGGATTTTGGGACGTTTGTGTGAATTTTGAGTACATGGTGTTGCTGGTGGTACATGCTCTTCGTGTGTTTGACGGCAATGCTCCCGCTATGTGTCATGCATGGAAGGTCATGCATGAATTGGGGATCCATGTTCAAGGATTCCGCGATGCCCCGTTCTGCTTGGAACAAGATTTGGCAACAAGGGCATTAGATGCCTTCAACGCAAGGTGGAGGCTCATGATTACTGACCTTCATTGGGCAGGGGCTATGTTGAATCCTTCTTTGCGTGGATGGGCCCCGTTGCACGAGCACGAGCTTGCAAGACCAATCTTGAATGTTGTTCTTCGGAACCTAGTTACGAAGGAGGATGATCTAGGTTTGGTCCTCAATCAGTACCAAGATTTCATTGAGAACAGAGGGACATTTGCAAATTCCATACAACCAAATGTCTTGAATGTACCGCCCCATGAATAGTAGGATGCCATGGGAGGTGGGCAAAGCAATTGCAGATTATAGCAAGACGCATCCTTGCTCAAGTATGTTCTGCTTCGGCATGCGAACGCAATTGGAGCATGTACTCTTACGTTCACTACAAATCCCGCAATCGCCTACAACATAGTCGGGCGGAGGACCTCGTTTACATTTACACCAATTCTAGGCTCCTTAGGCATCGAAGAGGAACGAGGATTGCTTAGTGGCTTGAGTTGAACGGCGTGCATTCCGATGATGAAAGCAATGGAGACAATTCTGATGATGCAAATGATGATGGCTATCATGTCGATCATGATGGACTTGGTGATTTTGACATGGACGCTAGTACTTTTTATTCGGACAATGAAGATTCAGATGGTGACGGTGGTGAGGGTCACCGTGATAGGGATAACAGTTCGGATTATGACGGTCTTTACTTTGATGGTGATCGTAGAACTAGAGATATTGGTGTTTTTAAGTTTACGAAAGGCAAAGAACCACAACATGTTCAACTGCCATCTAACCTTTGCGGGGATGATGATAGGCCGTCATTTGGACAACTTTGTGCAGGACAAGGACTCCGGCGTGAACAGGAAGGGGGCGTTCACCACCAGGCCATCCACGCAAACGTTGACCTACCATCCCAGCGTGAAAGTGATTCGTTATCATTTGGTGGGGAAAGGCAACATATCCCGGATTACAGGGATGAGGAGGCCACTACACCGGCGGGTGATACGTCTCTTGTGCCATCGAGGGTGGTTTGCAATGGCAATTCCAATCCGCCATGTATTACGACTTCAAATGTTCAAGGGTTATCCACGCCTATTGAAGACATTGTAGTCAATGTGTCAACCACGGAGGTTGATGTACCTCCCCAAGTTGGAATACAAAATCGGCCGATCACTTGTAGTCATGTAGTTGCGGGGAGATTCGGTGAAGCGACCACACGGGGGGTCGGTGCTTCATTGGTAGCACTTCAAAACAATCGCCCAAACATTGGACAAGGACAAAATCATCGGCAATCCATTTGGTCGAATAATGTTCATAGTCCAACCGTTCGAAGGCAACCTCTCACTTCAGCAAGTGAGCGAGGACGTTCTGTACGCAGGGGTGGAAGGGTGCTTGTAACAAGTGGAAGAGGATAGTTTCATCCATAGATGTAGACATCAACGCAATTGTTGATGTAGGTACAACGCTTCCACATTGCGGGGAGGCTTCTACAAGCACCACAAGTACTAGTGGTCGACGAAGGACTACACGAGGGAGGAAGAGACGTCGAAGATATCAAGGAATACTAATGCCATTTGTCGGTGAAGCTTATGACCCATCTGACGGAAGATCCAATATGGATGACAATGGAATACGTGACATCGACGGCTCTCGTCCAACAAGGAGGTTGGTTATTGGTCGAGATGACAACTTGCAATTGAGAAGTGCTACTCCGCAGTCCGACAATGAAGAGAGCACGGATGAATCTGATGTGGATCCACGGTGCATAGAAGAGAATGACCCAACAGTTCGAGTGCGATCTTGAGTGGATGTCTATTAAATTTCCCATTATGCATACTACGGGGTCAATTGATATTCTTTGTGTATGTTTTCCATATGTTTCATAATATACTCTTACTTTTTAATGTCATTTTTATTTCAAGACATTCATCTCGCACAATAAGGTACCCAGTAAACGGAATGCAAAAAATATTTAGGAGTTCGCGGACATGGAGTGAAGTGCCCGCTGATATTGCATCGAACTGGCACCGACAGGTTGCGGAATGCCCGCGGACATGGAGCGGACTGCCCACAGAGAGGGAGCGGACTTCCCGCGGATAGGGCGCGGACGAGGCACGGGCAGGACACGGACGAGACGTGGATATGACACGGACAGGTGCGACCCTATGGCCGCGGACATGGGCGGACAAGGGCGGACAAGGGCGGACAAGAGCGGACAGGGGGATATAAAAGGGGAGGGAGGAAATATTTTTTGCACACCTTCCCGCAAATCCTGGATGCCCTGACGCAGTTGCCTCCACGTTGACGGCAGTGTGCGAGGTTTTCAGGGTGGAAATGTGGTCCTTTTGAGGACGGAGATTACTCGAAAGGGGAATTTTTAGTCCTCAAAAGCATCAACACAAGTACAGAAGCTATTGAAGTTGTCAGAGATTTGAAGAAGCCGTGTATGTGATAATTTTTAACAATCTCTCATCAGCACTATTTTGAAGTGCTTGCATGGGATTTATTGTAGCACTATTTTGAAGTGCAATTAGTTATAGGCGGCATAATCATATTAGAATAGTTAGCTAGTATTAGAATAGCAATTAGAAGTATTTTGTAGTGGATTAGGGTTGTTTAAAGCATGGCAACCATGCATGGCGATGGTGGAGGTGGTGGAGGGAGGAGGAATTTAAATGCGCCAGATTTGGGCGCGGGTCCTAAAAAAAGAGCCAAGAAGGCTGCGGATATGGAGCTAGATATTTACGGAGACCTTAATCTCTTAGCATACTTCGGATGGGAAAGTCTACCGGAGCCATGGACATGTCAGCAGGCGTATGAGCACATTGGTTTTGCTCACCTCGATCGATGGTATACTCCGGAAGTTCACAAGGATCGTTGCCAAACAAAGCAATTGACGTATGCCAACATTACTTCCGTAGAGATTTTTGGAGATTTTTGGAGATTTTATGAGCCATCTTCCACGAAACACATTGGCCGAAGAATACCATTCCTAGAAGAATAGTTGCGATGGTATACGCGGAGTGTGTGTTGGACAAGCGGGTTGATTGGTCGACGCTTAATCAAGCTTTGGACCTCCCTGACAATGTTTGGAAGCATTTAGGCGACGCACCTACATCGAGGTTGCCTATTCTATCAATTCTTAGAAATTCCGTGTCGAAGTGGTTTAGCAAAAAGAATAGTTTGGTTGATCCACTTGGCCAACAGTTGCCAGCGGATCGAGCGATACCAAAGCCCCAAAATCGAAGAAATAGAGATAATCATGTGCCGGTTCGTGAAGCGCCTCATGATGGTGGATCCCAACAAGGCCTTCAGAATGTGGCCCTCGTTCAACATTCTCCGGAGGTCGCCCTCGTTCAACAAGACGTGGATCTACCAATCGTTGAGAAGATATGGAATCAATGTAGTCCGAGATTGGGGGATCTTAATATCGGACATGTGAAGGCGCAACAACACGATCAGTTACGCGAGGAGTATCATGCGTACAAGGTTGAAGCAGAAGAACGTGCGAAAGAAGCAGCTCTAAGAACAGAATGCTTGGAAGCGGAGAAGAACGAGATGGTTGCTGGCATGGCCCAATTGCGGATTGAATTAGAAGAAGCCCGCAATTGTAATACGAAATATGAAGCAAGTATTTCTGCAATGCACAACGACATACTCCAATTCCACACCGAACGGGAAACCATGATGTTGGGCACGGTGTTGGCGGCATCACAGGCGAGACAATGTGAGGCTGAGATAACAAAGATTGTTGAAGAGTGGACATCCAACCACAAGCTGAGAGCCTTCTTACTTACATCTTGGCCGACGTTGGGAAAAATGTATCCAAGTGAATGGGATGACATGGACCCAGAAGTGACTACTGCCAATGGTAGCATCGATTGGGCGCGCATTCAAGAAGAATATCACCGTTTTGATATCCATGAGAAGGGTAGAGATGGGCAACATAAAATATGGGCAAATGTGGGGACAATGACCACAAAGGGTCAAACTTGTCCCATTTGTCAATATCCATGGGGCCCGGAAGGGTGTTATACGCTCGGAGCATGTGGACATTCATTCCATCCACAATGTCTCATTGAGCATATGATCCAAAGTCGCCCATGCATCATCTGTCATTCGCCGTATCATGCCCGTCTATATTTGCAATTTGGCTTGAGAGATCTCATGCGGACACATTGGGAGTATCGTCAAGAATACTTTCTAAATTTTGACGTGGGCACTGATGAAGGGAAACCCGTTAAATGAAATTGGAGATTCAACGTATCACAAGCAGAGCTGGTTGCAGCAAACGAGGCATATGGCACCTTAAAAGATCCAACGAACATAATGCGGGCGGCGAAGGGATTGTTTCCTAACCAACCACCAGCTTACGATCTGAAGATGTTTTTCTACAATGTAATGGGGTGGCATTTTGATCGTGAGACACATACAATATTGCATGGCCTTGGGCTTGCACCACATTACAACTCATCCGGAGAGCTGGCGCTCACTTGTGCGGAATTCAGGCGGCTATATCGCGAGGTGGAAGAAGTCTCAAAGCTACGCAATGCAATGGTGGACTTGGTTGCGGAAAGAACGTATCATCAACCCCGGCTATATAGTTTGGCCCTTGACTTTATCTTGAACGATGTTTCCCCAGAAGTCAAGGCTATCCTCGATGGTCTACGAAATAGACAGAGACTGGAAACAGAGGTGCCGCGAGCTTCTTGTAGACCTCAAACGTGCCGTAATGATGGTGCCTCCTCGCCGCGCTAAGGGTATCGAAGATAAATAGTGCGTACTAATTCAGCGTATTTTTTCTTGAGGCAGATATCGAATCGTTTAGGTTCCTAGAATCGCATAATCTATTATATATTTAGTGGAAAAGAGAGATGTAATGTACATGTGTACAAATTCCTTCTTGATTTTGAGAAAACAAATTTAGAAAACTTCCATCTACCGGAAGCACATTTTCCAATTCTCGCTACATGTTCTTCTAGAAACGTTCTAATTTCTTTTGGAGTAGACATTTGTAAAAAAAGAATATTGATGTGCAAGTTGCACAACAAAATCATATTTTCTTGTATTATTTATCTGCTTATTATTTTAAAAAAATCCTGGAAGGTAAGACTTGAAATGGATGTAAAATAATTCCAATAAAGATAATATTTTTTGTTTATTGTAGACAATTCTTCGAATATTTCATCATTTTTTCTTTATCTTTGTTCGGCTTGGATTCCTTTCCCTATAACTTAGGTAGTATGTTTAACATTCAAGTAAGACTTTTCTATGTAACATCATTATCATCATTTCCAAGGTGTTGTAACGAATTAGACGAGGTAAAGAAAAGGCAACGCATATCTCATAAATTTGTGGAAGCAGTGGAGGGCTGGCAAATTACGAATTCAGATTTACCATTTTCAAGAAATGAAACCCTTCTACTAATTCTTTGGTTAACAATGTGTGCCATTTTTCCTATTTCCATGACTTTACATAAATTGCTCTTCTTTTGTATAGACAATAATTGATTTTCGATGTTGGAAATGACACACCTGAAAATGTATCGTTGCAAATGAAGACCTTCATTAAACCAAAATGAGAAGAAATTAATTTTTTTTGAAATGAGAACCTTGTTCCTTTGGTTCCCTCTCATTCTATTTTAATTGAATGCTTTAGTGATAAATCTCCTCCTCCCTCTCATTCTAATTTAGTTTAGATAGTCATCTGCGATTAACCCTCTTCCATTCCCTCCCCTTCTAATTTTATTCAAATATTATTCATTATTATCCCTTGGTCCTTCGTTCCATGTTCATTCTCCTTCCAATTTAATTGGGATCTATTACCCCTAAAGGCGAGATCCCTTTCGTGGCCCGTCCTGCTATCTTTGACAAGGGCGGATCACTCCCATGACCAAAATAATTCCCCAACCCGCTTTACACTCTGACGGGTATTTGAGTATTGGACAGGCTTCACAAGTCAACGAGGAAGGCCCGCAAAATAAATGTAGCTCCCATCTTATTAACTCAAAACCAAAATGATATTGTGTCGGTGGGCTTTAGTTCTTGCCATATTGGGTGGCTGATTATTCACTTTCTAGTCTCATAAACGGTTTGACTGTTGCAAATTGATTTTGTGATTTCTCGAATAGAATGCTAGAAGGAGTCATGGGAGGGCCTAAATTTGGTATGCTCTATATTCATATGGAGGAAAAGCTACACGAATTTGGTTGGGTTGGTTATCACATGGGACGATGGGAAAAGGCTCGAAGGGACCACGGCCAAATTCACTCAAAGACTAGTTCAATCAACCACTCCCATAAAGAGGCATTAAAATCATATTTGAAGTGAAATTTTGGATTCTCAATCGTAAGGTCTTGAAATATACTTCTGTATGAATCCAAAACTTGAACCCTAAACCCTAAACCCAGGTAAATAATTATATTGATATCCATTCTTTATGCTTTCCAGAAGAAGAAGAAGAACGCCAGTCCCTGGAGGAGGCCGGCGTGAGTGAAGTGTCCGTTCATTCCACCACTAGGTCCATGCCCACCGGGCATGGGTTAGCAGTATGAAACTACTTCCCCCTTTCGAGGGTGGACACTATGTACCCAGTAACAAGTAACCAGTATAAGAAGGAGGGCGAGTGCGGTGAAAATGCAAATGCGGGTGTAGATCTATAAAGGGGGGTTCGAAGCGTCGGGTAAGGGTTGGTTGTTTTCAAGTTTACGTTTATGTAGGAGTATCGACATAGCATGTTGAATTGCAATAATGTTAATGTTAGAAAAAGTGGTTTTGATTGAAGTGATGGGGATTTTAAATGTATCTTCCAGGGTTGTCATTCAGGGAATGAAGGTGGTGGCTCTAGCACCCGCGGTGATGACAATGAGGGGGTCTACTTTCCATCCTAGTGCTTGAATATCGTTAAGTAGTGGTTGGTATTTAGTTGTTTTGTTTGCAATAGTGTCCGGAGAGAATCTATCATTGCAATATGTGAATTCAATAAATTGGATGGTAAGACTAGGGTCTATGTGGTTTGGTGGGGGGTCTTTGTATGAAAGTCCTCTAACACATAGTAGGTCCGGTTTGAATTTTGCATTACAGTGGCATCTTTGAGTATGACAGATGCATGGTAATTATGCTTTCCATATGTTTCCTAAAATACTCTTACTTTTAAGTGTTATTTTATACCCTTTCTGTATGTTTACCATATGTTTTATTTTTATTTCTAGACATTGTAACACACGATAAGGTACCTAGTACAGTCAGACCTCGATAAGGGTTACCTTGATAAGTGTTAACACTCTATATGTGTTATGGAGATTTCCGATCCCTTCAAATTAAGACTAGTAAGTGTTATGTGTTAAGTGTTATACATAAACAAGAGATTATTCAGTATCGTGAGACTATTAGCTACTGGTGGAAAGATTACCAATAGAGCATTAACTGCGTGGGCCAATGCACACTTTCAAGTAAACGTGACTGAGATTAATATTGGAAGAACAATAGAGCAAAAAGAACACTTCAGTTGACTTGATGTTGGGCACCTCGATGATTCCAAGCGCTTACAAGAGTCTCAATGCCCTGAAGTGGAGGAAGCCACTTTTACTTGGTTTACGACAATGCAGGAAAATAATGTAGTTCTATTTGATGACCTTGTGGTGGCTGCTGCAAAGAGATTTTGCGCATTACTTCTAAGAGGTGCCAACAAGAAGGAGCTTCTATTTTCTCATCGATGCGTGCAAAATTTCAAGAAGAGATATAATATCAAGGGCTATACCCGTCATGGAGAAGACGCGCTCAGGGGACATTTCTGAAGAGGTTTTTAAAAAAAAGGAATACATCAAAACACTTGGTATCTCAGTACAGGCACTTTCTAAACCCGGAAAATCTAGGTATACAATGCCATGCTAAAAAAAACATGGATGACAACACAAATTTTTTAACAATTTATGTTATATTTTTAGAACAGGACTAGTAGTTGGCGCTTGCTTTGCAACGCATTAGTTCAACCATTTTAATTTAGTCTTAATATCACAAAATATAAAAAAGAAAGATAACAACAATCTACATAAAATATATATATATCTTTGAAACCTATGTATGAATTTTTATAATGTAACAGAATAGAATAGAAAAAAATTAATTAAGTTTTAGATTTTTTGCATTTTAACATGGAATTTAAAAAATGTTATGAATGTCAAATTTTTAATCAAGAGTTTCAATCTTATTTTGGATAAGCACAAATTGCAACACACAAATGCAAATTTTACACACCCACAAACTCAACTTGCAATTACAATCTCAAATTCACACACCCACAAACTCAATTTGCAATTACAATCTCAAAACTTGCAATCTCACCTCAAAACTTGTAATTTCAATCTCCACAACTCGAATATGCAATTTTGCAACTCCAACTTTGTATGCCAACCTCCAAGCTCACAACTCCAACTTTACAACTTTTTCACTCCAAGTTTACAACTCATAATTTACAATTCAATCTTTTAG
The DNA here is from genome assembly GCA_963971425.1 of Bryoerythrophyllum caledonicum. NCBI lineage: Eukaryota > Viridiplantae > Streptophyta > Bryopsida > Pottiales > Pottiaceae > Bryoerythrophyllum > Bryoerythrophyllum caledonicum. The sequence continues at coordinate 11,986,770 of OZ020523.1, read as the reverse complement.
TGCTTAACTCAAAAAACATTTTGAACGTCCAATTTCTAATCAAAAGCTCAAATTGCAACACACAAATGCATATTTGTCACACCCAAAAACTCAAGCTAATAACACCATATTCATTATATTGGGAGATTTCCATGATTTTGATCTAGTGCACATTCAGCTCGACTCGAGCTGAATGTGCATAGTGGGTACATTTTAGAGCTCAAGAGCAACATACGTATTAAATTGGGAAGCTCACAATCTCCCAATATAATGAATATGGTGTTTAATGCTTTGCAACGCATTAGTCCAACCATTTTCATGAAGTTTTTATGTTACAAACTATATTTTTAAAAAAATAACATGATTTCCTGCGTGGTTGGCTGCACCGTTTCTATAGTTTACTCCAAGGTTGACAGCGCGATTGGTCGGTGCGTGGTTCACTGCGCGGATTATGATTTTAGTAGTATGATGGTAAGTGCCCAGAAAGATAAAGTACTTTTGTTGGTTAATAGTTTTTCTAGACATCAAGTGCCTAATGGAGGTTCAAGATTGAGGGTGACACGAATAGATGAATAATGAATCAAAGTTTCGTAATTACATCCATTATTTCTATAAATGTAATGTATTTACCTTTTAAATTCTGCTAAGTGTTTTTTTGTTATAAGTTTTACAAATCATCGACATCACAACTTATAAATGTTATGAGTTACCAGTGCCTAAGAGGGGTTTTACACTACGGTGGGGAACTCCACCGGCCGGTAAAGAAGTCTTAGCCAAAAATATTAGTATAAATCTTTAGGACAATGTTTGTTTATGTGGACAATAATTGATCCAACTAATAGAAATGAAATGATATTTGCACATTAGACGAGTGTGTAAAAGAAATTTCAAAAGATGTCAGTATAAAAATAAAAATAAAGATTAGATATATCTTGACAAAGATTGATGTCCAAATATAAGGTCAAACTAGGACAAAAATATTCTAAATAAATTATGTATCATCAATATAAATTGTTTTTTTAATTTCCTTCCTGCTTTTTGCCATGTCATCTTGTCTTTTCCTTCTAATTTCTTCAATTCGCCAACTCTTTATAGATGAAAAATCATTTTCCAGAATAGTTTTTAATTTCTTTGAACAAAGGATGGATATCTCCCATCTACTTAATGTTGTAAGGTCCAACATGCATTTTGGGCCGCAATCACCTTTCAAAATCTATGCGTTTTATATCAAGTGTAAAAATGTAGAAAAACTTGTTGGAAAAAATGTTTCTACTTGTCTAGTTTGTGTGGTAAAAAGCTCACATGAATTCAACATACAATGCAATATTGAGAGCCATTTATTACACCGGGTTAACTCTACTTCTTGTATAGAAAACATAATCTAGCATAGAGTTTTTGGGCTACTGTCAACTTTGAAAATCTAAGAAAGAGTAACAAGTAGTAAACTCCTACTCTAAACACAAACCCCACAATCATGTCATTACAATTATTTTTCCAGCTCACTAATTCCTTGTCCTGTGGGCATGGTCTTAGTAGTGGAACGAACAGACACTTTATTCACGTCTCCTTCGGAGACCGGCGTTCTTCTTCTTCATTACAATTAAAGTACAATTGAAAATCAATAGCAATAAAAATTTGCCCCGAATGTAGAACCCCATTCCACTAAAATGCACGTAACTCACTCAATACTAATCAAACTGACTTTAAATTTGTACCACTCAAACTAGAAAAAAATGCGCAACTTACTCAAGATTTTTTTTCAAAAGATAGACACTCGTGGAAGAAAAAGCATGAACTTGAACTACAGTTAAATTCAGCAAATTTAGGGGGAAAATATATTTTAAGTAAGTTGTTATCTTCAAGTGGTTTGGTTTCTTGTCCGGGGGTTGAGGTCGGACAAGAAACTAATCTAGAGGAGAGGAACTCTTCAATAAAGTGTTGCCACATAGGCATCCATGTCATCTTTTCATCCATGCTTGAAGTTCTTCACCGGTCAAGTCTTAGCCATAGTGTAAAACCAATCCAATGAAGAACAATTTGTACTTCGATCTTATTGCTCTATTTCCCTTGAATTCTTGGCAGGTGGAGTTCTCCACCATAGTGTACAGCGGGCCTAAGTGTTAACTAAAAGAATGCTCCCAACCCCTAACACTTCTCGAGGTCTGACTGTAAAGGGAACGTGGAAAATATTTAGAGGCGTGCGGACAAGTATTTGAGTGGACGCCGAATCTGCGTCGGACTGGTCGCGAACTGATCGCGGACTGCCCGTGGACAGGGCGCGGACGAGACGCGGGACTGCCCGCAGACAACGTGCGGAGGAGACGCGGACTGCCCGCGGACAGTTGCGTTCCTACGGCCACGGACATGGGTGGACATGGTCGGACAGAGTGCTATAAAGGGGGAGGGAGGAAATTTTGTAGACACACTTTTCCACGAATCCTGGGCAGCCTGACGCACTTGCCTCCACGTTGACGGCGGTGTGCACGATTTTCAGGTAGGAAAGTGGTTCTCTTGAGGACGGAGATTACCTGAAAGGGGAATTTTTAGTCCTCACAAGCATCAGAACAGGTACAGAAGCTGTTGAAGTTGTCAGAGAATTGACGAAGCCGTGTATTTAATACTTTTTAACAATCTCTCAACAACACTATTTTGAAGTGCTTGCATGGGATTTATTGTAGCACTATTTTGAAGTGCAATTAGTTATAGGCGGCATAATCATATTAGAATAGTTAGCTAGTATTAGAATAGCAATTAGAAGTATTTCGTACTGGTTTAGGTTTGTTTAAAACATTTTCACCATGCATAGCGGTGGTGGAGGTGGTGGAGATGGTGGAGGGAGGAGGAATTTAAATATGCCACATTTGGGCGCGGGTCCTTCAAAAAGAGCCGAGAAGGCTGCAGATTTGGAGCTAGATATTTACGGGGACCTTAATCTTTTGGCATATAGAGGATGCCAGGAGGATTTATCGGAGCCATAGACTTGTCAATAGGCGTATGAACACATTGGTTTTGCTCACCTCGACTGATGGTATACTCCAGAAGCACACGAGGACCATTGCCGATCAAAGCAATTGACGTATTTGAATATTAATTCCATTGAGATAAAATGGAGGTGTTTAGAGGTTTTACGAGCCATCTCCCACGAAACACGTTATTGATCAAATAACATTCCGAGAAGAATTAGAGCAATGATATACGCCGAATGTCAGTTGGACAAGCAGGTTGATTGATCGACGTTTGATCAACCTTTGTACACTATTGGTAACCTTGGCGTGCATCTAGGCGAAGCACTTTCTTCAAAGCTACATGTGCTATCGATTCCTAGAAATCTTGTGCCGGAGTGGTTTATGGGCGACAGTACTTTGGTTGACCCACCTAACGAAGAGTTGCCAGCGGATCAAGCAAAACCAAAGCTCCGTAATCGAAGGAGGTGAAGGTGCCTCCTTGTCGCGCTCCGGATATGGAATGTAAATAGTGCGTACTAATTCGCCGTATGTGTTTCATGAGGCCGATATCAAATAGTTTAGGTGCCTAGAGTCACAAAATCAATTAAATATTTAGTAGAAAAGAATGATGTTGTGTACATGTGTACAAATTTCTACTTGATTTTGAGAAAACAAATATAGAGAACTTCCATCTACAGGAGGCACATTTTCCAACCCTCTCTACGTGTTCTTCAAAAAACCTTCTAAGTTCTTCTAGAGCACATGTAGAGCCAAAATTACAAAAATAGATTTTTTCCGAAAATTAAGTGTAAAAAGGGTTGTAGATATATGGAGAATTAAAAAATTAATGATTAAGTTTACACTAAGTACTTAATTAATTGGAAAGTACCTATTCATATCCAAGAAGTAGGAAATAATGGGAAAAGGGTTGAACTCACACCCTTTGGGTAGGGTGTATCTTTTCATGAATGGATATGAAGAGATGTGAAGATTTAGTGGAATTAATCTTAATGGTTAATACTAGGGAAAACCTCTTTCCAAGAGTTGTACCTCTTGGATGTTGAGTAGAATGACTAGCTTGAATTTTTAGTATTCTTGGCCATCACCATAGAAATTTCTTGGAGGAAGATTGGAGTGAGCCCTAGCTTTAGGTGAAAGAGCTAGTTGATGACTCTTAATGTTGTAAGAGTATTTAATTTTATATATGAATATATAATTGTTATTGAATTTGCATGTGTAGAGTCTTGTGTGTGACTTGAGTCATATGTACAATTGCAATAATATGTGAACTTTATTGAATAAATTTGACATTGTGTGTTGTAAATGCAATTGCATGCATTAGGTATTAATTGCGGATAAAATTCTTATGCATGAATGCATTGTATATTTATTCTTCATGGAATAAGATAGGGAAATACCCTAACTACTAAGGTCGTGGGTGTGACCTTGTGTGTGTGTATGTTGGAGCATTAATCATGAGTGTGAAGATTAATGGAGATAATGTGAAATTAAGTGACTTAGTGCATGAGATGTGTGATGCATAAGTACTTAATAAGATCTCAAGTGTGAGTGAGCATAACTTGAGTATCATAAGAATAAGAGTGGAGTTCTTATTCATGTTAATGCAATTTATACAATAAACATCAAGAGTGGCATACCTTGATGCATGGCAAGAGTGTCATATTATGCATACAAAAAATTAGCATTAAGTCTAACCTTAATAGAAGGGATTCTCTAAGGCAGGCTAAGTTGTGAGTATTTAAGAATCTATCATAAGAGAGAAAATAAGGAACAAATCCCAAAGAAAGACTTAAGAAGAAAACATAGAAACTTAAGAATCTTAAGTCCAAGTTTGGATACATAAGCTTATGAAGAGTGAGACCTTAAGTACCATGAGATCCTTAAGTTTAAGGGCTTGGACTTAAAGGTTCGTATGAGTGAGAATACGGGACAACATTTGCATTCAGTGAGATGCATTCCCGGTTCTGGAAGTCTTAAAGACAGAAACTTAAGAACATTGTAGGACCGAATTGGTCTAGACAATGCAGGTTCTTAAGAATCAGTCCTAAGTGAGAAAGTGAGTGCTTAAGAACTCAAGGACAGAAACTGTGTTCTTAAGAACATGGACCCGACCGAGAGAGAAGTCTTAAGTAAAATTCAGACATCTTAAAGACTAAGTGGTACGAGTAAGTGTGGAAGACCGTGGTCTTTAAGGGATAATTGTGGGTAAGTGAACTTAAGTGGAGACTTAAGAGGTGAACTCTTTAAGACTTAAGTTAACTTGTGTATGGGATTTTTGAGACTAACCATTGTCTTAAAAACGTGATCACGTGGACCGAGTGGACGGACGTGAAAAGTGGAGCGTTTTTGCATGAGGTAAGAATTTGAATTCTTAAAGATTGTAATTAAAGAACCAATGCAATGAGACTTAATGGAAACTTCCATTAGCCCAGTGTGGCAAGTGTTTAAGGATTAGTGGCATAAGCACAATCTTAAAAGGACTAATGTTCCGTCTTAAGGCACGAGAGATCCTTGGGGTTTAGACTTTGTTTGTGGATCCCTTAAGAGTGATGCTAACAACCCTAATTTCCTAAAAATAGATAGATAACCTTAAGAATTAACCAAAAAGATAGCTTTAACGATACAATTAATCTCCAATTACTTAAAACTAGGCGTATGATCATCCCCGTAACGAATCCTATGAGGTGTGGATACACTTGGGTGTTTTATTAGAGTGGTGAAAAACCACTCTACAGCACACAACCATATAAAAAAGGAAATTTGATGTGCAAGTATTGTTTTAAAGGCTTACTTTCTTGTATTCATTATCCGCCTTTTTTTTTAGTTTTTTTTTATGTATTTATTCCCTTGAAGACTATTGGACTGGGCGCGCGGACTAGGGGTTAGTGGGCTCGGACTGGGCGCGCTGATGGGTTGCGGACTGAGCGAGGACAGTTTGCGGACTGGGCGCGAACTGGGAGCGGATGGTTTAGACAAACTAGGAGCGGATGGGGATCGGACTGGGAGCGGACAGCCCACGGACGGGACGAGGGCTGGATGCGGGCAGTCCGCTGACAGGGTGCGGACGAGGTACATATGTTATAGAAAGTGGAAGGGGTCCCCATGGCTTGACACTATCTTAGTCCTAGAAAGCCTTGACGCACTTGCCTCCACGTTGACGGTGGTGTGCGGGGCTTCCAAGGGGGAAAGTACTCCTTTGGAGGACCTTCATCTTCCCAAGGGAAGATATTTGTCCTCAGAAGCATCTGATTTTTCACTATTATAGGCGATGGTTATGCCAACGGTGGGGTTTTAGCACTCTACCCAAGCATGGCAACAATATTTTGAAGTGCATGCTTTAATTTGTAGCCAAGGCAACACTATTTTGCAGTGCATGTAGTCTTCCAATCTTTGGAATAGAGCAGTTGTTCTAGAATTCTTGTATGATAATAGATAATGTGGAAAAGTAAATATATATTATTGTAAGTAACTTTTGTGATTCGGAAATCTGTAGAAGACTTTAGAAGAATTACATGATGGAAAGCGGAGGTGGCGTTCAAGGAGCACGGAGGATGATGGTGGATAAACCAAGCGAGGAGGATTTTCCAGTGAAAAGGACAAAGAGGAATTCCGCAGATTTGGAGCTCGAGGTATAAACAAACTATGATCTTCAAGCAAAGGAGGGTTGAGAATCAGTGCGTGAGCCATGGACAACCGACAATGCATTGGAGTACATCAAGTATGCACATCTCGGCAGATGGTGGCCTGCGGAGCTCCACCCTAAACATTGTGCAGCGAAAGCAGCCACGTACAGACAGATCAATGACGTGCATGTAAAGTAGAGGTTCCTCAAGATCCTACGTGCCCTTTCTAATTTGGAGAAATGGCCGCAAAATAATATTCCTAGATCCATTGGAGCATTGATGTATGCAGAATATCAATTAGGAAAGCAAGTGGATTGGTCAACGATTCACGACCCCTTTTCAAGCGGTCGGAGACTTGGACACCATCTTTCAGCAAAGAAACCTCGAGAGATTCCAAGAAACAATGCCCCTCAATGGTTCCTTGAGAACCCTACCTTGTACGACGATCCAAATGATGAAATGCCATTCAATCGAGAAATTGTTTCACCAAGGAAGAGTAGCGGTCGAAAGCCTAGAGAAAGGAAGGTTGAGGCCACACATTGCAAAGAATTGGACAAGCATGCCCCAAACAAGATTGGGGAGGGGTCAAACCCACTTTCAACAACTATGGAGATGGCCAATGCTATTCAAAGGAAAGCCGGTGACGCCCTGATGAAGTTTGATGAAGATAAGTATGGTGAGTTATAGGCACAATTGGAAGTGCTTAGTGTGGAAATAAAAAGGTTGCAACATGGACGAGACAATGATGTGGAAACGGTGTCAAAAGTATGTGCGCTAGAGACAGAGAAGAAGAACTCGCTTGCTGAAGTGACCCATCTACGCAATCAACTCAATCAAGTCAACAATAGCAATGAAAATTACATGATTGAAGTTGCAGACTTAAAGAGGGAGCTACAAGAAATCAAGGCACAACATGTAGTAGCGGAGATGACGCATGCAGGTTTGCAGCAAGAGTTGGATGAATTAAAAGCATATTGGGAGAACAAAGAATCGGCCCGAAATAATCTTAAATTATTGGTTTCAAAAATAATCGATGAGCGCGAAGAGATGATGCTCACAACGGTATTTTCTGTGGTATGGACACGGCAATACGAGGCGGAATTCTAGAGTATATGCGCTGAATGGACATCGGAGAAGAAATTAAGGACCCTTTTGCTCACATCATGGCCTCGTGATGAAACCATGTATCCAATCAGCTGGGACGATAGTGATCCGCCGCTACTATTGAACAACAACAATATTGATTGGAGGCTTGTGACAGAAGAGGATCACTGTTGGGACATTGGAGAAGTGCATGATTATCCAACTGAAATGATTGGAAAGCTGTTGTGGCAAAGACCACACCCCATGACATCCGACGGATCATCATGTCCTATCTGCGATAATCCTTGGGGTCCTGAAGGGTGTTATATGATTGGATCTTGTGGCCATTCGTTCCATCCGCATTGTCTAGTCAAGAGTATGATTCGTTTGCGTACTTGCGGTGTATGAAGGGCGCCATTACATCCACGTTTGTATCTTCAATTTGGCCTACGGGATATCATGCCAAGTCACTGGGTGTATCGTCAAGATGATTATGACTTTGCACTTGAAAACTTCAATGGGAACCCTGTTGAGTGGAGTTGGAGACATAATATGTCAAAGGCACAACAATGGCATACCTTTCAAGGGGAAGAATTGTTAGATGATCCGGACAAACTAGTACATGCAGCAAATGAGATGTATCCTGACAAACCGGCAGATTACGGCATGAAGATGTTTTTTAACCAGACCCTAGGGTGGCATTGGAATCGTCAATGAAACGAATTGGTGCACGGCTTAGGACCGCCACCATATTACAACTCATCTGGCGAGCGAGCAGTGCGGGATCTACAACTACGAAGGGCTTATCATGATACAATACTAGATGCAACAACTGGAACGGAGGAATTATATTGGGAAGAACGCTACCATCAAAAACGACTACTGGTGGCGGCGCTCGATGCCATTTTGGAAGACGTCGCCCAAGAGGTGAAGGAATGGCTTAATGGTGGGGAGATACCTCGATATCGGCAAGGTCATGGACGTCATGGATATCGAACGCGGAGTAATGTTCGTGCAAAAGACGCTGCAAGAGCTTAGAGCACCACATTAACCCCTAAAGGACCAATGTCCCCTCGGGGGACAATTTGAGTTTGGGTGAGGTACCACGTTCTCAATTCTAGGCATTATTTTCTAAGATTTTTTATTGAACAGACAACTTTTGATTAGCTTTGCATAGACACAAATTTTGTAGAATTCCAACTTACGGTTCAAAAGTTACAATTTATTTTCACTTACATATACAAATAGTGCAGCAATTTAGTGTGACATATCACAAATACTGTCACCAAACATTAATAACTTCTAAATTCAATAGAAATTCGAGTTTTTGTCCATTTAAAAGAAAGAAAATGTCTTCTTGGAAAGGAAATTGAGATCTTTGCATCTATCGTACGGATTTGTGAATTTCAAAATTTTGAGAAGGATATGATATATGCAAAATATAAAGTGTATTGTTGATTCTCGGCACATAGTTGCATTGCAGGATTTTTTAGGACATCTTCTACACCTCTTCTACTCCTAAAACTTGGTGCTCATGTGCCTAACATGATCCTTTTCAAATTAACACAATAAATTCATGGCCCGTAGTGCAAAAAGTTGCCATAGAAGGTGGTCGAAGTTTGTTGAAGGTGTATAGTATGACATGAAAAAAAGATTTTGTCGCACTTCAAAGGCTAATATCTTTCAATTGGTGCGGTCAAACTTACCAAAAATTTTACCACACTCTCATATAAGTCTAGTACAAGACCCTATGGTTAAATTATCAAAAAAATGATTTTGTATCATTTTGTATCGAATGTGCTGAAAATGGCAGTTTCGAGTGTTTTTGAGGAAAAATTGCCTTGGTCCTTTAAGGGTTAATTTGCGGAAGTAAAGGATTAAAAATTCAGTAAACTATGTCCAGGTCTAATTTCCTGCTTGAATTAGTGTAACCAAAGCTCTTATGTTCTTATCTTTGACATTACAAACATAGAATTCACAGTGAGTTGTACACAACGCGATATTTTTTGCCCATTTTGAATGCATTTATATCAAGGTTCAAAGCAAATTTGGACATTCCCGTTCTCACATTGCCAAAACTTGTAGTTACACGGCAACCTTGTTGTCTCCCCCAACCCCCATCTCTACAACAACGGCAATTGGAAAGAGGAATTCAAAGGAGAAAAACGACGCCCATTCAGCGGACAGGCCGCGGACAGTCCGCGGTCTGTGGGGGCGAGTCCGCTGCCAGTCTGTAGGTAATCCACGGGCAAGTCCGCGGGCAGTCCGCGACCAGTCCAATCCCCGACCGCGCCGTTCTCCAGGTTCCCAACCCTATCCACAATGTTCCCGATCCCTTGCAGCCTATATAAAGGCAGATAGGCCATTGACGTCCTCATTTTTTTCCCTCCATTTCCTTGCCCAATAGGAACCCGAGACTTTGTTGTGCGAGCACCATTGCACGGGTTTTGAGGGTATAGGAGTTGGGAGAGACGAATGCGGGGGGAACCCTTGTCATTTTTTCTAGACTCACTCACTTTCGCACTACACTTTAAGTGCCCGGTTAATTATTTTACAAAAATGGCCGATAGGAGGGTGCATTATCAAGATGCAGACAGACAACTCCAGGAGGCTTATCAGGTGGAAATTCAATCAACCACTGTTGCAGTCGACGGTGTGAGCGGTGGTATGTTGGCAAGAGGACAAGGTAGTGGAAGTGGGCGAAGTGACAGGGGTCGCAGGCACGGCATGGAACAACTGCACCAAAAATTTCATGCACTTGGACGAAATAATTCTCGTGGATCGCAATCAATTCACGAGGCACAGTAGGATCTCGAGGGGTTCTACAAGGATCAGCGCGGGGGACCAGTGAAGCTGGGTGGTCACGAGGATCACAAAGTTTGAGTGGATTTCGAAACCCGGGAGCTCGCAGTTCAGGCGGATCAAGTGGTGAGCCCGCAGCAGGAGAGCCATCGTTGAGGGCCGTTCAACATGGTGCGGTACCATCTACAACAAGTTCTTTGGTCCAAGCGAACCTTCAGTTGGAGCGGGAGGAGGGCGGGATAAACAGCCAGCTTTTTTTGAAGACTCAGAGCCCTACAAGAAAAGAACAAGGACAAGCCATTTGGATGCAATGAGCAAGGAATTTAAGGCCAGGGTTGTAGCAGATATATTATATTAGATGATAGAGAAAGGTCTATCGAGGTTGGAGAAACGGTACTTGTGTAACGACGCTACATGGCTAGAAGCTATGGAGGCAAGATTGGTACTCATTATCCAAAAGATTGCCAATGAAGAAGAATTTTGCGAAGTTAAAATGAGGCATTCAATGGACACATGGCCCATATTGTTTGCCAAACAAGTTGTTTACAACCCCGTGAAGATTATTTGGGATGTCTATTATAAGGAAGATGTAAGCGAACAGGCAATGGATGTGAAGGTATTGTTTGAGAGACTCAAAGATGGGGTAGAAGCAATCAAGCCAAAAAGGAGATCTACCCTCCCTATTCCTCGAATTGATCAAGATTTGGTTGCGCGGGTTGCGAGTAGAGGTCGCAAAGGTGTAGTGTGGCTTCCAATGCATGTGGAGGTAAAGGCATTGGATACTAGAAATTATGAAGGAGGCTTTGGAGTTGTCCGCCGTGTGAGTATTGAGGGTGTAAGTTTCATTCCAGTACACATGGACTTTGCGGGGAAACATTAAAGGAGGGTAGTCGTGAAAAAAATCGGGAGAAACGTTCAATTGAGGCGTTAGTGTGTCCAGTGGACCATGCAGGGGTTATCAAAATTCAGTACGTGGATAGAAGAACATACGAGTCGTATACTCTTTGGTGGAACGGTGGCTCACTAGCATCCATTTGGAGGATCGATTCATAATATGACGGGGAACACGAGGATGATATTCTAAAAACACCTGGAATCGACCTTGAGGCTCGTATGGAACTATGTGTATTGTAAAAATCGGGCCTATTTAGCATGGGCACTAATGTGCATCATGGATGTGATACATTCCCAACGTCTATTGCACAACGACTTGAGCTCCAACAATGTTATGTTTTATTTTCCGCCAGAAAAAAAAGATGTTGCATACATCAGGGTGTGTGATTGGGGAATGGCATCATGGGACGGCGAAGACAAGATATCAAACTACGGCCGACCTGCTAGTACGGAGATAGGCGCTTACCGAGTTAAGTATCGTCATGCTGCCCCAGAGCTATTCCATGTGTATGGGAAGCCCGGAACGCCAACATCACCGAGGAGAATGGAAATAAAGCATAAGCACAACCATAGATCTGAGGCGTATGCGGTGGGATACTTGGCAAGGAGGATTTACAACCGCGATTGCTCTTCAAGCTTGTTCCAAAAGAACAAAGATCCGAGTTCATTGTCCAAGCGATTTGAGCAAGCCATGGACGAGTTGTTGAAACCCGATCCACTAGAGAGATCAACCGTCACGCATGTAGTAGACTTGTTGAAAGGACTGCCCTACAACCTAGTTACACCATGGGATTTCTTCCGCAATGAGTAGTATATAGTATATTGTGATTTCATAGTCCTTAGATACTGTAGGGTATGTAGCATCTTCTCTATGATGTGAAATGTTGTCTAACTTGTATTCGGTTATTTGTAAGAAGAGAATGTCTTTTTGGACTTCTTTGTAATTTTGAATGAAGAACAACTTTGTACAAATCGTTTTGATTTGGTCTCCCAATCCCGCCCTTTGTATCTTCAGAAATAAAAATGGAATAACGAAATTCAAAAATATCCTAACTACCTATCCGCGCTCCCCCACTCCCAATCCGCGTTGCATTGGCGCCCCCACACCTAGGCGGATGCGAGTCCGCGGCGAGTCCGCGATCAGTTCGCAGCCAGTCCGCGACAGTGTCTGCGATCAGTTCGCAGAAGTGTCCGCAGCCAGTCTGCGGTGTATCCGCAGCCAGTCCGCGGGTCTGCACTCAAACCGCGGGTCCACATCCAGTCCAATACGTATCTGCAGCCAGTCCGCGAGTCCACATCCAGTCCGCGAGTCCACATCCAGTCCGCTACGTATCCACAGCCAGTCCGCGGTACTATCCGCGACTAGTCTGCAGCAACGTCCGCAGCTAGTCCACGAGTCTGCACTCAATCCGCGGGTCCCCATCCAGTCCGCTGCGTATCCTCAGCCAGTCCGCGGGTCTACATCCAGTCCGCTACGTATCCGCGGCAGTGTCCGCAGCCAGTCCGCGATCGGTCCGCAGCGAGTTAGCGATCGGTCCGCGGGTCCCATCCTGTCCGCTGCGTATCCGCAGCCAGTCCGCGGTAGTGTCCGCGGCCAGTCCGCGATCAATCCGCAGCCAGCCCGCGGGTTCCTATCCAGTCCGCTGCGTATCCGTAGCTAGTCCGTGGGTCCACATCCAATCCGCTACGTATCCGCAGCCAGTCTGCGACAGTGTCCGTAGCCAGTCCGTAGTAGCGTCCGCAGCCAGTCCGCGTGTTTGCACTCAATCCGCAGGTCCACATCCAGTCCGTTGCATATCCGCAGCCAGTCCGCATGTCCGCACTCAGTCCGCGAGACCAAGTTCATTCCGCGACGTATCCGCAGCTAGTCTGCGGGTCTGCACTCAGTTCGCGGGTCCAAGTTAATCCGCTTCGTATCCACAGCCAGTCCGAGGCAGTGTCCGCACGTAGTCCGCGCCATGTCCCGGGACGGTCATCGCATGTCCGCGTGCAGTCCGCTCCTAAACCGCTCCTCCCAAAATCCCCCCATTAAATTGATTTTCACTCAAAGGTTAATACTACACAACACAAGGTAAAAGTGGTGAAATACACGTAGGATGTCACTGCCACATAGGACAGCTACGTCGACGCCGAGGTAACTTATGTACCATACATAGGGGTAAAGTTCATCTTTGACCCTAGGTTGACTCTATTGTATTGTGACGAGAGGATCCGTCACGACATGTCACATCATGACGACACATCACTGTCACAATGTCACGATAGACAACCCTGCTCATTTCGGTTTAAAGGGATATGATAATTGCATCAGTTATTTCATGTGGTGTGGCCATCTCTAGAAACTGAAAGAGATTCTTTCATGACGTTCGTTATGTTTAGTGCCTATTGAATCGCATTTTTTTAATGTTTGTGGCAGCAAGGATCAGTGATCGAATCAAGTGCAAACATGGGATTGGATGGGCAAGGCTTGTTGAAGCTCTCTGGTCCTGGTGACTCGTTAAGAGCCCAACGGCTTTATGTTTCACTATTCTACACTGTATATATGAGTGGGAGATATTGTTGCTGAAAGATTTCCTTTTGCATCAACTCTTTATGTAAGACGTATGAATCTGGTTGCTTTAGGTTGCTCAAGGAGCAATAATGCAAGCGCCACTTGAGGTAGACTCCACAATCAAAGAAGAATAAGTATTCACCTCACGTCTGGTTT
>OZ020523.1:11939696-11972516 GCA_963971425.1 Bryoerythrophyllum caledonicum | reverse complement strand
CACGCGCCCGGCCTTAGGGGTACGCGCCCGGTCTTAAATTGTACGCGCCCGGCCCTAATTGGAACGCGCCCGGCCCTTCATGAACGCGCCCGGTCCAGATTGGTACGCGCCCGACCCCAAATGCTGCGCGCGCGGTCCGAAGGCACGCGCCCGCCCCTTGATGTGACGTGGAAAGCCGTCTGACGTGTCGTGCACACGTGTTTTACCAGGGGGTAAGTTGAAAATTTGATTTAGGGTTCGTAATTTTTTTTTACATGCAACTGTCCGCCAAAAAGTGCTGTCCGTCCTGTCCGTCCGTCCTACTGTCCGTCCGTCCGCTGTCTTTGGGCCCCTGTCCGTCTATGTAGACAACCCTGAATCAGAGGCATTCTTTCGGCCTCAGCATTAGGTATACTCTTTTAAGATTTGCGTTTGGACCTTTTGTTGTAATGTCTCACACTTGTCTCAAAATCTAAGGTCTTTATGCTCTTAAGATTCAATCTCACCAAATTGCCAAAGATTAACTTCATGTACTCTTTTTCTGAATCCTGCCCGATTTGTGACATTGTTTCCTAGTAAGTTTTCGTTGACTCACGTTGTGGATGAAATTTTCACGGTGTAAGGGAGGGCTTGACAAAGGAGGATTTGAGGGAGGTGGTAGCGGCCGTGGTGGGAAAGGCGGCACGAGGAATGTTATAAGGGCAGTTGCGCTAAAGCAGACCCAACCTACGGCAGTAGCAAGCTTCCATGTGAGTTTGGTAGTGGAAGTGGCAACAAAAATGCAACTTATGGCGACTACACTGCTGGTAGCGGTATTGTAGGTGGTTGCTTTTTGTTCCAACTCCAATTCTGGTCTCTTCACCAACTCATGCCTTGTCTGCCTTTGGATTGGGAGCTAGATTATTTAGAGACCTACCGGGTGACCTCCGGGGACATCCTCTCCGGTCTAGAGAAAAAGTCCCCCGGTGGACTCTATCTAGACCATATTGTGACTTCTAATACATGTGAGTCTACGTTGATATCATATTATTTGTTTTCTATTGTCTTAGCCTTGTGGCAAGTCTTTGTTTAAAGTTTTCTCCATCCTCCTACCCTCTATAGGTCTTGCCCAAATTTTCTATCATTTTACCAGTCAATCGGTCAACCGGAAAAATCTCTTTCTAAGTCTTTGTCTCATAAGTTCTCTCCTTGTAATGATTTTATATGACCTTGTGTCGTTAGTGTGTTGTTAGATATGTGAGACACCTACATCCACGTATTCTAGCAAAGTGTTCCGGAGTAGTACACCGGTTGACCGGTAGATTTGTGTTTTCCGGGCCGGACTGGAATTTGTGATATGTCAATAGAGAGATTGATGGAAGTACAGGCATTTCGCGGATTTTTGTCCACCCCGGACAACATGGCTCTACCAATGTCGATAACTCTTAATATCCAGTAGATAGTCACGGTTGTAACTCTCACGCAACGTTGGACCTCGCTTGGTCTCCCACTAATCAACTCGATTTCTCTCTCATCCAGTTGATAGCTTAAACATTGTTTTCCCCGAACATTCCCAATTGTGACTCAACGTAATCTCCAATCCCTGACTTAAAGATCAAATAGATAGCTGCAATTAGGGTGTATACAAGTTAGTAAATCCACTTGATATGTTACAGGCAGAACCAAACAACTCCAATAATCCGACTCATATCCATTTGATCACACATCGATTTGATAGTATATATATGTGTATAGTAATCCAATTGATATGATCAAAACATAACCACTATCACTATACCGTCACGAAGCTCTCTAATCGATGATGAAACATGATCAAGTAGATCCAAGCTAAGATAATGACTAACACTGTAAAATATAATTGCTCAAAACTGCGTGTGTAGTGTTTCCTTGGCCCTCCTCTCTTTCTCTTATAATTCTAGGTGGTTATACAATTGAGTCGTTTCACATCCTAACTACCAAAACTACTTTACATTACCATTTGAATTGTATTCACATATCCGAACCTATTTCATGTGGATTAAGAGACTCTATTCACACCAAAACAACAAAAACTACATCAATTTGAGAAAGTTACTACTACAGGTTTGATCCAGCTTCAACACCTTATTACCCCAGTTGCAGCCTTTGCCCAATATGGGGATAGGATATTGGTGGTCTTTGGACTTTGTTGGTCCACTTGTTGTGACTCTACGCAGAGCCAAGTATGTCTCGGTGATGGTGGAGCATTTCAGCAAGTGGATTGAATTCGTGGCTCTCCCACAGAACTCTTCAAAGTTAGCGGCGATGGCATTCCTTGATCAGGTATTGGCTCGTTTTGGAGCTCTAATTGAGGTTTTGACTAACTAGGGATGTGAGTTTCTTGGGGCTTTTAAAGCTTTGTCTACCAAGGCTTTGATTGACCATCGTACCACTTCCCGGGATCACCCGAAAGCGGACGGTTTGGCGGAGCGTATGGTTCAGATCGTGAAGCGAGGCCTATGAAAGTATGGATTATTTAAGGGCGGCCATCGTGATTGGGATCTGATGATACCATGGATTGCCATGGCGTACCGGTTTAGTCGGTAGGCTTCATTGACAGCTTTCAGTCCGTATCAATTGTTGTACGGGCAGGAACAAATTTTACCGAGTTCCGTTCAGGAAAAGTTGGCTCCGGTTGTGGATTTGGACAATCTGGAGGTAGGGTCTAGTGTTTATGGAATCGAGCAGAGTTCTTCAAGCAAGCTATGCCCATGGCCATGGAGAACTTGTCCATCGCTCAAGACCGTGACATCTTACGGTATGCTCATATTCGTAGCGGTGTCGTGATGTGATACAGTTAGTATTATAAAATAAGACTGAGAAGAAAAAGGGGGAATTCAGTTGGTTAAGATAAATGTGGAGAATAAACGATTTTATCCTCAACTTCCTTACCAGGTCAGAAACTTATCTTAGACGATCTTTAGTGCATCTTGTCACTAGCTCAGGACTTAGGAGTGTCTACCAGCTGGTTTTTCTGCTGACTTCAGCAGTACCCCTGACCACGCGAGCGCCAGCCGCTCTGATAAGCGAAGGAATCGAACTCGGACCGGCGAGGTGCAACAAAATGTTTAGCCAACTGAACTAAGCCGCGGTCAATGGCAGTATGTGGGCTCTAATGATATTTAAGCCATTCTCTAACTCTTCTAAGATCAAAAAATTTAAACAAAGTGCTATGATATTATAATTTGTAGTAGAAATAAGCAATGTAAAGTTGGGGATTAGTTTTGATGTCAATTTTGAGAGAATTGTAGAACTTGTTAATAGCTTTTCAACAAGCTATTACACACTCCAATCGGAGTTATGTAAAAGTTGTGGTATGGACTTGAATAAAAGAGGGTATTGATGTCATGAATTTTCAAGAGCAGTATCCTTGATTCCATGTAGAAACTTGTATATAAAAAGTGATGTAGTGAATCTTTGAGTGTATGAAGATGATTGCATTATCTTTTTAATAAGCTATCACTAGTTCAAATCCGAGTTGTTATGGAGCTGTGGAACTTGATCTATTGAAGGGGTATTTTTAGAGGAGCGGTTTTTATTCCACAAGTTTTAAGCAGTGGCTTTGAGCAACCATAGTTCAATATGATTAGAGCCAGAAGAGTTGAAATTTTTACCATTTATTTATCTTATTTTTAGCTTTATAGGAAGCTATTACAAGCTTGATTTCAAGTTGTATTGCAAGAGTTATGCTAGTTTGAGTGGAAAAGGGTTGGTTGCCTTGAACAATTTAGAGCAGTAACTTTGACTCTTTGTAGAAATATGTGTAAGGTTTTTTTCGTATTGAAACTTTGCACGTATGAGCCTTACTGTATAGGCTTTCTAGAAAGCTATTGCATGCTTGTATAGAATTATTTATGAAATAGAAGTGCCCGATTTAGTGAAGTGGAGTTCTGTTGCCCCAAGTTTACACAACTTTTTTGTTGACTACTTACAAGAGTTTATCAAGTTGAGCTAAGATTTTGAATTTTTGATGAGGATCAAGGCTTTACCAATCATTATCTACTAAAGAAGTTTATATTTGTAAGATCTCCCTTCTCTTTTTACTAAAGTTGGTAGCAGCCAAGAACCCAATGTTTTCCCAAGGCAAATTCTCTTTCCACGACAGCGGTGCCTAGCGACTACAGTTGCGATGTTTATCCACGAGGGATTACGTTTATCTGCAGTGTGAGGCATCCGCGACGTTGGACGTCAAGGCTAGGCACACCATTCTTTGCGTGAAGGATGTGTTGCCCAGTGGCATCTTGTTGTTGGAATGCAATGATGGCCGGGACTATTGGAAGCACTCTAGAAATTGTGTTCATTGCCATTTATCCATTGGTGGCTCCGTTCATCAAGAGTTGGCGGTTATGCCCTACGACCTTCCGTGTTTCGTGAGTGGTGAGAAGAAGGTTGGGGCTACCATGTTGCTTTGTGACCATTGCCAGCGTGGTTGGCATATGGCTTACTTGACGCAGCCTCTTTCTACTCTATTGTCTAGGGATTGGACTTGCCTTTGTTGTCGGAGGTCTTCGAGCCACGTTTCACCCGATGAAACCGCTTGAATTCCTCGTGGACTTGTTACTGTGTGGTGGGTTGCCATCCAGTTAGAGTTCTTGGTTTTGATTCAGGGATAGGCAACGTGAAGATTGACCAAGGGATTGGCAACAAAGTTGTTTAAGGCAACTAAAGATGGGGCTCACATTGCACCCGATCTACCCTCTTTTTATTACTTTTCCATATGCTTATTGATTTGGCTACGGGCGACATCTTCGACTGGATGCGTACAATTGTTGCAGCAACATCATTGTGGCGTTTAGCTTTGTTAGTATTGTATGGTCCTAACTGGATAGAGGGTCTCTTTATCTGCTAGGGAAGGCACTTAAGGGTGTATTATGTATACTTGTTTTAGTGTATGGTTTTTGTTTGTTTGATGTTGGTTAGGAATCTCAATCTGTTGTAGTTATCTATCTTTCTTTACACGACAGATCTACAGACTTTGACTTCACTTGGTGTCAAATATTTGCACTATACAAGGTCTAAATTCATTTCCATCATGTTAAGGATGACACTACTTCCTTGTACACCAACTTTTAGAGGTAAAGGTGGGGTGTAGCATATTCAAAAAAAATGTGCAAGTAGTGGAGGTTCAAAATAATGTTTATTCATGTTATATCTTTTTGTGAACTTAATATGTTTTAGATTGAGAATCCGAATGGTCAATGTGAAGGTTCACACCACATAATGCTAGGGAGAAAATAAAAAGTGAAAAATAAGAAGATCTCTAAGTTTAATCTGGAAACGAAGAAGTTTTTGGTACCTTGCTCGACAATGTGTGACTATGTGTGAAAATGCTTGACTTGGATTTATATGCTTTTTTTTTACTAAAGACAATAGATTTTTCTTGACAATGTAAAAGGAAATATTATTATTTGCTAGTACTGAAAATCTCACATTCAATAGAGTGTCCTAGAAAAAGTTTTTGGAGTTGCCTGACGTGCCCGCTCTGCCCATTTGAACTTCAAAACCCTATAACTTTTTAATAAAATGTTGGATTGAGGAAAAAATCTTTATGTAGAAAAGATGAATTTATTTTCCCCCATTGCCCGACAATGTGTGAAAATGTTTGACTTGGAATAAAATGCCTTTCTACACTAAAGACAAGATTTTTTTTGGAAAATTTTCATAGAAGGAAATATTATTTATATGTGTGAAAAATCTCAATGTCAATAGAAACTTTTGTCAAAAATTTTGGAGGTGCCCGGAGTCCCCATTTTATACTATGAGTGGTACTAACGTTCAAACCACAAATCCAAAAAATAAAATAAAAATATCTCCACAAAGCTCTTATCAAAGGCTATCTTGTATAAAATTTTCAAATAAAAAGGATTTTTTTCTAAATTGTAGGTACATGCCCAAAATCCAATTTGACCCCGGGGGACGTTTGGTCCTTTAGGGGTTAATAAAAAGACCCGTACCTTGTTGAAACTTTAATCACCTTACAAACAAACTCTAATTTCACAAGACATTTTCATTATTTTATGGAAGAATCACAGCAAATTCAAGCGATTCAAACAACAAAAGATACTCATCAAAACTGGCACCCCACCGCCCAAGGACTCCTAACAATACAACTGACAAAGCTGACTTCCCCAACCCGCAGTGTGGACGCGTCCCCTTCCCCGCGAGTGTCCGTTTCGTGGGAAAACCAAGCAGAGCACCAACGGTCATCGGTGGGCCCCACTCACATCGCGGGTCACCTTTCACCGAGTCGCCCCGAGTCTCAGGTTTCCGTTGAGCCCCACATAGCCTGGCACCCGTCCCACCCGCTCCGAACCATCACACCCCCAAAACCGGTACCCTCATCATCTACCACGCACTCCCATAAATCTTCGCAACCGGTACAAAGAGCTGGTTTTGGGGGCCCAACCCCCCCAACGCCCCATCCCCGACCCGGTCCAGCGATTTGCGAAGGCAGGGGAATTCTCAAGACAAGCATTGTAAGTTAGGAAATTGATTGCCTTCATGTGTGTAGAAGAGCGCAGACGTGAACATTGCAGCAGCGCAGTTAGCGAGGGTTTGGAGTAGCTTTCTTGCGCGTTGGCGTTGCTTCTTGGTGTGCGCCACGGAGCTTGTTGGGCAGCATTGATTGAACGGAGGTTGTTGGATTACGAATCAGTCACAAGGTACTGCGTCGATGCACTGTTTGATGGATTCTTGAGGACGAAGCGTGTTTACGTTGGCTTCAAAAACCGAGTTAATTTTCGCGAGTGAGGAGTATTCGGTGTTCAGAGCGCGGTTGTTAAGGTGTTTGTGAGAATTCGTTGATGTCGAGCGCTTTGGATTGGATGCATTTTGGTGTCTGGACGGTTTTCTTACGATTTCTTATGTTTTCTTTCTCTGGTTTCGTTGCTCGCTTGCGCTTCTTGGTGTGGATGAGTGGAGAGTGAATTTTTGCGAGTCTCTTGGAAGGCGAGGTGTTGTAATCGAGGAGTTTTTGATTTGAGAGCTTTAGGAGAAATGTTTGTAGTTTGAGTTCAGAGTGAGATTTAGTTATTTGGAGGTAGCAGGAACAGATTCGTGAGTCGACGCATTTTTTCTTGGCTGCGAGTGAACTGTTGTCTTGGATTGAAGGAGTGCTGGCTGCAAGATTGGTGGTCCGGGGGTGGTAGTTTTCGAGTGATTTTCTGGCTCTAATGCGGTGATTGCTTCTTGGTATACACGAGTGGAGAGTCAATGTAGGTGATCTTTGAATTTAATGGCAGTTCTTGGCAGTGACATGAAGGCGTTCTGAATGTTCGGAGTTTTAGAAGAGAAGTGCGTCAATGTTTGATGTCTTGACGAAGTGGATTGAGACTGACGATTTGATAATTTTCTTGATGTTGTCGGAGGAGAGCTGATGTTCGGGAAGTACAGGAATTTTCGTCGATATTAAGGTCAAGATTTCGTTCTGTTTTTTGAGCGGCAGGTGCCTAAGTGCCTTTGATTCGAGGTTTACTGAATAACACTTCACATGAGGTGGTGCAGGGAAGGTCCTAGCCGTTGCTTATCGGAGCGTCACTATCCTGACGGGCAAGAATTTGAGACCACGGAAGACCAGATTAGGAAGACTACACAACAGTAAGCTCAGTGGCTTGAGTAGGGATGTGAGCCAGTTTATCCCACGTCGGCACAGTTTTGAGCTTACATACAAGCCTGAGGACTTGAGAGTTCCACGGGGAATGCGCATTGTGAACAAGCAGTAACGATGTTTACCGATGGTCTCGACAAAAGTGCTCTTCAATGGGTTCGCAAGGTATTTCAGAAGCCTAGTTTTTGTAATTTGCGAGTGCGTCGTGCATGATTGTATGTAAGCCTTACATGTTCGAAAATTCTGTTTCTGAGCATTAGTAGGTACGTTGAGCTCAACAGCCGGTAGGACTTTCCTGTGAAATGGCATCCTCAGAAGACGACTTATGCACATTTGCAGATCTTCGAATTTTCTGATCTTCATCGGTTTTGTCTTGTCCATGATTTTTGGCGATGAGTGATGTTGCTTGGATCGGTCCTCATTTCACAGGAGTATCAAGCTGTCAATGAGACTTCCGGAGTCAAAGAAGCTAAATTTTATGTCCAGTTTAATCAAATTTCATGTATGACTAGGGAAGAGTGAAATAATCCTTTGTTTTCGACAAAACTGACAGAGAGTTGCATTGCAGGAGCAGGCAAGAAATATGAGCGCTCCACCTTCTGCAGTCGCTAGCCCTGATATCACTCGGCGTGACCGCAATTACTCGGTCCGCCTGAATCCGGTGAAAGGTCGGGGGTTGCCTCCTCCTCAGTTGTCACATGTACACATTCATTCCGATCTGCTGAAGCAACAGTCCCCTTCGGAGTGCACAACTAATACTTCAGACGATCTGGAAGAGAGCGTGGGGTCCATTTCTGCTGGTGATCCCAATCAGGATGATTGTGAATCGGGAGATGAACAAGACTCTGGTCACTATTCACCTCTGTCATCATCTGGCCTATCACCGAACAACCTTGGCCATTCCCGCAATGCTGCTAGCCACATGAATGGTAATGTTTTACGCGAAGCTAAAAGCAATGGTAATTCCATCAAAGGCGAGCAACTCGAACTGGGAGATTTCTACGATCGGCACCTACCCTTGTCTCGAAGGGAGAGCTTTGGGAAACACGACAGTACTGGGCGCATGGATAGCTTTGATCGCAAGGAAGAGAAGAGCCGTAGAAATAGCCTAGAAGGAAAGGAGAACCTTGACCGAAGAGATAGCTTCGCTTTAAGTGGGGTTCGTCAGTGTGATGTCAACGGGAATGGAAGGACCTTGTCTGAGAATAAACGAGGAGATGCACCGGCGAAGAAAAGTTGTCTTGGTACTTCGCGGGTAAACATTAATGATGGAGAGCTCTCGTCTGGCACAGAACTTTCCGACGACGAAACCAGCGATGTGGAACTAGATGATGACGACGACGAGGAGGGTGCCGTAGGTTGGGTTCCATATCGTGCCTCATTGGAGGGCTTAGCTCAGCTCAGACTCAGCACAGAGTCTGGTCTGGTGAGACATGTAAATGCAACTTCTCCTTCAAAATCCATTTCTTTTTTCCTTCGCCTGTACAGTTCATCGTCTGGGGTCAGATATCACAAGTCTTCCATGGGCCCTTCACATGTACTAAACGCCATGCCGTGTATGAATATTTTACAGGTAGATCAGCAGGAGAACGAAACCAAGGCCACGAAACTGTCGGAGAATGGAAGCAAGACTCCGAATTTTTCGAAGAAAGAATCCATGTCCTCGCGGCTGTCGGCTCCGAAGCTTACTCTCTCCCCTCCTCGAAAGTGGCTCTCGGAGCCTGATACTGACGAAAAGGTGCACATTTTCTCTGAGAATGCCAGCTTAGCTATGCTCATAAATTACATGTATTGTCATATTTCATTACTTCCTGTTCACGTATATTGCCTAAATTCTTTGGGGTACGACAGGACGTACTGTCCTCTAGAAGTTCGAAAATACATCGTTGTAATGTTTCTTCATTGAGTGGACGATTTGCATGTCCTACTAGAGAGTTTTCTAAGAATCTCAGGGTTACGGATCTTGATGATGTTCCTGGTGTACGCTGCTACGATCATGAACAGGATAAGGAGGATACGAGAGTCTTGCGGCGTAGCCATTCCGATGGCATTATTGGGCCACCGAGTGCACCACCCATGCTTGACGGTATGGTGCTGGATACAACTGAGCAGGATCCCGCGACGCCTACGTACTCTGCCCATACTGCTTTCAGCTACGATCCCCCTGCAATTCCGCAGAGTGTTCCAGTCAGGCGATTTGAAACCAGTATGAGGTGATCGTTGTGTATTTCTTCCTCCTACCATTCGACATAATTTTTTTGTTCTTCCCTTCGCTATGAACATGTACCTGGCAGCATCCTCCACAACATGCCGGTACAATGTCATGATCTGTAGGATCTGCAGTAATTTTTATTATCCAAGTGCACTTTGAATGACTCATCACGAAAGATGTGCACAAAGTTTTCTTAAACATAAATATATGACTTGTGCAGGTCTGTCTCGACTATGGCCACAGAGGAAATTGGTGCCTCTTGTCGACAACCGACAACGTCAGTTCCTCTTGCTGCACCGGCCTTTCTCAGGTTTAACCTTCTCGCATCCCTTTACTCATTTGCTGGAGCTCATGAGCACCAAATTGACCAGTACTGGACCTTGCCGCCTGTACTGCTTGCTTGACTTGGTTAAGCATCTTTTAGATTGAAAGCAGGTCCTCATTTCAGGAGCTGTGATGTTTTGTGCTCTTGTCGCGATATTCGTGTAATATGGTTCGTGGAGTCCTCTTCGGTTGTTGACAGCTGTAAATGTATTGGATATTGTAGTGGTCAAGCAGCATGGCAGTCAATTATAGCATACGATGCGTGTGTGCGATTATGCTTGAGGGCATGGTCCCGTGGCTGTACCGAGGCTCCGGAATTCCTTCAAGATGAATGCGCCGTTCTACGCGACTGCTTTGGGTAAGGTTTCAATCTTTTTGTAGAATTCACTTCCTCAACTGATAGTTTTGTAGAAATCCTAACCACTTTTGAAGCGTATCAAATTGACCGCTTAAATACGCAAAGTATTGGAGTCTGAAGATGGCTGTTATTGCGCAGACTTTCACAGATCCTACTGCAGCCCCAGGAAGATGGTCTACGAAAGGGAGCAAGTGGAGAGGTGGAAGCTGCTGTAGCTGCGAAGCCTAAGGTCTCAAGTGGCAACGTGAAGATCCAAGGTAGATGCTGTGAAATGTTTTATTTGGCAAAATCTATTCCCGTAATTCTTCTATGTTTCGGACAAAGGATATAGTGCCACTGGGCTAATCACGTAATCGTAACAGCCTCGTACTGGTAAAATAGTTATAATGGATGATCTAGAACTTTGTTCAAGCTTCTCTATGTGATTCTAAGTGACGAGATGTTTTTGTCGTTGCCTACATGAAGCACACCTTTCTTTGACCAGCTTATTGAATTGTTGGCAGTGAGGAAAATTCGCATTATCACCAACAAACCAGTTAATCGCGGGCAGATTTCGGGTCAACGTAGTTTGGCCTATGTGAATGCTGGTGCTCACTACATGCGTCAAATGTCTGGACTTCTGAAGGATAAAGTCAACAGCTTGCGACAAACTGCTCTTAATGAAACGCCTCAAGGTAATTCTCCAGCATCTTAGATTGTATATTCAATTTTTATTGAAAGTCGTTTTGCAGCCCTCGAATGATTCATTGGTACTTGTGGATTTCGCTGCAGTTTATGATATGTTCGAATTCGTCTTTGATTGGCAGCAGATAACTTCACTTGCGTGATCAAACTGAAGAGCTCACCAGAAGCAGAAGCAGTTCGCATTCAACCTGGATCTACCGACACCACTGTCTTGTGAGTCAAATATTCTTGGGAGCTCTGTCGTAGCCTCCTTCTCTGAAATTCTCTTTCTGAGACATCACATTTAGCTGGACTTTGCATTTGAGTTTGTCCTGATCCCTCGTTGTGCATAGGCTTCCCGAGGGTTCAGGAGATGAACTACTAATCGAAATTCAAGATTCCAAAGGTGGTTCTCAAGGTCGTCTAAATGTGCCTATTTCAGCTATCAGCGATGATCCGGTTAGTTATTTACTCTGGCTAACCTGTTAATGAAAAGTTCTGATTAATCTCCACATGTGAGTCCTTCGTTTTCCTCCGTATGCTTCTCTCACTCTTTGGACTGATGTAGAACGAACGAGTGCGATGGTACGGGGTTTACAGTGGAGGGGAGCACGAGTGTGTGGGGAAGGTCCAGCTATTTCTGCATCACAGTACAGAATCAGCGGAGTCCGCATCCAAGGTTCGCGACACAGAAACATTAGCACTATAACCTTGGTTGATCCCACCATCCTGGTGTCTCATTCCACCACTAAGTTCTTATCTCCGTTTATTTCTCAGTGCACTTGTAAGTGCAATGGTTGCATATTTTCTGATCTTTAGTCTAAGTTATTCTATTTTTGCTTCTGGGTCGAGTATTCACCTTTACGAGGGCCTCACAAACTTGCTGGCCAATGTAATGGTTGCAGTGGGGTCCTGTTGGAGAGACCAGAGCATATGATATAGTGCTCGATGTGGCCATGAGGGTACAAAAATTTCAAAGACGTAATCTCAGGCTTCAAGGTTCATGGCTCTGGCTGCTTGGTGAATTTGCTTCCTGTTATGGAGTTTCGGAGTCTTACACAAAACTGAGGTACGTGAAGAGATCATATTTAAGTAAAGGTGCAAGAAGGATGGTTGATGTTAATCAACATGTCTGGTAATTATTGTGTGGAATGGGTTCGTCACAATAAAGCACATAACTGGTGATGGACATGTTGTTTCAAGTTGCCCTTTATTTTGGAGTTGACCAGGAATGAACTTGTGCTTTTTAAGATATCTGGCCTGTGTCATGGAGATCGCAACACCTACTGAGGACTGCCTGGTACTCATCAATGAACTTCTTCAGCCCATCTTCAAAGCTCGAGATGAAAACGCACTCAGCCGTCAAGAGGTAGTTTAACCTGGTCCAGTACTTATTCTCTTCAGTCCACATCTGATCAAGAATGTGAGCTTTTATTTTCCACAATTCTGTCGAACGATAGAGTATTTCTGTTCACAACCGTCACGCGCTGCCAGAGTTCACGAACCCTTTGCACGTGCAGAAGCGAATACTGGTCGACGTTGAGGAGCAAGTGCAGCAGCTTCTTGCTCTGGTCTTCGAAAATTACAAAGCTCTTGACGAAACGTCCACCTCCGGTCTGGCTGAGACCTTCACCCAAGCTACAGGATCCGTAGCTCCCGCGTTGGTGCCAGCTGTTCAACTATTTACCTTGACGCATGACATTCTTAGTGTTGAAGCTCAAAGTACTCTACGGAACTATTTCAAGGTTAGCCTACCAGATTACCTACGGGACCCTTTTGAATTCTTGCACAGAATATTGAATTGTACGGTAATAACGCTGTTGTGGACGTGCTGGGCTGCAGACTGGGTCGTGGAAGAGGTGCAAGCGGCACATGCTGGACACTGAGGAGTACGTGTCTAGTAATAGCGATGGATTTTTAATGGATCCACTTAGCATGTCTACAGCTTACCAGAAGATGAAAGCTCTGTGCGTGAACATCAGCTCGGAAGTCCGCACCGATATCGAGATTCACAACAAGCATGTTCTCCCCAGGTTTGTGTTGTATGGATTATCTGAAAATATGCATACTCCGATTATGTGGCTGTGACACCTGTACTTCCTGACCTCGCGTGGAAGGGCTGCAAAGGTTAGTCGAACCTAGTTGATGTATACGGACTTGGATTTGTTCATTCATTTATACTCCACTAACTGGCTTGTTTCTCGCCGCAGTTCCATAGA
The DNA here is from genome assembly GCA_963971425.1 of Bryoerythrophyllum caledonicum. NCBI lineage: Eukaryota > Viridiplantae > Streptophyta > Bryopsida > Pottiales > Pottiaceae > Bryoerythrophyllum > Bryoerythrophyllum caledonicum. Next base: position 11,959,137 of record OZ020523.1, on the reverse strand, counting down.
TCTGCCAAATATAACAGCAGGGATATATGGTGTGGAGTTGGCGAACCGACTACGCAACTTCTTGGTGGCTTGTCCGCCATCATCTCCGTCACCTCCTGTGGCGGACCTGATGCTCGCTACTGCAGATTTTCAACGAGATTTAGCCTCGTGGGGCATTAGGTGCACTCCTTTCCTTTACCCACAGCCCGTAGGTGATGGTGTAGTATCATGGTAATTCTTGTGGTTCTCTGCAGGATCAGTGGATTCTGACCTAGTTTAGACTGACTCTGACTATTGGACACCTGTCCCTGATATTCTTATGCTAATGAAAGAGTTTGCATTGATCGGTAGGCCTTGTAAGGGAGGGGTGGTCGCAAAGGAGCTGTTCCATCTGTACGTAGTGCTGTGGATCCAAGACAAACGCCTGAGTCTCCTGGAATTCTCCAAGTTTGACAAGGTGAGATCTCAACTGTTCGTTTCATCTGATGCTTATGTAGCTATTTCAAAGGTGGTTGACAAATTCTTTGGTATGATCGTCGCTGATTTTGGGCTTTATCATTTGGATGCAGGAACGCTGTACCTGGGTAACTACGCAACATAGTACATCTCCATTTGTAGAAGAAGTGTACGAACGGATCAAGGAGACCTTGAGTGAGTACGAGATTATTATACACCGGTGGCCAGAGTATACATTACCTTTGGAACATGTAAGTCTGTTATGCGTCAATTTCCTTATCTTTTAACGTACATTCCTGCATACCTCGTCTGGTTGAGATAATTTTTCGAATATTGATAATACCTCGGTGGTCTTTCTGCCTGTAATGACAGGCTATAGCAGATGTTGAAAGAGCAGTCGTAGCAGCTTTAGAGAAGCAATATGCTGATTTGCTTGCTCCTCTCAAGGATCTTCTTGTACCAAAGAAATTCAGTCTGCAATACATGCAGAAGCTTACTCGTCGCCAAAAACCTACCGTTTATTCTGCACCGGCACAGGTCCTTATCTCTTCCTCTTGTTCCATCCTAGTCCCTCCTATTCGTCAGTAAGAAACATCCATATCCAATTTATATACTCCTCTACCTGGCCTGACAAACAAGGGTGTGCTGCAGCTTGGAGTGATGCTGAATAGCATCAAACGATCATTAGACACGTTGCGACCGAAAATAGAGATGCAAATGAAAGCCTGGGCAGAGCTCTTGCCAGATGGGGCTGGCCAAGGCGGAGCCGTGTTTGGAGAGCGACATAATGAAGTTACAATTGAGCTACGTGCGAAGTACAAGAATTACTTGCAGGCTATGGTCGAAAAATTGGCTGGAAACGTGAGTATTTCTCTACTGTTCACTTTACAATGAAAACGAGGTCCATGCATATCGATCACTTTCTGATAAATATGCTCATCTCACATGAGTTGGATGTGACTAACAGTCTCGACTTCAAAACTCAACGAAATTGAAGAGAATTCTTCAAGATACGAGAGAAGCAGGCGGTGCATCAGATATTCGTGAACGAATGCAACCACTGACTGCTCAACTGGAAGATACTATCGCACATCTGCACGATGTGTTCACGCCACGCGTCTTCGTTGCCGTGTGCCGAGGATACTGGGACAGAATGGCGCGAGTATGAGTCTTTTTCTCCCTGAGATTCGATCTGTAGTTTCCACCATAGATTCGTTTTATTCAACTGGGTTCTGCGTGCTGACTCCTCCCGTACGATGTGGTTTCCTTCAGGACGTACTTCAATTTCTGGAGAGTAGGAAGGGAAACAAGCTTTGGTACAAGAGCACCACACTTGCCCTTGGAGTGAGTTCTTGGAGCCTTCCTGATACCTTCGATTGTATTCAGTCTTCCTGAATATCGTTCCTTCACCACCCCCTCCAGGCCTAACCGACGATTCTGAATGTTGCAGATATTAGACGACATCTTTGCGTCGCAAATGCAAAGATTACAAGGACGTGCTCTGCAAGAGAAGGACCTGGAGCCTCCGAGATCTGTAGCGGAAGCCCGATCCATGCTCTCCCAAGATACTCGAAACGGAGCTGATTCATTTTACTGACCTGTATACGACGTGTATAGATTCATACGAACTGGCAGCTGTTACAGAACCGCCTACGAAAAAGCGGAATCGAAAATGGGTAGTCGATGCGCTTCCAGAGTTTCTGTCGTGTGTTGTCTGCTGGCGGCCGGCAGTAAGGGTCAAAAGCAGGCATGGAGCGAGGTTGCGCGACCAAGTCCTGACATGAGAAGTAGTACAGCATTCCACATCTCAGAAGTCTGGGGAACTGTATTTTACAACTAGGAATCCTTCACCTTGTATTCTCTCACGCCTTGTATAATCCTCTCCGCATTGGGGAAGACCTTTAGGTTTATGATAACTCTTTTCCTTACAAGTTATGCGTTTTTTCTCCAGTAGCTTACTATCTTAGTACCAGGTTAAGCGTTTAACGCTTCCTGTTTAGGGTCAAACAATTAAAGTAGAAAAAAATAACAAATTTATAAATCCGTATCTTATCTCTACCCGCTCAACTCAGTGCAAAAAAGTAAATGGCGACACGCCTACTGAATATGTGTCTATCGTCAAAACTGATAGTGAAAAGTGAATTAGGAAAAGGTAACTGTCCAACATCAATCTCTGTCACATGTGCAGAGATAGTACCACTATTCCAAGAGCTTGTAGTCGCCATTCTGGTCACGTTCGGCAGCATCAGCAGCAGCAACTTCCTTGGCTCGCTTGGTGTAGTAATACCCAAATTGGCCCAATATCTAGACGCGTCGGTCAAGGGATTGTCCTCTTCAACCAATACCCACACTGAAAAAAGGACACAAGATAACAAATATCTACACAACTTTAAATATCCTATAATAAGATTTCATATAAAAACATGCGAACTCAATTACATAGACAGTGGTCATGAAAGGATACGAAACAATCGAGAAGAACACATACGCCCGCATCCACCAACCATGGCAGGTTCGGCTTTAAATCACTCCAAGCCAAACTCCGGACCAAAATACTGCAAAAACCAACGTTTCAGTTCTAAGCATTATTAGCAAGGCAAGACGAAATTGAAAGTAAGCACAAGAATACAGACCTTCCAACGTAGGTGAGGTTTCCCACGAGAGCAAACATGAACATCAGAGGGTTAAGGCCCTGCGAAGCGAATAGAAACCGATATTAGTGACTCCTCATATCTAAAGAGTGAAATCATTCAACAATGTGCAATGAGCATGATGAGGTGGAGAACTAACCTCTACTGTCCCCCTCTGCATCTGTAGTTCCCACACGCCAACACCATCCGTCAAGTTAACGAATACACAAATTTAGGCAGGGCTTACAAAAAACAATAGGCAAGATACAAAGTGATGGTGTGCATACATTCAACCAGATCTGCGGCAGCCGGCCACCCATGTAGATTGCAGCCATGATCCATCCGAACACTTCGCCTTTCACCGATACATCTTCTCCCAAAACCGTCTGCATGCGGATCACCTCTTAGTTATCACTCTCTTTCATAAACATGAAATGTGAATTCAGGTTCAATACCTGGGTGGTGCTAGCAAGAGCCATAAGACCCGAGCCTTGTGATCGACCCATCTGCGAACTTAACCCCATGGACCCCACCACCAGCGTCCCTGCCGATGCTGCCTGGTGAAACAAAGCCAGAAAGGTAAGTAAAAACAGCTGATGAAGAGAGAAAGTGAAGCAGGGGGCAGAAGTGATGCAGAAACCTCACAGCAAACAGCTATCACTTGGGAGTTGATAACAGCAAGATTGCATCTCCTCATATTGGTGATTGAGGGACAATCTTCACGCACCACACAGAGAGAACAAGAAAAGGTGGTGCTTACCATGCGCAGCATACTCGACCCGGGCGAAAACTTGCGTACGACCGACTCTCCCGGCAAAGCAGACAGAGAATTGGGGGCTAGCAAGTAGCTGCCAGAGTGTTGGTCATGTGTGTCAAGGTACGAGCCACCATGAGATCCGACCAAGTTGTAGGAGCCAAGAGTCGGAGTGTAACTACTGGCTAACGACCTTGCCGACCTGCATGCACCCACCGATATGAAGTGTAAGAAAAAGACTAGATAGCATCTTCAAACCAAGAGGAGAATGGTTAACCCCTAAGTGCCCATGGAGACAAAAAGTGACCATTGCCATAGCTCATCAAACCTCATCTAGAAGAGGTATACCAAATGGAAAGGAGAAAGTCTAGATAGAAGTTTAAAGTCACATTTCTATGTGAAGTTAGGGGTTGAGATTACGTGTAGTATAAGTCTCGGCTTGAGGACGGGACCCTGATGGTGGTGGGTTCAGCGCCACCTCCATCAGTTGTGCCGAGGGGCTTTTGCGCTTCTGCGTCTGTGAGCTTTGCCTGCACATGAGATCCATTGTAACTCAAGAAGCATTTGCTACAGTTGCTATAATCCAACTCCACATGGAAAGCATTCCATAGAAGAACCTCGAGAACTCACCACAGGGTACCCTTCACTGGGCTTTGAGCGGAACCATTGTTGTATGTGGTCATAATACACCGCCTGACTGGCCAGAATCACGGTTGTGATTGTATAGAGCTGTACTCAGAATGTTAGTATAATCCTCATTCAATAGGATACGGTAAAAAGCGTGAATATGAGGTTGATAACAGACACAAAAATTATTCAAACACAAAAGACATGACGAAAACATACCAATGCCATGTAGAACTGTGTCGGTAGCTGGCAAAGTCGAAGAACCAAACCAGGTCAAACGTTAGAAACAGAAAAGAGGAACATAATTAATTCAAACACTTGTTAGTTTTCTAGTATCAATAACAAACAAGTGAACATGTGAAAATTCATATGCTCATCAAGAGTACATCAATGAAGCATTTCTACGCCACAAAGCCATCAATTTATATATTCGTATGCTGAACTCTCTTAGAGATTTCATCGTTTTGTAATTTACCGTGGCAGGCTCCAAGTAGCACCCCGCCACATTGAACAGATCTCTGCGTATATTGGCCCACACACAATCAGGGTATATTCGAAATTCTCTCGACATTCTGCCCTAAAACCTGGCCGAAGAAACGAATTTCCAGGATTTCAGGCTACGAAACCCTAGCGTAGTTGGGAGCCTTACCCGATGACCCAAGTTGTGAGAAAGAGCAGAGAAACGCCCTCTGTGCTCTTCTGCTTGAGGTTCGTGAGGATCTGTGGAACCTCGGCAATGCCCCAACTGAACACACTCATGAGCCCGAGCGTGAGCGACACTTGGTCGCGCCGGCTGCACACGCAATCCTTGAGGTAGGTCTCCACCCATTTCAAGCAATTCTTCTCTGCTGGGCAGAAACCCGCTTCCATCTTGAGACCGAAGGCACTCCTACAAGATGGCTCTCTCTGTCTGCTCCTGAAATGGCTCTAACCCATGTAGTACGTGCCTGCTCTCAACCATGAAAGCTTCCATCATTAACCATGTGACCAATCTGTTGCTTCTGCCCTAAACATGTCCTTCTTTAAACCATACCAATCAAACACATCTCACTGATACCTTCTCTGATTATTAAAAAGCTAAACACCATCATCCACCTCCTCACAACCCTAATACTCCAAAAATGAACCTAAATCCAAACCAACCTCAAGAAACCTAAAAAAAAATAAACAAAAAATAATCCAAAATTCCAGTAAGGGTTGGCGATCTTCAAGCTACAGAAAAAACCAAAAGCACTCATGCACATGCAGAGAGCAAAACAGAGAAAAATACATGAAAGGCTGGAATTCAACCAAGAATTCACAACATGCACCTTTCATTATAAATTTACCAGGCAGCAAAAATCAAAGACCCTACCCAAAAAAAAAGCATTAAGCACACAAATAATAAAACCTTGAAAATGAAAAAATGAATAACCGGCATTTAATGTAGGATGCTGAAGCATGAAACTTCACAGAAGAGTATGTTCACGCATATAAAAAGTTTGGGCACTGGAAACATGAGGAACTACCAACTCACGTGGACACTGACATGCATCATACGATCGAAAATGCGTTACAATCTGCACATGACCTGCAGCAAAAACCAGCGTGAAGAAGAAGAGACTGACCTGAGTTTGTCACGAAGATTTAGCAGAATGTCGGTTGTGAGGCTTCAGATAATGAATCGAGCATCCCCTACAAGACGACGAACCTCGTGAGATGCTTTGCGAGAAACCCCCCTCCCAAAACCGTCACCGGACCTAAAACCAGCGATATCTAGGAAAGACGTACACTTGGGTCTCACCCATCTACGCCGAGTGTCAGATGTACGCCTCACGTCGAAGGACATCGTATATGGTGATGGTTTTAGGTGTAGTGACGGCTTTTGGTAGTTATGGTGTGCCACATCAGATTGAGGAGTGCCACGTAGGATGGATAGGGTGCCGCGTCGGATTGGTAGGAGGCTCTTGTGGGTGCGTTGAGAGGCGGAGTTGTCAGTGTGTTGAGGTTTTGGGTTGCTGCTTCCCATCCTTTGTCATGTTCTGCCACTCGCCTCTCCACATGCTCTCAGGTCACCTGCATATCACATATGCACATGTTAGAGCATGGCCACCGCGTACTCCAAGCACACAACAAATGGACAACGCCAAGGCAAAGTGCAAAAAGCATTTTGTCACTCCAAGAAGAAGAAGAACTCCGGTCTCCTTCGGAAACCGGCGTGAATATAGTGTTCGTTCATTCTCTTCACTAAGCATATGGCCACGGGGCACAGGCCAGTGTAATAGAACTACTCCCCCCTCTCGAGGATAAACACTTTTCTACACTAAGTGCTTCCCTACACTAATTGTCTTACAGACAACCGACATGTCATCTCCCCCAAGGGTTTGATTGTCACTCCAAACTATACCGGGACGCCAGGAAATGGGGTTTTCACTGGAGAATGGCGTGGAAATACAAGCACGTCAACTATGTTTGACTAATGTTGGTAAGTGGAGGTGTTGTTGGTAGGTGTGTGCAATAGCTGTAGGGAAGGCGCGCGGTTGATCAGACGGCAATACAAATCGGGGATGAGGTGTGGGTTGAACTCGTAGTGGCGGCGAATAATATGTGGGTTGGTTAAGCCCGACCTGGGTGCAGCCGCAAGGTGGAAATTGTTGCACATCTCCGTATATCACCCTACACCGCTTCTCTTATTGGGCTACGCACCAGGAGGAGCGGTGCAGATGCTCTTAGGTTTTACAAAATTGTCACACGTCATGGTCTTTCCTCTAACACCCACAATGAATTTGAATTTTACTATGAAATATTGAAGTGTTTTAGGTGACAGCAAGTGAAATTTATGAGTTATTTTTGAAAATTATGGGCTATTCAAAAATTATACAAGTCGTCTTGATTTATCTGAAATTGATTTCATCATATTTATATAAATCATTTATTTTCTATTGTAAGTCCAACTCGTAGTAAGAGGAGAAGACAATTTGTACATTATGTGGCTACCAAAATAATCATTTTTCCCTTTCGTAGGCATTTCAACAGAATGGTGATCACTAATGCATTACAGGAATATCACCTTCGCATTCTATGGATTTCAACTGGACAGATCTCTTCAATTTTCAAAAAAATTGGACATTCTTCATTGTGGATCAATTATATAGAAAATTGATCCTAACATAGAATAGGTGTGTTGAGGAAATTGGAACCTAGCAAAATAGATCATGTTAATCATATATGTACAAAATACGAGATGTAGCAAAAGTAGATTTTACTTTGAATAATGTGTACCGATATTCTCATAAGCCTACTCACTCCAGATTTTACAAAACAAGTATATTTTTTAAATTTTGGAACATGTGATTGGTATATAGTTATATGTAATTATACCTTTCTTTTAAAACATAGATCATATTTTGAAAATATAATGATTTGAACTGATATGCTCTTCTACAATCATAATATTTCACCATGAACCCTAAAGAAGCTACAATTTGAATGTAAGAATAGAAATAATCATACACTTTCCTTAAAAACCATATTTTGAGACAATTTCTTTGCTCATGGTATTAATGTTCTTTCACGCATCTACCTTGCCTCTGTTAGTGCTAGCTGGATGAATTGACCAAACAAACTACCAGCCTTCACCTGGAAAAGATCCTTCAATAAGTTGTATGGCTCAGAAGGATTGTTGGCACAATCAACCATAACATGATAAACCACGATAAGTGAATTCATGACCAATTGAAACTCATTATCATTAATTGTAATGGAAGTTCTTGGTCAAATTGTACTCCTCTTGCAGCGTCTTGTGAAGTTTCTCAGAAGAAGAAGAACGGCGGTCCCCAGAAAAAGGGGACCGGCGTGGATAAAGTGTCCGTTCATTCCACCACTAAGTCCATGCCCACCGGGCATGGGTTAGTAGTATGGAACTACTTCCCCCTTTCGAGGGTGGACGCTATGTACCAGTAACAAGTGACCAATACCAAGGGACCCAAGGTCCCAAAAAGTCTCTAAGATATGGAGGGCGTTTACAATTAAATACAAGTGCAGGTTGGTTGTTTTCAAGTTTCCGTTTATGCAGGAGTATTGACATAGCATGCTGAATTGCAATAGTGTTGATATTTGAGAAGGTGGTTTTGATTGAAGTTATGGGGATTTTAAATGTTTCTTCAAGGGTTGTCATTGAGGGAATGAAGGTGGTGGCTCTGGCACCCGCAGTGATGACAATGATGGGGTCTACTTTCCATCCTAGTGCTTGAATATCGTCAAGTAATGGTTGGTATTTGTCTGTTTTGTTAACAATAGTGACCGGAAAGAATCTATCATTGCAATATGTGAATTCAATAAACTGAATAGTGAGACTAGGGTTTATGTGCGTTGGTGGGGGGTCTTTGTATGAAAGTCCTCTAATACATAGTAGGTCCGGTTTTAATCTTGCATTGCAGTGGCATCTTTGAGTGCAACATATGCATGGTAGTAGCCAAGGGGGGACCGTATTTTCTTGTGGGTTGTCATTAAAGGTTCCGGCATTCATGATAATGAAGCAACGGGATTTGGTTGATGATATAAGTAGTTTTCGGAGAGCCCATACGGCTTTGTTATGTCTTTTGACAATTAGTGAGTGTGTATGGGGGTTTTGGCACTTGAGAAAGAAGTTTCTCATATATTGGTGTTGTAGTCTAGTGGTTTGTAATTCCCAAAGTTAACCAAAATTAACCTTAAGCGAGTCCACCTAACCAAATCGTTTCCAGGGATTTTTATCGTGCATCAAACTCTTTAAATCTTAACAACACCTCACACTTAATACCTCAACACATCCCGGAGGATGGCTTCTCCGATACCTTAGTAACCGGTAACAGGTAACCACAAGTGTTTAGTTTAAATTCTGTTGAGCATCAAAGTAGTTTTCTGGTAAGTTTTTACAGTGCCCGGAAAGTCACTGCCCTCCGTTCTCACAGTCCAGAGGCCACAAAATCCACAACCTAATCCTACACCTTGAAAGAGTTAAAAATGTTGCAGCTAGTTTACGAGTCCTCACAATCTACCGGAAACTTGTCCCGGTAAACCAGTCACACAAGCCCGGGTTCCAACTACAACTACAGCCAATGAATCAAACAAAGAAGATACAAGAATCACAACAATCAAATGCTAAGTAAATCACATAGGCAAGACAACCATCCACAGGGATCGTCCGAGTTCATCCAAAGCCACCAATCCAAACACTTCTCACTTAAAGGAGGCTATTATAAATAGCCGTGGGTTTCCCGGATCCCATCCGATAAAGCAACTCTTCCCAGTCCCACCGGTGAAGGATTTTGAGTAGATCCCGGATCTTACTCCACCTATCTAACCTGGATATCCTACACCCTTCGAAAGCCTCTACTCACCTTCAATCAGATAACATTCAACAAACCACAACCTTGCACATCCTAGCAAAGACTCACTGGGGGGACTCAACCTTCTCTCTCTCTACTTACACAAGTTTAACAAAAGACTCTAGACACGAGTCATGAAGGCAAGATACAAGCAAAGAAACAATGAAAAGAGTATTTAACACAAGAGCCCAAGGCTCCTTAAGTACACAAAGGCTACTAGCTACCCTCCAAAACAAGATCCCTAAAAGATGGAAATGGCATCTAGAGAGTGCACAAAAGTCAATAGCTACCCTCCAAAACTAGATCAACAAAAGGACAAAATGACATCTAGGTCCTAAAATCAAGGGTAGCCTAGTCGCCGGCCGATTACCGGTAGACCAGTAAACCGGGAGACTCCCGGTTCAGGACCGGTAAAACATTCCATAACAAAAGTAAGTAGCCGGAGAAATCACTCAAGTGGTAGCAACCTGGTGCACAATGGGGCCCTATCGACATCACTACTCTTACCTTAGTGTTTAAATCTAGTAGCTTTAATAACATCTCATCAACTGGTGGGATAAATCAACAATAACACATAACATATAACAAAGGCTCAATCAAAAGACCCATCCGGTAGAGTGGAATTATCTCCCGGTAGATCCATGGAAGAATTGACCAAAAGATTGAGTTTAAAAACTCAACCAGCTTCCTCAAAGTATTATCCTTTCGCAATTACTTCCCACTTGTTCAGGTTAATCTTAGAAAGCGTCCGTATTACCGGTAGAGTCATGTTGTCCGGGATGGACTTATTCCGGGATATGCCTTCTATTTACATCAATCACTTATTACAAAATTTCAGTCCGGCCCGAAAAACATAAGAATACCGGCCAACCGGTGTACTTTCTCTGGAAAACTTTACTAGACTAACATGAATGTAGATATTATACGTATCTTGTAACACGACAAATAAAACAACATCACAATTGACCACTTTGAAGAGGTGACTTGGGAAACAAGAAGTTGGAAGACGGTTTTCCGGTTGACCGGGAAGACCGGGAAAAAAATAGGTAAATTAGACAAGACCTAGAGATGAGGGGGAAGTGGAGAAAACATAAAGGAATATTTTTGCCACAAGGCTGGGACAGTAGTAAACAAATGGTCAGACACTAACGTAGACTCGCAAGTGCAAGAAACCAAGACCTAGGACATACAAAGTCTAGATAGAGTCTACCGGTAGTCTTTTCTCTAGGCCGGAGAGGATGTAACCGGAGGTCACCGCAATAGAAAAAGAGAGAAAAGGCTTATTAAACAAAGAAGTTTGCACAAACAAGGGAAATCCAATATGGGACAAGAATCACCTTTTTCTCCAACTTGTTGCCACCTCCTTGTTGCACCCGCGACCTCCTTCAAATCTTGATCTTGTCTCTTGCTCTTCTTGCGGCGGCCATGGATCTCCTTGCACCACCTCCATGCTAGGAATCTCCACCAACTTGTCAAAAAAGCTCCTCCACCACAAATTTTTTTCAAACCCTAGGTGCCACTACTCTCCTTCAAAACCCTAGCTTCCGCACTACAGCAAAACCCCTCCTGCTTCAACGACCACCACGCCTTTATCTCAACTTCAAATGGGATGAAACTTGGCCACTGTAGAGAATACTCTAGCTACTTTGAGCTCCCGAAAAAATCTCTTGTGAAGGTGCTACCTTCAAGGAGATCTTGCGCTCCAAAGTACGATGTCTCCAACACGCCGGACGCCAACCCCCTTGCACTTCGACAAACGCCGCTCCTTGGTCTCTAGTCCAATCAATACGAAATTCAAATATGTTGTAGAGGACTTCAAGAACTTTGAGCTCGCGCAAAAAGCACGTCAAGTGATACTACCATCGACAAGATCTTAGGCTTTGAAGTACGCTGACCCAAACACGCCGGCCACCAAACCCCTTGTATTCCGACGGCAATAACTTTCTTGTTTCTAATCCAAAACTCTTGTGTAAGGTGTCTTTGGGAGCAAGACTTTCTAATCTACAAACCTCACTATAATCTCTTTAAGATCTATCCTAGGTTGTAAGAAATCTCGCATCAAAGATGCGGTTTTCTACTTCTCCTACCTTGAAACCCCAACTTCCTCTTCTTCCTTGAAACCCCAACTTCTTCTTCTTTGAAACTCCAACTTCTTCTTTCTTCAAACCCCGAACTTCTAAAGAGAAAGAGATAGAAAAGAAAAGAAAAAAAGAAAAAAAAGTGAGAGAGGGAGAGAGAGAGAGAGAGAGAGAGAGAGAGAGAGAGAGAGAGAGAGAGAGAGAGAGAGAGAGAAAGGGAGAAGAAGGTAGGGAGGAGGCTGGAGAGAGGTCGATACCCGGGTCTACCAGGACTCGGCCTGGTTGCTCGGTTGATATCCGGGTACTTCCGGGTATCAGCCCAATTTAATTAATTTGTTTTTGTTTTTTTTTCCCTTTTTATCTTTTTCTATTTTTCTTTTTCTTTTCATATAATTTAAATTCTTATTCTTTCAAATAAGAATTTAAGTTTTCTACAACAATTAAAGTAGAAAGAAAACTTAAACAACTAAACTAGGAAGGAAAACTAATAAATAGTCTATCTACTTGATGAAGACTTGACTAGCTACCTTAGTTTTAAGTAGTGATTTAAACCTTTGTCTCAGAGATCCTTCTCGGGCATTCTTTATAGGTTTTCCGGGCACAACCATGGTAGTTTTAAGGCCCGACTTTAACACTGATTAACTAGTCAAGCATTCATTGATTTTCACTATTTATTATACAACCTACTTCTACGTAATACTAACTACTTTGCCGGTTTATCTAAACTAAAAATCAAAAATTCACTATTTATTTTGGTAGGGGCAACCAAATGGGAGTTTATGACTCCCACAATTGGCAAAATCAGACTCTTCTTCAAAGTCATAAGAATCTTCTCCTTCCTAAATGACAGCTTTTAGTTACTTGATGCTTGTATTTTGTCTAGCTTTTGTCCACTCTTCAATATAGTTCTCATTTATTTATTTGATTGTCAAAAGTTTCTATGCGGATGTATTAATCCTTTAATGCCAAGGGTTATCCTGGATATGAGAGGAGGTGCGACATTTAAGGTCGCAAGATAACTATATTCAATGATTACACGTTCTCTTTGCAAGGCGGTGATCTCATGTTTCCAAATTTTTTTGTGTGATTAGTCACGGTCTATGCATGTATAAGTGACATATGTGAGGAGGCCAGGTGTGGCAAACACTATGGCCATAGACGCGTTTCTCCTTCCAAGACAATCATCTTCATGTGTGTCCTTTCAACACGTGTCCAATCTTTCCGCACATAAAGCCTCTAATTAGGCATTGCGTGCCAAGAGCCTTCAAAGTGGATTCATTCTCAGCTATTTACTCAAGGGTGTTTAAAAGGCGGCAAGATAGAGCATCCAAGCAAGATCTTGTTGCTCACTTGCATAAATCCTGAGGTATGACTTACTCAAGTCTTGGAGCACCGACAACAGAGTCTTGGTTCAACTTGTATTAGCTTGTTTCCACGTACCTACATCTCTGCAACAATAAAGAGCTACTCATCCAAAACAATTGACATGGACCTATTGATGCAAAGTTTTGTATACAACCAAACTACTATGTATATAAGTTCAAATGACCACAATTCAACATGAAAAAATCATGTCTTATCTTTTTTATTATGTCAAAGGATGATATGAAGTTTCAAGTTAATTATTATTACTCAAAAACTTCATGATTGGTAGTACAATATCAAAAACTATATATTATTTTTAAATGTTCAAAATGCAACAGGAGGCAAAAAATTAACTCAAATTCAAAACGTACACTACGTTGAGTTAATAACAAAGTCTAGATTTTTAAAATATAAATAAATAAAAATAATAACATTGGAAAAAATATGAAGTTGTCTCTGCACTCCTACAATTTTTATTAATATAGTAAGAAGGTAATCTACAGTTTATAGATTGAGAAGAGTTTCAATGCAGGTAGAGTGTCAGCTGCTCTTCAATCAGAATGCCTACTTCCAATGGTAAAAAATATTGTCTTACATGTTGTAAACCTTGAATGATGGAGGCACAACTGAAAATACTATGCATGGACGTAGCTATTGGACAAAAGGATTTTGGAATTGTTGTGGGCGATTATGGTTGTTGTGTGCTTTGGAAAAGAAAAGTCATTAATACATGAGAGGCGCAATACATTTGTAACGTGTTTGCACACTGGAACAAATGCACTTCAGCCGCCAAGATAAGCTCTATAGGTAGTGGTGATTACATTGTTTGTTTGAAGCTCTTTAGAGCTACGAAATGTCATCAGCCGTGCGAGGGTGACAAACATTAATACTAATCTAAGCACTTGTAGTATTGCAAAAATTTAAGAGAATCTAAAATATAAACCAATCTTCATACAATATAAAGCAAGTTCTAATTCACAAAACAATGTTATATTCCACATTATGTGACATTAAGATATTCATGACTCTTTTACACTATACTCATTTTCCGTGCTTGAGATATATATCAACATAAATACAATAGTGTATAAATACAGTTGGAGTTTGTAGTTTAGAGGCATCCAAAACACAAAATTGATAAGCTAGCAACCTTTGTAGACTAATGCCTATAACCAAACTCTAATACAAACTCATCCATGCCTATATCCACTAGCCGAAATAAGACAATACCACACGTGAATCAAAGCTTTGTCAATTGACTTAATCACAAATCAAGTCACAACATGCACATCCATAGGAAAAATACAGAAACAAAAAAACAAAACATAGCTTACTGGATATAACAACTTATGCTTAAGGCTCAAGGTCGTTCATATGGTAGACTGTGTGCGGTTTTTTTCATTCAAAACCCGTAGGAACGATATGTCAAAATAAAAAGTGATGCATCCATTCTCTAAGCCAGAGTCCAAGACTCAAAGCTAGAGTTTCAGCCGCCTTTACAACTTGTGCTTAAAGTGAACCTGATAAAACTTTCAAATATGCAAGGCAGTTCAGTAAATGCTAAAAAACCAAAGGGTTTTAATAAATCCAAAGCATACGAATCAGCATTACTACAACAAAATAGTAGCAGCTCAAAACTCCACCTAAGTGCAAGATTGCTAAAAACAAACATCTTTCAAGCCAAGGGATTGTCCATATAGAAACACAAGATCAAGAGTATAGAAGTCCAAAGACCACCGGTATCATAGCCTCATAATGGACAAAGGCTGCAGTTGGGATGATAAGGTGTTGAAGCTAGATTTAACCCGATCACATACTTCACACCGAGAAACATACGTGGCAACTTGTTGATATATGTCAGTCCACCAGTATTGGCTGCGCAACATCGAATGAGTCCGTTGCACACCAAAATGTCCTAGGTCTTTGTGTACTTGTCGTACCAACAAAGCCCTCTGATCTGACCTTGGAACTATGCGCTTAGTTCCATTTAGCCACATCCAAAATAGAAGGTTGTTCTCCCAACAAAACCTTGCTATTCGGTGCCCAACTCTATGATGCCCCATAGCAGAAAGAGCTGGGAAAAGTGTCCCATGTTGTAGCTTGTGTAAGACTGAACCGTCTTCCCACACATTGCTAACAACTTGGGCCCTATCTGGTTCCTCATTTGTTGTCAAATCAAGCAACGTCGATGTGAAGCCAGATATCAAGGTGAGGTAATCCGTTGCATGCCACCCCGGGACTTACTCCCTGTTACAATCCCCATGCCACTTCGCACCAGCCAAATCCTCCTCCAAAAGACTTGGATTGCGAGATAGACCATCCGCATTCAAGTTCGTGATGCCTGCCCGATGTATAACCTCAAAGTCATACTCCTGAAGCAACAAAGCCCACCTCGCGAGCTTGCTAATAAGCTTGTTAGACTCCATGAGTCACTTCAAAGGCTGATGGTCGGTCACCAACGTAAAACGTTATCCATACAAATAGGGCCTAAAATGGGCTATGGTCCAAACCGCGGCCAAGGACTCCTCCTCATAGGGCGAATAATTGGACTCCGCGTTGTTGTTGCTCCTAGAAGCAAACGCCACAACGTACTCCCGTCCTTCATCATCCTTCTGAATCAACACAATCTCCAATCCCACAACACTCCAATCTGTGTGCAACTGAATGGATCGTGTAGCATCTAGATGCCGCAGTATAGACGTTGAACCGAGCTTTAGCTTCAAAGTAGCAAATGCCTGCTACAGCTCCCGTCCCCAAGTCCATGGTTGATCCTTTCCCGTGAGAATAGTCAATGGCTTAGCAATCAAGCTAAAGTTCTTGACAAACAGGCGATAGTAATTTGCCAAGCCAAGAAAAGCTTGAAGCCGTGACATGTTGGGACTCGGATGGGGCAGGAATCTTCTACAACGCATTCACCTTGGCCAACTATACGCGAAGACCCCTTGGAACAATCATATGTCCCAAATATGGCAAACGGTCGTGGAAGAACTTGCACTTGCTATGGTGCAAGCGCAATCCCCACTGCCATAACCTCTCAAACATCGCCTGAAGATGCCTCACATGCTCCTGTGGGCTCCTACTAAATATGATAACATCATCAATGTAGCATCGGGCAAACGGTAAACTGGTCAACACCTGGTCCATCACCCTCTGAAACTCAGCGGGTGCGTTCTTGAGGCCAAATAGGAGAAACTTCAAATGATAGAGTTGATCTCTCCCATCCTGATCAACTCCTCAAAATGTAGCCTTCACCCGGTCATCCATCATCAATGGTAACGGATGGTAACCAAACCGCAAATCTAGAGTATTAAATACTCTAGTGTCGCCCACCGCATCAAACAACTCCTTCAACGTCGGCATGGGATACTAGTCTGTCATGGTCTTGTTGTTGCAGTTTGTAGAGACAGTATCCCTCCGGAATGCACCTAATCGTCACTAAGTGCTTTCCAAAGTAACCGCTCCGGTTTCGTTCCCACAGAGACCTAATGTTCTTTTCCAAATACTCCGGATATCTGAACTTATTACAACAATTCCTTTATGAGTTAGCTATCATCTTTACTTACGTAGGGTAGATCCGGATCGTTCTAGAGCCAGATTTTTGTACAACGGTTTCCGGAAAGTAATTTCCGGAAGGCTGGAGGGTAGTTTGATTTATCTCTGTTTCTCCTTAGAGAGTCTCCTGGAATTTTTAAACGAGTGGCCGGAGTCCACCGATCATGTTTTGTATAAGTGGCTGGATTTCCCACTGCCCTGTCACTTTAAGTGGCTAGGCACCCACTATCCGGAACTTATAGTGACCGAACACCACTCTCCCTACTTTGCTAACTGGTGATTTGATTGTTGCTGCTAGACTTAGATTCTCACGACATCCGGAAGGCCTTTTCGATGCGGTCACGCAGAGACAGGTCCGGACTACAACGACATTCCGGTGAGTATGGTTGCAATTCTTCGGAATAGAGGCTCACCGTTCGCTATGGGTATTCCATCTAGATCTTTGTATCAAGCTTTTTTCTATCTTAGGGGAGAACTCCGGCACTGACCGGAATCCAATTTAATACGGATTCTTCCGTGAACTAGAGATTACCAGGAACATCTCTGCAGTTCATCTCTTTCCATTCTGGCGACTTCCGGACCCTAGAGACTACCAGGAACACCTTTGCAATAGCTCTCTCCAACTCTCCGAGGCGATCTCCTGACACTGACCTAGATAGTTTCCCAATCCGGCAAAAAAGTTGAGTTACACTATTCCGGAAGAACCAGGGTTGTCTATCGTGACATTGTGACAGTGACGTGCCGTCATGACGTGACCTGTCGTGACGGACCCTCTCGTTACGACACAATAGAGTCAACCTAGGGTCAAAGCTGAACTTTAACGCTATGTATGGTACATATGTTACCTCGGCGTCGACGTGGCCGTCCTATGTGGCATTGACATCCTACGTGTCTCTCACCACTTTTACCCTTTGCTGTGTTGTATTAACCTTTGAGTGAAAATCAATTAAGTTGGGGGGTTTTTCAGAGTAAGCAGTTTAGGAGCGGACTGCACGCGGACATGCCGTGGACTGCATGCGGACACTGCCGTGGACTGCATGCGGACACTGCCGCGGATTGGCTGCGGATACGCAGTGGACTGAACTTGGACCCGCGGACTAAGTGCAGACCCGCGGACTGCCTACGGATACGCAACGGACTGGATATGTACCCGCGGACTGGCTGCAAACGCTGCTGCGGACTGATCGCGGACTGGCTGCAGACATTGCCGCGGACTGGCCGCGGATACGTAGCGGACTGGATGTGGACCCGCGGACTGGCTGCGGATACGCAGCGGACTGGATGGGAATCCGCAGACTAGCTGCGGACGCTGCCGTGGACTGATCGCGGACAGGCCGCGGATACGTAGCGGACTGGATGTGGACCCGCGGGCTAGCTGCGGATACGCAGCGGACTGGATGGGGACCCACGGACTGGCTGCGGACGCTGCTGCGGACGTTGCCGCGGACTGATCGCGGACTGGCCGCGGACACTACCGCGGATACGTAGCGGACTGGATGTGGACCCGCGGACTGGCTGCGGACGCTACCGCGGACTGATCGCGGACGGGCCGCGGACACTACCGCGGATACGTACCGGACTGGATGTGGACCCGCGGACTGGATGGGGACCCGCGGATTGAGTGCAGACCCGCGGACTGGCTGCGGACGTTGCTGCGGACTGGCCGCGGACACTGCTGCGGACACTTCTGCGGACTGATAGCGGTCACTGTCGCGGACTGATCGCGGATTCGCACCGGCCTAGGTGTGGGGGCGCCAATGCAACGCGGATTGGGAGTGGGGGAGCGCGGATATGGTAGTTAGGATATTTTTTAATTACGTTATTCCATTTTTATTTCTGAAGATACAAAGGGCGGATTGGGAGACCAATTCAAAACAATTTGTACAAAGTTGTTCTTCATTCAAAATTACAGGGAAGTCTAAAAAGGCATTCTCTTCTTGCAAATAACCGAATACAAATTAGACAACATTTCACAACATAGAGAAGATGCTACATACCCTACAGTATCTAAGGACTATGAACTCACAATATACTATATACTACTCATTGCGGAAGAAATCCCATGGTGTAGCTAGGTTGTAGGGCGGTCCTTTCAACAAGTCTACTATATGCGTGACGGTTGATCTCTCTAGTGGATCGGGTTTCAACAACTCGTCCATGGCTTGCTCAAATCGCTTGGACAATGAACTCGGATCTTTGTTCTTTTGGAACAAGCTTGAAGAGCAATCGCGGTTGTAGATCATCCTTGCCAAGTACCCCACTGCATACGCCTCAGATCTATGATTGTGCTTATGCTTTATTCCCATTCTCCTCGGTGACGTTGGTGTTCCGGGCTTCCCATATACATAGAATAGCTCGGGGGCAGCATGACGATACTTAGCTCGGAAAGCACCGAGCTCTGTACTAGAGGGTCGACCGTAGTTTGACATCTTGTCTTCGCCGTCCCATGATGCCATTCCCCAATCACACACCCCGATGTACACTACATCTTTTTTCTCTTGCGGAAAATGAAGCATAACATTGTTGGGGCTCAAGTCATTGTGCAAAATGCGCTGGGAATGTATCACATCCATGATGCACAGTAGTGCCCATGCTAAATAGGCCCGATTTTTACGATACACGCATAGTTCCATACGAGCCTCAAGGTCGATT
>OZ020523.1:11814496-11939496 GCA_963971425.1 Bryoerythrophyllum caledonicum | reverse complement strand
AATTTGCTGAATTTTACATAAGTTCAAGTTTATTCTTTTTCTTCCACGAGTGTCTATCTTTTAAAAAAATTGTTGGGTAAGTTGCGCATTTTTTTCTAGTTTGTGTAGTACAAATTTAAAGTTAGTGTGATTAGCATTCAGTGAGTTACGTGCATTTTAGTGGAATGGAGTTCTGCATACTGTGCAAATTTTTTTTGCTATTGACTTTCAATTGTACTTTAATTGTAATGACATGATTGTGGGGTTTGTGTTTAGAGGAGGAGTTTACTACTTGTTACTCTTTCTTAGATTTTCAAAGTTGATAGTAGCCCAAAAACTCTATGCTAGATTATGTTTTCTATACAAGAAGTAGAGTTAACCCGGTGTAATAAGTGGCTCTCAATCTTGCATTGTATGTTGAAACCATGTGAGCTTTTTACCACATAAACTAGACAAGTAGAAACATTTTTTCCAACAACTTTTTCTACATTTTTACACTTGATATAAATGGTATAGATTTTGAAAGGTGATTGCGGACAAAAATGCATGTTGGACCTTACAACATTAAGTAGATGGGAGATATCCATCCTTTGTTCAAAGAAATCAAAAACTATTCTGGAAAATGATTTTTCATCTACTAAGGGTTGGTGCATTGAAGAAATTAGAAGGAAAAGACAAGATGACATGGCAAAAAGCGGGAAGGAAATTTAAAAAACAATTTATATTTATGACACATAATTTATTTAGAATATTTTTGTCCTAGTTTGACCTTATATTTGGACATCAATCTTTGTCGAGATATATCTAGTCTTTAGTTTTATTTTCATATTGACATCTTTTTAAATTTCTTTTACACACTCGTCTAATGTGCGAATATCATTTCATTTCTATTAGTTGGGTCAATTCTTGTCCACATTAACAAACAATGTCCTAAAGATTTATACTAATAATTTTGGCTGAGACTTCTTACCGGCCGGTGGAGTTCCTCACCGTAGTGTAAATTCCTATTAGGCACCGGTAACTCATAACACTTATAAGTTGTGATGTCGATGATTTATAAAACTTATAAAAAAAATCCACTTAGCAGAATTTAAACGGTAAATACATAACATTTATAGAAATAATGGATGTAATTACGAAACTTTGATTCATTATTCATCTATTCGTGTCACCCTCAATCTTGAACCTCCATTAGGCACTTGTTGTCTAGAAAAAATATTAACCAACAAAAGTACTTTATCTTTCTGGGCACATACCATCATACTACTAAAATCATAATCCGCGCAGTGAACCACGGACCGATCAATCGCGTTGTCAACCTTGGATTAAACTATGGGTACGGTGCAGCCAACCACGCAGTAAATCATGTTACCTTTTTTAAATTATAGTTTGTCATATAAAAACTACATGAGAATCCCCGGACTATTGCGCTGCAAAGCATTAGCTTGAGTTTTTGGGTGTGACAAATATGCATTTGTGTGTTGCAATCTGTGCTTTTGATTAGAAATTGGACGTTCAATTTTTTTTTTGAGTTAAGCTCTAAAAGATTGAATTGTAAGTTATGAGTTGTAAACTTCGAGTGAAAAAGTTGTGAAGTTGGAGTTGTGAGCTTCGAGGTTGGCATACAAAGTTGGAGTTGCAAAATTACATATTCGAGTTGTGGAGATTGAAATTACAAGTATTGAGGTGAGATTGCAAGTTTTGAGACTGTAATTGCAAATTGAGTTTGTGGGTGTGTGAATTTGAGATTGTAATTGCAAGTTGAGTTTGTGGGTGTGTGAATTTGAGATTGTAATTGCAAGTTGAGTTTGTGGGTGTGTAAAATTTGCATTTGTGTGTTGCAATTTGTGCTTATCCAAAATAAGATTGAAACTCTTGATTACACATTTGACATTCATAACATTTTTTTAAATGCCATGTTAAAATGCAAAAAATCTAATACTAAATTAATTGTTTACTATTCTATTCTATTACTAGTGGAACCCCGTCCTAACCGATGGGTCATGAGCAATCTTGAGTTAAACAAATGTATGTGGATAAAAACGTTAAATTTTGGATTATATCAAATCCAAATCCTAATGAAAGGACACATTCAAAGGATTCCTCTAAAAGGTACATTCAAATGATTCCTTCAAAGGGCACATTCAATGGATTCCTCCAAAGGGCACATTCAATGGATTCCTCCAAAGGGCACATGCAAAGAAATCGTGGAATTGTTTTGTAGCGTTCATTCATTTGACGCTCCATTTTCATCTACGTGTTCATCCACTTGACGTGTTCTTCATCCTGTATTCTTTTATATATATATTATAAAAATTCATGCATGGGTTTCAAAGATATATTTATATTTTATGTAGATTGTTGTTACCTTTCTTTTTTTTATTTTGTGATTTTAAAACTACACTAAAATGGTTGAACTAATGCGTTGCAAAGCAAGCGCCAACTGCTAGTCCTCCTCTGAAAATATAACTTAAATTGTTATATTTTTTTCTGTTGTCGTCCATGTTTTTTTTAGCATGGCATTGTATACATATATTTTCCGGGTTTAGAAAGTGCCTATACTGAGATACCAAGTGTTTTGATGTATTCTTTTTTTTTAAAACCTCTACATAAATGTCCCCTGAGCGCGTTTTCACCATGACGGGTATAGCCCTTGATATCATATCTCTTCTTGAAATTCGCACCCATCCATGAGAAAATAGAAGCTCTTTCTCGTTAGCACCTCCTGGAAGTAATGTGCAAAATCTCTTTGCAGTAGCCACCACAAGGTCATCAAATAGAACTACATTATTTTCGTGCATTGTCGTAAACCTTTTGAAATTTGGCTTTCTCCACTTCAGGGAATTAAGAGTGTTAACACTTTTCGAGGTAACCCTTATCAAGGTCTGACTGTACTAGGTACCTTATCGTGTGTTACAATGTCTAGAAATAAAAAAGAAAACATATGGTAAACATACAGAAAGTGTATAAAATAAGTCTTAAAAGTAAGTATTTTGTAAAACATATGGAAAACACAAAGAATGGATATCAATATAATTGTTTACTTGGGTTTAGGGTGCCGCGGTTTAGGTTTTGGATTCATACAGTAGTATATTTCAAGACCTTACGATTATGAATCCAAAATTTCACTTTAAATATGATTTTAATGTCTCCTTATGGGAGTGGTTGATTGAACTAGTCTTTGAGCGGGTTGGGGTATTATTTTGGTCATGAGTGACTCGCCCTTGTCAAAGATGGCAGGACGGGCCATGTAAGGAATCTTGCCGTTAGGGGTAATAGATCCCAATTAAATTGGAAGGAGAATGAACATGGAACAAAGGACCAAGGGACAATAATGAATAATATCTAAATAAAATTAGAAGGGGAGGGAATGGAAGAGGGTTAATCGCAGATGACTATCTAAACTAAATTAGAATGAGAAGGAGGAGGAGATTTATGACTAAAGCATTCAATTAAAATAGAATGAGAGGGAACCAAAGGAACAAGGTTCCCATTTCAAATTTTTTAAATTCCTTCTCATTCTATTTCAATGAAGTTCTTCATTTGCAACGATACATTTTCAGGTGTGTCATTTCCAACATCGGAAATCATTTATTGTCCATACAAAAGAAGAGCATTTCATGTGAAGTCATGGAATTAGAGAAAATGGCCCACATTGTAAACTAGGGAATTAATAGTAGGGTTTCATTTCCTAAAAATGGTATATCTGAATTTGTAATTTGCCAGTCCTCCAGTGCTTCTACCAATTTCTGTGATATGCGTTGCCTTTTCTTTACCTCATCTAATTCGTTACAACACCTTGGCAATGATGATAACGATGTTACATAGAAAAGTCTTACTTGAATGTTAAACGTTAAACCTAAGTTATAGGGAGAGGAATCCAAGCCGAACAAAGATGACGAAAAAACGATGAAATATTCTAAGAATTGTCTGCCCTAAACAACAAATACTATCTTTATTGGAATTATTTTACATCCATTTCAAGTCTTACTTTCTCGGATTTTTTTAAAAGAATAAGCGGACAAATAATACAAGAAAATCTGATTTTGATTTGCAACTTGCACATCAATATTCTTTTTTTACAAAGGTCTACTCTAGAAGAAATTAGAAAGTTTCTAGAAGAATATGTAGGGAGAATTGGAAAATGTGCTTCCGGTAGATGGAAGTTTTCTAAATTTGTTTTCTCAAAATCAAAAAGGAATTTGTACACATGTACATTACATCTCTCTTTTGTACTAAATATTTAATAGATTTTGCGATTCTAGGAACCTAAACTATTTGATATCTGCCTAAAGAAAAAATACGCTGAATTAGTACGCACTATTTATCTTCTATACCCTTAGCGCGACGATGAGGCACCATCATTACGGCGCGTTTGAGGTCTATAAGAAGCTCGCAGCACCTCTGTTCCCGGTCTCTGTCTATTCCGTAGACCATCGAGGATAGCCTTGGCTTCTGGGGAAACATCGTTCAAGATAAAGTCAAGGGCCAAACTATGTAGCCGAGGTTGATGATACGTTCTTTCCGCAACCAAGTCCACCGTTGCATTGCGTAGTTCTGAGACTTCTCCCACCGCGCGATACATACGCCTGAATTCCGCACCAGTGATTGCCATCACTCCAGATGAGTTGTAATGTGGTGCAGGCCCAAGGCCATGTAATATTGTCTGTGTCTCACGATCAAAATGCCACTCCATTACATTGTAGAAAAACATCTTCAGACCGTAATCTGGTGGTTGGTTAGGATACAACCCCTCCGCCGCCCGCAATATGTTTGTTGGATCTTTTAAGGTGCCATATGCCTCGTTTGCTGCAACCAGCTCTGCATGTGATACGTTGAATCTCCAATTCCATTTCACAGGTTTCCCTTCATCAGTGCCTACGTCAAAATTTGGAAAGTATTCTTGACGATACTCCCAATGTGTCGACATGAAATCTCTCAAGCCAAATTGCAAATATAGACGGGCATGATACGGCGAATGACAGATGATGCATGAGCGACTTTGGATCATATGCTCAATAAGACATTGTAGATGGAATGAATGTCCACATGCTCCGAGCATATAATACCCTTCCGGGCCCCATGGATATTGACAAATGGGACAAGTTTGACCCTCTGTGGTCATTGTCCCCGCATTTGCCCATATTTTATGTTGCCCATCTCTACCCTTCTCATGGATATCAAAACGGTGATCTTCTTCTTGAATGTGCGCCCAGTCGATGCTACCATTGGCAGTATTCACTTTTGGGTCCATGTCATCCCATCGACTTGGATACATTTTTTCCAACGTCGGCCAAGATGTAAGTAAGAAGGCTCTCAACTTGTGGTTAGATGTCCACTCTTCAGCAATCTCTGCTATCTCAGCCTCACATTGTCTCGCACGTGATGCCGCCAACACCGTGCCCAACATCATGGTTTCCCTATCGGTATGGAGTTGGAGTATGTCGCTTTGCATTGCAGAAATACTTGCTTCATATTTCGTATTACAATTGCGGGCTTCTTCTAATTCAATCCGCAATTGGGCCATGCTAGCAACCATCTCGTTCTTCTCCGCTTCCAAACATTCCGTTTTTAGAGCTGCTTCTTTCGCACGTTCTTCTGCTTCAGCCTTGTACGCTTCATACTCCCGGCGTAACTGATCGTGTTGTTCTGCCGTCACATGTCCGATGGTAAGATCCTCCAATCTCAGACTACATTGATTCCATATCTCGTCAACGATTTGTTGATCCACATCTTGTTGGACGAGGGGAACTTCCGGAGGATGTTGAACGAGGGCCACATTCTGGGGGCCTTGTTGGGATCCACCATCACGAGGCGCTTCACCAGCCGGCACAATATTATTCCTTCGATTGCGGGGCTTTGGTATCGCTCGATCCGCTGGCAACTGTTGGCCTGGTGGATCAACCAAACTACTCTTTTTGCTAAACCACTCCGGCACGGGATTTCTAGGAATTGATAGTATAGGCAACCTCGATGTAAGTGCGTCGCCTAAATGCTTCCCAACATTGCCAGGGAGGTCCAAAGCTTGATTAAGCGTCGACCAATCAACCCGCTTGTGCAACACACACTCTGCGTATACCATCGCAGCTATTCTTCTAGGAATGGTATTCTTTGGCCAACGTGTTTCGTGGGAGATGGCTCGTAAAATCTCCAAAAACCTCCATTTTATCTCTACGGAAGTAATGTTGGCATACGTCAATTGCTTCGTTTGGCAATGATCCTCGTGAACTTCCGGAGTATACCATCGGTCGAGGTGAGCAAAACCAATGTGCTCATACGCCTGTTGACATGTCCATGGCTCCAGTAGATTTTCCCATCCGAAGTACGCCAAGAGATTAAAGTCTCTGTAAATTTCTAGCTCCAAATCTGCAGCCTTCTTGGCTCTTTTTGAGGGACCCGTGCCCCAATCTGGCGGATTTAAATTCCTCCTCCCTCCACCGTCTCCACCACCTCCACCACCTCCACCACCGCTATGCATGGTTGCCATGCTTTAAACAACCCTAAACCACTACGAAGTACTTCTAATTGCTATTCTAATACTAGCTAACTATTCTAATATGATTATGCCGCCTATAACTAATTGCACTTCAAAATAGTGCTACAATTAATCCCATGCAAGCACTTCAAAATAGTGCTGATGAGAGATTGTTAAAAAATATCAAATACACGGCTTCTTCAAATCTCTGACAACTTCAACAGCTTCTGTACCTGTGCTGATGCTTTTGAGGACTAAAAATTCCCCTCTCGGGTAATCTCCGTCCTCAAAAGGACCACTATCCCACGCTGAAAACCCCGCACACCGCCGTCAACGTGGAGGCAAGTGCGTCAGGGCGTCCAGGATTCGCGGGAAGGTGTGCAAAAAACATTTCCTCCCTCCCCTTTTATACCCCCCTGTCCGCCCTTGTCCGCCCATGTCCGCGGCCGTAGGGTCGCACCTGTCCGTGCCCTGTCCACGTCTCGTCCGCGTCTCGTCCGCGTCTCGTCCGCGTCCTGTCCACGCCTCGTCCGCGGCCAGTCCGCTCTCTGTTCGCGCCTCGTCCGCGCCCTGTCCGCGGGCAGCCCGCTCCCTGTCCACGGGGAGTCCGCGTCCAATCTACCACCATTTCGCGGGCAGTCCGCGGCATTCCGCGACCTGTCCGCGCCAGTCCGATGCAATATCTGCGGGCACTTCACTCCATGTCCGCTAACTCCTAAATGTTTTTCGCATTCAATTTACTGGATATCTTATTGTGCGAGATGAATGTCTTGAAATAATAATGACATTAAAAAGTAAGAGTATTATGAAACATATGGATAACATACACAAAGAATATCAATAGACCTCTTGTATGCATAATGGGAAATTTAATAGTCATACATTCAAGATCACACTCGAACTGTTGGGTCATTCTCTTCTATGCACCGTGGATCCACATCAGATTCATCTGTACTCTCTTCATCGTCGGACTGTGGAGTAGCACTTCTCAATTGCAAGTTATCGTCTCGACCAATAACCAACCTCCTTGTTGGACGAGAGCCGCCGATGTCACGTATTCCATTGTCATCCATATTGGGTCTTCCGTCAGATGGGTCGTAAGCTTCACCGACAAATGGCATTAGTATTCCTTGATTCCTTCGACGTCTCTTCCTCCCTCGTGTAGTCCTTCGTCGACCACTAGCACTTGTGGTGCTTGTAGAAGCCTCCCCGCAATGTGGAAGTGTTGTACCTACATCAACAATTGCATTGATGTCTACATCTAAGGACGAAACTATCCCTCTTCCACTTGTTACAAGAACCCTTCCACCCTTGCGTATAGAATGACCTCGCTCACTTGCTGGAGTGAGAGGTTGCCTTCGAACGGTTGGACTATGAACAGTATTCGACCAAATGGATTGCCGACGATTTCGTCCTTGTCCAATGTTTGGACGATTGTTTTGAAGTGCTACCAATGAAGCACCGACCCCCCGTGTGGTCGCTCCACCGAATCTCCCCGCAACTACATGACTACGGGTGATCCGCCAATTTTGTATTCCAACTTGGGGAGGTACATCAACCTCTGTGGTTGACACATTCACTTCACCCTCTTCAATAGGCGTGGATAACCCTTGAACATTTGAAGTCATAGTACATGGCAGATTGGAATTGCCCTTGCAAACCACCCTTGATGGCACAAGAGACGTATCACAAGCCGGTGTAGTGGCCTCCTCATCCCTGTGATCCGGGATATGTTGCCTTTCCCCACCAAATGATAACGAATCACTTTCAGGCTGGGATGGCAAGTCAACGTTTGCGTGGACGGCTTGGTGGTGAACGCCCCCTTCCTGTTCACGCCAGAGTCCTTGTCCTGCACAAAGTTGTCCAAATGACGGCCCATCATCATCCCCGCGAAGGTTAGATGGCAGTTGAACATGTTGTGGTTCTTCACCTTCGATAAACTCAAAAACACCAATATCTCCAGTTCTACGATCACCATCAAAGTGAAGACCGTCATAATTCGAATTGTTATCCCCATCACGGTGACCCTCACCACCGTCACCATCTGAATCTTCATTGTCCGAATAAAAAGTACTAGCGTCCATGTCAAAATCACCAAGTCCATCATGATCGACATGATGGCCATCATCATTGGCATCATCAGAATCGTCCCCATTGCTTTCATCATCGGAATGCACGCCATTCAACTCAAGCCATTGAGCAACCCTCGTTCCTCTTCGATGCCTAAGGAGCCTAGAATTGGTGTAAATGTAAACGAGGTCCTCCGCCCGACTCTGTTGTAGGCGATTGCGGGATTTGTTGTGAACATAAGAGTACATGCTCCAATTGCGTTCGCATGCCGAAACAGAACATACTTGAGCAAGGATGCGTCTTGCTATAATCTGCCAATTGCTTTGCCCCGCCTCCCATGGCATCCCACCATTCATGGGGCGGTACATTCAAGACATTTGGTTGCATGGAATCTGCAAATGTCCCTCTGTTCTCAATGAAATCTTGGTACTGATTGAGGACCAAACCTAGATCATCCTCCCTCGTAACTAGGTTCCGAAGAACACCATTCAAGATTGGTCTCGCAAGCTCGTGCTCGTGCAACGGGACCCATCCACGCAAAGAAGGATTCAACATAGCCCCCACCCAATGAAGGTCAGTAATCATGAGCCTCCATCTTGCATTAAAGGCATCTAATGCCCTTGTTGCCAAATCTTGTTCCAAGCAGAAGGGGGCATTGCGGAATCCTTGAACATGGATCCCCAATTCATGCATGACCTTCCATGCATGACACATAGCGGGAGCATTGCCGTCAAATACACGAAGAGCACGTACCACCGGCAACACCATGTACTCAAAATTCACACAAACATCCCAAAATCCATCCGAGCGTATAACGTGTCGTGCATAAAGGCCTTTTGCATGTGCCCTTGTATTTTGAGTCCGCAATACCGCTAGAAAAGCATGCCAGTCTTCATCAACCACCATTCACTCCAATGCCTGGCGAACTTGGAGGAGGCGTTGTATCGTGAGAAAGTTTGTTGCAAACCGTGTCTCATTGGGCAAACGAATAGAAAGATCGGGTGATAACCTTCGAAAGATTGCTTGTGGGGCATGGTGGTTCTTGATGAATAAACAAACAACCCTTGCCTTCTTAACAATCCTTTGTACCCACGCTTCTTTGCCCCAATCTTCCAGTAAAAGATCCAAGCAATGGGCAGCGCATCCTTGAACATAGAGATGTGGAATTTCTTGCATGATGTCACGACATGCGGCCGCCATGGCTGGAGCATTGTCCGTGCATACTTGGACAACATTTGCATGTCCAACCATTTGCAGAAACGGTCGGATTTGAGAAGCAACATAAAAGTGGTCTTTATAATTTCCCGATGTATCGATGGTGCCTATGAAAACATCCCCTTTTGTGCATGACTGAACAATATTTAGCAAAGTTCGGTTCTGAACGTTGTCCCAGCCATCACTACATATTGTAATGCCATACTTTGATATAGCATTACCCATGGCTACATTGACAGCCGTTTGTACATCAACTTTTTTGTTTGTCAACAACTTCGTACGTACGGCATTGTAGGTCGGTGGATGGTAGGCGGCCATTCGTGCGCGTGCAGTTTCCTGAACCGCTTTTACAAAAGCAAGGTGCCTAATGATATTGAATGGAATGTTTGCTTCATAGAAAACACTAGACCAAGCCTTGTCCAAGAGATGCCTTTTGGAAATGTTGAAGCCCTCAGGCAAAGTCGCTTGACGTAGCTCTCGAGGTTCCCTATCTAAGTGTACGGATTCCACGCCACGACTTGTTTGGGAGTTCTGAATCTGCTCCAGGTCGTCCACCATGGATTGTGTCAATAAGTGTTCCACTCCAATCCCATTCTCGTCATCAACACGTTGTTGGGAACATGGTACATCGTTGGCAGCATCAGGACGATTAGGAACAATCCCATCACAACTTTGAAACAACAAACGCACATGTGGAGGCACCATCCTACACAATTGGACGTCACGACCTAGATTACTAGGATGACGGTACCCCATATGTGACAACATCCTATCGGCTCTATAAACCATAGAGTGAGAACAAAACCGACACTTCACTTGTCGTGCTGCTCTTGAAAGAACGTTGCCCATGTCTTCGTACCATAGATCCCATACAGAATTCCGACGCGGCATGGAGTCGCACTGAACTCAAAGCCAACTACGTGTCAGCAATTCCCTCCTCAGCAATGGGATTTCGAGCAATGCATTCTTGTACAAAGAATCCAAGGTCTTGAAAGCCACTATGCAGGATTAAGCACCGTCGCCTTGGAACGGCACTATTTTATACTGTAATTCAAATGGAGCAGGCGCGGTTGGGGCGCGGACTAGCAGCGGACGTAGCCGCGGACAGCCCCGGACAGCTCGAGACAGCCCGCGGACTGCCACGGACTGCCGCGGGCTGCCCGCGGACTACAAGCGACAGTGGTTCGGACTGGCCGCGGACTGAGCGCGGACTAGTAGCGGACTGAACGCGGAAGGGCCGCGGACTGCCCGCGGACAGCCTTCGATGATGGACTGAGGCGCGGATTGGCGCGGACACTCCTTCGACCCAAGCTGAAAATTACTGCGACATGAATTTATCGCAGTTGATGACATGTCTGCACATGTGGCATGAAGATTCCTTTCTGAATCCAACGTCTCTCTAGAGGTAAATGTGAAAATTGTGTTTTCTGCCATCAAAATGGCCCCGTCACAGTAAAGTCACGATCCGTCACAATGTCATGCCGTCATTGTGTCGTGACATCGTGACATTGTGACGGAAATTGTCCCCGTCACGACACAATAGACAACCCTGGGAAGAACCCCTCACACAACCCTACACAAAAGAATGGATCCGTCGCTCACAAGTTCCACACATCACACTACAAGCACAAGATAGCAAGTCTAGTACAAAATGTTAACGTATATTTCAAGGTAAAAAGAACAAGATGAAAGGTTTTTGCCCAAAACCTCACTACTAAGTACTAACTAAGTTCCTTTTAAACTTAGCTTTCCTCCTAGCTATCCTACGGGAAGTCCGCTAGATCTTATCTAAAAGATCCGAGAAATCCGAAAAAGTTCCAGATCGGATCTCAGATCCAAAAATCACGGAACAGTTCCGTCTCCGGAATTCCTACTCTAACTACAAAACTCGCATTCGATTCCGTCAGCAGCCGGGTGCACTTGGGGCCCCATCGTTAATCGCGGTTGATCCGGAATCTTAAGCCAAAAAAGAAATACAAAAACCTAACTAACCTACATCGGAGCACCTGGGCCCCGATTTCTTCCATTCCTGTGGGAGGGGGAGATCTCCATCGGAGCGCACTGCTTGCCCTTCGCCTTCTTCGATGTTGCAGGCAAAAGGTTGGTCTTCCGGATCGAGGGTCCGGTCGCTGGAGAGACACCAAGCACCGGAGTCCTGGAGTCCGGAGGAGGAGGGGGCTGTTCCGGCAAAACTTCCGGAACAGGCGGTGCTGGTGGTTCCGTTACAGAAGCTGACCTGGTCTCCTGGACCAAGTCCATGTAGCTTCGGAACGGACTCCTTGGTCGAGGCGCCAATCTCTTGGACACGGACTTTGGTGGAGCCGAGAGGTCGCCTTCCGCCGGAGGATGTGGCAGCCACATGTTGGGTGGCGACAGCAGATCCGGAAGCTTCTTCAGAATCTCACTCGTACTCGGATAGGAAGGTAAGATACCCTCAGTCGGTGTCGAAGGTGATGGAGTGTCGAGAGACTCCGGATTCGCTGAGGTCCCCGGAGCTGGAGTGGTCTTGGTCGGTGGTTCGGGAGGGGCCGTAGTTCGTGTTGGGGTCGTGGTGCCTTCTGATCCAGGTGCTGTTGGCCCTTCCGGAAGCTCCTCGGTGATGTTGTCGACCAGCAGCTTCATTAGCCCCTAGGTCCGTCCCATCTTCTCCGCTTGATCTAAGAGAAACCGGATGATGTTGGCCTTGGTGACCTTCTCCTTCTTTTCCACCAATTTGGTGAAGAGTTGACTCCGGTTGACCACATCAATTAGCACCTCCAGAGCCTTCCGGACCTCCGTCAGAGCAGCTCCGGAGGCATTGGCCTTTGCCTCTGCCAATTTCCTGGCCGTCACCGCCAGAGCTGCTTCTGCGAGGTAGTGCTTCACTTTCTTCTCCATCTCCGTGTTGGCCTTGTACATGGAAGAGATTTGGGTGTGCAGCGCCTTCATGTCCGCCTCCCGGTTCCAAAGTTCCTTCACCCTGTTGATGGCGTCCTCCAGTCTGTCGACGTCTAGGCTCCGGAAGATTTGCTCTACGCTAGTGGTGATGATGTAGTTGGTCTCCTTAAGGAGGCTAACTCTTCAACCGATCTCGCACGAGAGCTCGTCCATCTGCCGGAGCTAACCCTTGGAGTCCTCCTGGTCGACTTTCCTCTTCTTCCGGCTGGTTTCCTCCGAGTATCCGGACTCGTCTTCTCCGGACGACGCAAATGAGCTGCGAATGCTCGGACTCTCTGGCTCGGGCTCCTTTCTTCGAGGTCTCTTCTTAGCCCTTTTGCCTTTCGGAGTTTCTGCGGGGGTTGTTTCCAGTACCGGTTCCTTCCCGTCGGACTCTTCTTCCTCCGACTCATCACCTCCGTATTTCTGGAAATTGAGGACTTCGTCGTACTTCCGGACCTCCGCCGGAGCTAGCTGCTGGTGGTGACAGTAGAGGTGCACCACATATGAGGCCAGAGGTGTTGCCGACTTCTTCACCTTCTGGAGATTGGCTACGAGGCGGTTGATCAGCTCGGTCATGAGCGTATCCCAGTCCACGACTATCTTCTCCCGAAGTGCTCCGAGAAAAGAGTAGGCCCACTTCGCCACCACCCGCTTCGGCTTTTCCGGATGGAAGATAAGGTTTAAAAATCCTAGCACGAGCTGGGCGTCGAGGTGCCGAAGGTCCTGCAGGTTGTAGCCATTCTTCAGGTCCGCCGGTCCTCCAAAGTCGTCCGTCAGGAACTCGTCCCGCCGACCCTAAACCACCTTCGTATGGCCGGCCCGGAAGTCGTACGTCTGAGTCCATTCCGGGACTCCCCAGAGTTCCGGATGGGCTCTCATTAACCCCTTGTACATCTCGCCCGGCGTCCCTACCAGCTCCCGGATATAGACCTCCTTCCGGATGCCCCAGGGAACTTCAAGCAAACCCTCGCACCCATTGTCTTCAGGCTCGCCTTCAGTAGGTTGTACTCGTCTAGGTCTTCTCGGATGTTCGGAAGAACGCGGATCAAAGGTGGGAGCGCAACTGCCGGCTCTTCGTCTCTCCGGCCGCGCCCATCTCTATCAGTTCGTTTTTTCTTGGCCATGGGGACCGTCTTCATCGAGTCGACCTAATTCCTCACTTTCTCTCGATGTTGTCCCTGCACGCACCGTCCTCACCAAACTCTTCCTAACGGACGCATGTCCGTTCTAACCGTCTAAGCTCCAAACCCTAATGGCCAGCAGTTAGAAAATCGTAAGAGTGAGGGGGAGAGAGAGAAAGCGCTGGAGCGGAACCTCAACACGCGAGGAAGAAATGAAAAGAAAGAGTTTTTCCCCTTGAACCCCAACCTTAAGTAGTCTGGCGTTCAGTACGGCTCATGATGACAGTTTGATGGTGACAGCTTCGACTATCGGTTCTGGATAACTGACTGCCCCAGAATTCCGGTAACTACTCCGGCTTCGTTTTTAGCAGCTTTAGGCTTAATTAGGGTTTGCAGTCCGGCCCATCCGACTTTATTCTTTTATGAAGACTATAGTCTGCATTCTAGCACAAACTATCGTAATTAATTAACTAATTTTTTTTGTTTTGGCCGGATTTAAAGGTTAACTTTCGGCACCATGTGGAAACGGAGTCCCACACTTGCAATTGACCCGCCTGTAATCCCCACACATCCGCTTCATCATCAAGTTGCCAAAGATATCCTTCTTCGATGGCATAACCGTGGCACAAGCGTAGTCGCTAATAGAGAGCTCAATTAAGCTGGCGGCCAACAACTCCTGACAACGAGTCTAAACTCCAACTTTCCCAAAAAGACTGAGCTTGTACGGTTGTCGGAAGATCGGGTGGTCGTCTTCCAACTGGATGTGTATCGGTTTGCCTTTATAGTCTTCCAAATCATGGAGACTAAAGGCATAATAACTACGATACGAATATATAAACGCTCATATCCTTCGTACCTTGGCACTCGTAAGATGTGGCCCTAAATCCAAAGGCCAATCATCAAACTCCGTGGTCTCATTCTCTACCGTAGAAGACTCACGGCATACCGGCACGGTCGATTATTGCTACTTGGTAGCAAAGAAGGCATTGATGCCCCCAGACTCCTCACTCACGGGATCTACATAAATTCCCGCATCGTGATGATAAAATCCGGCAAAGATATCCCGGGCATCCTCTCGACAAAGTCCTCGGCCAAGGGTGCAAAGACAAGCTGAGCACAAAGCTCCTCAGCTGCATGCCTCTTTAAATGATTTTTTTTTGCTTCCGCTTGTGAGATGTGGCACCGCTGCCCCCTGACCATCAAAGTCTGCCCCCAACACGCGTGGATGGTCCTTCAAACGACGCTGAACAGCGAAACAAAGACCACAAACTCAAACGAGGGTGTTGAGGTCAATGGCTTGACCCTACAAATAACGACACTGGCCCTCAGAGAGATCTGGTGTGATGGTGGTGCCTATTAAAAAGTCCATTGCCTACTTCTCTTATCGTTAGAGGGCTCCTCCTAATTTTGGGAAGAAGAATCCCAAACCATGCTTGGACCACGTGTTCTAAAGGTAAAAGACCATGGATACCACACCAACGTGGGAAATGCCCCTTGAGTGAAACCATCGCGGTTCACCACTGCCAATGGTGGTTCATCATCCTTAGTAACCTCTGTAAAAATACGGTGGTCGTCCAAGATGTCATTGACCTCACTACGCACAAGCCGTTGCATTTGAGCAAGTGCAGAGGTGAGCATTGCCGATGATGTCATGTTGGTCTAAATCCAACGTGGCCGATGGGCAGAAGAGCCCAACGCCACGGCATCAACAAACATGGGGGGACCAAGAAGGTGATGGATGTATGCTCCATCATCATGCATCTTCGTCCGTGTATCTTCCAATGGGAGTACATTATAAAAAATGTACCCCGCTGGCGTCGATTGGTAGGTGATCCACCACTTGATGAGCCTGAGCAAATCCGCAAAGAGACCCAACCGTGGATCATCCAAACCACGTCCACTGCCCGCCCTTGAATGGCCTTGGCAACGCCATCCGGCAGTCACCAAGTCCACGTGACCTAACCGGCGAAGATCGTCCCATTGATCAACGTCACATCACGTGGCAACTTGCCAAAACACCCTCGAATCGTAGAATGTGGTGACTGTTGAATATGACGCCAGAAGACGCTAAATGTGATGGTCAGCGGCACGGTTGGCTGCAAAGCCAATATCATGTGGATATACCGTCGTACCTTGAGCCCGGCCTCGTACACAACCGCGAGCCCTGTACTGATACCAATAAATAGCTCCACGAGGATAATACCCTAATCCGGTATTCGCCACTAAATAATACGAGTGATTAACGAAGTGGAAGAGTCCTCTGAAAGTTGTGGAGCATCAATAGCGTCCACAATCTCCCGACTGCGATGCATGAGCTCCAATCAGATTTCCTAAGGAGGAAGTGGATCCTTGCAATGACGCGCAATGATCTCTACTGGTCTGTGCTGACGTGATTCCGCTACCTCCAATATAGACGCATATGTATCCTCCAAAAGTGTAGAACCACATGGCAAATCGGATGCCAAAGCACTCCATCCAAACATAGCGTCCGCCGTGGAAGCCATTGCACTAGCTGCAAAGACAACCGGAATGAGCTCTTTTCTGCCATCACCAACAGACCACTCAGATCTAATCAAGGCCTCCTTCGTCCAATTATCCACGCCAAAACCGAGGGGATAAAGCGCCTGCGGGTTGTTGACCCACCAAAATGTCGTAGATAGTGGCGCCAATTATAGCGCACTCAAGAGATATGTGGGAGAACAAAGGACCAAATTGCACGCCGAACATCACTTTCAACGGATGTCGAGTGTAGCCCATGGCCTTCTTTATGCCCTCCACCAATGTAACAATTGTAAATGAGCAAGGCTCGAGGTTCAAAACATTTAGATCCAAATCCTGGGCTAGTTGCTTGCCATCATCATTGGATGAGCTCCGGAGTCCAACATAATACGGAGGGGGGTAGCTCGGGTCTGGTTGTTGTCTGTACGACCAACCACCATGATCCCATCATCGTTTATGAATCGTACCACCCTGAGATGCATATTGTGTCGCTCCTGTGCCGATCGGGCCTCAACGTCAGACAAATAAGCCACTCCAGATATCAAGGACTAATCCCCGGAGGATTGCTTTATTATTGAGGAAGTAGCATTGGCCTCAAACGCGGAAGTAGCCTCCGTTGCCAACTTTGCCCACACTGCCACCAAATCCTCTTCAGTGGATGGAGTCGTAACTGCCTACGATACCTCCAACGATAGCAATGACACCTTACCCTCTTACACACTACTCGCCAAGTGAAATACACCAGATGGTTGAAAATCCGGTGTCAAAATGTCCACACCGACAAACAACGGCAATTGCAACACCTTATACGCCAAGGTGTGTGTGGCATCTTCAGGAGTGGATGGAATTGGTGGAACCGGGATCGAAGTCGGAGTCGCAGTAGAAGTCGTCGCATCCGCGATGCTAAAAGAAAGAGGTAATTG
Source organism: Bryoerythrophyllum caledonicum (assembly GCA_963971425.1). Taxonomy (NCBI): domain Eukaryota; kingdom Viridiplantae; phylum Streptophyta; class Bryopsida; order Pottiales; family Pottiaceae; genus Bryoerythrophyllum; species Bryoerythrophyllum caledonicum. Next base: position 11,922,295 of record OZ020523.1, on the reverse strand, counting down.
AAACTGACCAATGTGGTCCGGCAAACTCGTGTGGCGTAGACGGCCACTACCCCCTGGCATAGAGGAAGAACGTGCCACCGCATGTGCGATAGTCTTAGCACGAGTGACAACTACTGCCACCACCTCCCCTGAAGCGCCATACAAATAGTGATTTAGTGTTGAAGGTGAGCCCTAATTCTTCACCGAAGGCTACGTGTCGGCCACTTGCCCCAAAGAAACCATCGCGTTGATCTGCTTCTTAAGCTCCGCCATTTTGGCATGGAGTTTCTTCACAACATCCGATTCAATAACCAAAGACATTGTGCGTTTCTCCGAGTGAAGAGCAAAACAGTTCTCATCACTGTGGCCGATCTTGCCACAGTGAGAGCATGTCACAGCCTTCATCTACTTGCCCCCAGCCTTCTCTGCAGTCTTGGCCACCTCGGTCTTGGGCTTGACCTTCACCGTGCTTGCCCCCTTCTTCTTAGAGCAATTAGCATCGCCTTTGGTGTCACCCCCCCACAATCCCAACAATGCACAACCTTTTCAGGTTGTACCCTTGCCAAGCTACCAGTCATGGTGGCAAGCTTCTTGGGTTTAGGAGCGTCCATCAGCGTTGTGACCAAATCCTTGCTCACGCTCACACTCAACGCTCTATCAAGCGCCTTTACATCGGCGAACGTCTATGTCAAAGTGGTATTCCCGTGATACCAAAAGATGTAGAGCAATTAACTCCACCATCCGCTTATCCAACTTGGACATAAAGATCTTCACGAGCTGGAGCTCCGTGAACACGTCGCCGGCCTTCGCTAACAATCATACCAACTGGGTATACATAGTGTCAGGGATATCCTCCTCTCGGCGGAAATCCTGGATGCGCTGCATCTCATCACGCTTGACCCCCCCGTACTTCACTTCCAAGTGTGCCATGAATTGCGCCAAAGGATCGAAGGCTGGCGGATTGCCAACTGCCATGAATACCGCATGTGTAGCCACGGCCAAACGTGACATGGCCCCCATGCCAGACCATTCGGCCACAATGACAATGCCCTTGCCTCTGGAGTCCTCACCAAGGAAACCCTCTTCCACCTTGGGCTCCTCGGTGGAGCTCGAGAGTTGGGCAACCGCACTCTCCTTGAGCGCAGTTACCAACTCCACACACTGGCGCCAGTACTCCTCAACCGGGCGCAATTGTGTGTCATGCTGCATGGTCCACCTCTTGTATGACTGAAGGGCCTCCAACTCCAAATGTTAGAGAAAGAGCTTAAATGCATACCAGTTGTTAAACGACGATGTCCGCTCGCGCTTTTCCTTCATCCAAGTTTCGAATCGGAGCCGCCAATCGAGTAGGGAGATGCCCCCAACCCGTCCCAAGAACATATCTTGCACGACATGACGAAGATCGTACTCCATGTCGTTAAACGTGCCCACGCCCCAGACCCGAAGCCTACGGTATCCAACGCTGAAATAGGCTCAAAAGCCTCGTCGGTATTCGACCCTAGCCCAAATTCTGTGGTGGAAGCGGTAATACCGACTCCGTGTACTTATAAACAACAACGACCTCGGAACCTATCTACAAATACTATCTAAAAGGTAAGGGTACGAACGGGCAACTTGCACCTGCAAAACCACCAAAACTTTGTGGTTCACCGGCCATCACCTTTGGCTAGCATAGGTCCAACCACAACCTTTCACATAGAAAGGTCTTGCCGGCCATGAACCCGACTTCACCCCTACGGCATCCTATCACAATCTAGATACAAGAGAACACGGAGCGACTAGAAAACACCGGCAACAAGCTCGCAACATGAGGGAGGTACCGCACAAGAATCCAGAAATCAAAACCGGATCCTCTCCCCCAACAACATAAAAGTATAAAAGACAAAAGGTTAGAGCCATTGGCACACGCCTGTAGTGGATGGCCCGAGTCGCAAACTTGCAATATAAAGAGAAACACTCGAAAGTGTTTCCTCAATTCTCAAAACTTGAAGTTCTATGGAAATTTATGGAAGTTGGTGTTTAAAAACACAATTCAATCCTTAAAAATCATCATTTAGGGCTGAAGATCAACTCCATATGCCACTCCAATAATTTTAATGGATTCCTTGGCAAATTTCATATAAAGTGAGCACAAATATTGCTCAAATTGGAGATAAATTGCCTCTACAAATGAACTTCAAAGATTAGACTAATTTTTTGAATTTATTTTTTAATACCCATTAATATGTGGTTTCTGAAAAACATTTTGATCAAAATTTTCTTACTACTCTAGATAGAAATCCCCCTAAAAAGCTCATATCCGAAGTCAAAACCCAAAAATAGTAATTATTTTGGAAGATATTAACTCAGAGTTAAATGAATCTGCCCAAAATTACAATTTCATCCACGGTGGATGAAAATTGTGATTGCGGATGAAAAATTACCCGACGAATGAAAAATGTCAAAATGGATGAAACTGTTGGCAGTAGGTCTAGCAGCTGTTCTTTTACACTCCAAACTTTTACCGCCCACAATTTCTTCAAAAATTGTCCAAATCATGCGCCGTTTATTACGTTGGAATCGTCCAAATGTGCACTAAAACATGAATTTAAGTACCCACCAAAATATTCCGTCTTTCTAAGCTCTAATTTCATAGCTAAAGAGGGATATGTGGAGAGGTCTTCGTCAAGTAAACAAGTATGAAATCACTCACATAGTCAAGTGTCTCGCACTCCGCAAAGGGAGAATCAATGAGTGCAAGTAGTATAAGAGAATGCGGAGCCTTTACTAATAATAAAAAATCACTTACAAGCAAAAGTAATCACTAAACACTCTCTAACTCACTCACAAAGCTTGACTTGACAAAGATGTCAAGTCATGGACGTGTGCGGCGCTATACGCACACGCATACAACCCTAATTGGATGAAAATAATCCATGGATGAATGCGGTGTGCCGCCATACGTGTTTAAACACCCGTAGATTAGTAACAAAGTAATCTACGCTAAAACTACGATACGGAGAGGCCCTCGACACCACGTCCCGTGATAGGCTAGATTTTGTGATTTTTGGAAAGCATTGACCACATATAGTAGAAGTAAGGTCATTGGAAAGCTCTCCATTGTCAGTAAAGGATTAAAGATGTTTAGCATATCCAAAACAGTCTTGCAACAAGAAATGGTTTTAAATCACAAATCAAATACAAATTTTTTTTAATCTTAATTTCATATGAAATCTCATTCCATTGTTCCAAATGGTGAACATGAGGACTACTATGTTTTTGCAAGGTAGGAAAAAAAAAGATAAGAATAGGAACTCAAAACTTTGTGCCTATTTAGAGGAGTGAAATATTTTTTGCACGTTGTTTTAAAATGTTGACAATTCTTGGTGTGAAATTTTTTCAATTCTTTTTTTAGTAAAAATCTCAAATTAAGTGGCGTCGATTAGTTGAGTAAAGATCTTGTATATCTCTGGATAATTTGGCAAACTACCCAGATTGTTATCCCAACAGAAAAATTGTTTTGGATAGCATAACTTTTCATCAAAATGTTGGTTTCATAATAAAAAAAAACCTCCCTCAAAGATTTTAGAGGTGTTGATTCGTAGTAAAATTCTCTAAGAAAATTGACACCATAAGAACATGTCCAAGTTTTTAAAAAGTCTTTTTTTAATACATTGGTTCTTTAGGGATTAAATCTTTTTCCATACAATCCTCAAATGGACACTCCATAACAAGGCCATTAATATTTATTAATAGTATTATACTAAATATCAGAATGGCTCATTTAATTTGAAACAACAACTTACGCATTTTAGCGTTTAATTTTATAACAAAGACAATATTTTTAAGTTATATGCCCAAATAATACTATAGATGAGGTTCACATGGGTAGGATTGGATCTTTATTTTGATTGTAAAGAATTATTCTTTTTTGTGAAAGAAATTAAGTCTTATTTCTATCCTTTGTTTTTTAATTTTTTGTTCCAATACAATTTTCACCATAGATTTATTGGAGAATTTCCAATTGAACCCAAACCAATATTTACAATGTTTTGAAAAAATTGGGTATATCTATTAAACAAGAAAAGGTATTTTTTCATGTGAGAATTATATATATTCCTTAAATACTAATTTATATTTGAAGTCTTGTATTACGAATATTTATTATAGATATGTTTTCTAGATTTTGTATTTGTCAAAAAAATTTACAATATAATCATATGTTAAACTAAATCTATGTAACAAAATGAGTCAATGTATCAACCTTTTTCCAGAATGATCATATAATATTTTTTAGAATTTGTTATAGAAAATCAGTCAATATATCAAACTCAATCTTTTTCAAAATAGTTTTATTTTATAATATGCCATTGTTGTATATTTTCAATTCATGTTACAAAATTGATATAATTTTGGGGAGGAGGATGCTCTTTGGTGTTAATTCATGCTTAAAACTTAGCAACTTAATTTTTTCAATATTGAAATTTAATTTTCTGTGGTTTAGTAGTGTATGATGTATATGATATTTTTCTCAAAGTGACCACCTTATTATGAGATCTACTCTGATAATAAAATCATCTCAAGAAAAATTGATATAAACTATTAGAGTTATTGGCTTCTATTGTTATTAGATCTCCAACTCCTTAAACAAAAAGGTTGAGAAGTTAAACTCATTCTCCCTCTCTGTAATGAAAAGAAAGACAAAAAAGATGGATTCTTGTCCTTCAAGGGAAGCAACATGAATTAGTGCTTTTTTGTTTCCCACTAAGCTATACCTCCAAAACACATGATGGTTGAACTTCTCATAAATTTTAAGGTCAACATTAATTCCGACAAGATTCACATAAGAGAATAAGATCTAGACTCTTACCTTTTCTACTAGCTTCAAATTGAACTTTATAATAACTAATAGTTTAATATTGAAATCTTATAATTTAGTATTAAAAGAAACTAATGAAGAATAAAAATTAAACTATACTGAAGGCATATATATATATATATATATATATATATATATTACTTAGTATAGAACAAATAATTGATTTACTCTCTTCCCTTTAGGAAACCAGAGGTCATCTTCTTCTCTTTGTTGAGGAGAGGAGGCCTAAGGTCTAATTCAGACCACTACTACTATACATAGGAAAAATCTAAGTCTTGGGTTCAATATTATTTTCATAAGAAATCACAACGGTTTTTGGGTTCAATATTGTCCATTAAAAATCAAAATCTTTTACAAGTGTGGAACATGATTTTTGGTACATCATTGCTATATAATCTTCATAGTTTAAAAATAATTATACATGAGTTCTACATAGAGCTCTTACAATATGAACTCAAGAGACATTGAGACAATATCCTTTTGGTAAGGATTTTGTATGGTACTTTATATAATCATTGTATGCCATTTGTATCAAATTTTGATTCTTATTGAAACTATATTGTTTTCATATTGACACAATGATCATAGAGTTCCCTGATTAAAGTAACTCCCTAGTCACCAAGCAAAACAATAACTGGCACTTATAGAATCAACTTACTTCTATCCCATTACCACCCATTCATCCATTCAAATAGAAGTGTGCTATTGATCATGACCCAAGCTTACTATTGGTCGGCATTTATGGGGGTTATCCATTGAGCCACCAAGTGAACATGGTAGCATACTTTGAAAATTCATAAGTAACTCACATTTTATCAAAAGAATATAGAGCCACTAAGGTTAAGATTGTAGTTCTATTAGCTATTACTAGAAAACGAGTTTATTATTATTTGTTCTCTCCATTTATGCACATTGGTGTTGATTATGGGATTATTATTATTGTTAGTACCACTCAAAGTTAGAAATGGAGACTCCGAGCAGCTCCAAAATATTGCTAGAAGTCTTTACTAACATTGAGATTTTCCATACATGTAGAGAATATTACCCTCTTTGAAAATGTCAATTTTTTAAAAATCTTTAGTATGAAAAGCATTTCAACTCAAGTCAAACATTTCTACATATTTTGGGCAAGCTGGGAAAAAAACTTCATCTTTTCTACATAAAACCTAGAGATCTTCATATTTTTTACTTTTTATTTTCTCTACAAAAATATGTGGTGCAAACCTTCTTATTGAGGGTTTAGATTATCATTCTAAAACATATCGAATTCTCAAAAAAATAAATTGTGAATTGACAAATTTTGAACCTCTACTCCATGCACACTTATTTTGAATATGCTACACCCTTTTTCTACCTCTAAAAATTGGTTAGTAGTGAACTAACATCATGCTTAATGCAATGGTAAAATATTTAAACCTTGTGTAATGCAAAAAATGGATACCAAGTGAAGTCAAAGTCTGCTAATCCACTCAATGCAGGGAAGAAAATGAACCATTTTCTTGACTTCAAACACTATAATCTTTCGATCCGTGCGGTCAAAGTGTATTAAAATTTTGTGAGTATGTTACTTAGCAAGTCTTAATGGAGATCCTACAGTCAAAAGGACAAATACAAGGTTTTGTTTCCTTCCTTGCTCATGGCACTAGAATCAACAATTTTGAAGTGCCATTGGTGTGAAATTGGCACAGGCATTTAGGGGTTAACCCTTTAGCGCCGGAGAGGCCCAAAATGGGGCTTGTGCACCACTGTCTCCAGGAATCCCGCGGCGTTAAAGAGTTAAAGCGACTCGAATAAAGCAAAATCTACGAGTCTATTACACTCGTAGATTTTTTGTTCATCCATTCTCTGTATAACTTAACTCGAGCCCTGGCGTTTCATCCAGGGAGCGGATGAACGAAAACCCTAGTGATTATACCAGAGGCCTCAACCCTAGGGCTCGAACTAGAGCCCTAAACCCGGTGCCGAGATTTCAAGATCTAGAAGTTACTAGAAGAGACGGTCATGGGGTGGTCTAGTTACTGGAAGGGGCTTCTTCCGCTCCACTTCGTCTTCCTGGAGATCAGTTCGAGGAGAGGACAGGCGTCAAGATTGGCAAGCGAAGGCGGAGCTGCAACGCCAGGAGTTCTTTGGATGCCGCACTTTGGCACGATCTTCCCAGTCCAGTCTGTGTGTTTCAAGTTGCAAAACATGTCGGAACAGAACCAAGTAGTGGAGGGAAGTACGATTTCGTGTTCTAGGTGGTTGCAGGAAGTTGGCACTTGTTCTTTATTGCCGTGTAAGGTGATGGGTGCATGCAAGCTCTGATTTTGAGCTTTGGTGAGCCTGAGCCAGATTCACCATATTCCACTGGTTTTGATTAGGGTGTACAGCGTCAGCCAGTGTTTGAGGTCTACATGTTTGTGTTATGTCACCACATGGGCTTTGGTGTAGAGGGTGCAGCCTGTCATCTATTTCAGAGTAGACTGTCAGAGCTTGTTGAGCCGTGGAAGTTCGTGCCAAACTGTGAGCAACCAAAGGACCTTGGTTTCGGAATCATGATCTTTGGATTCGAGTGCCAGCAGCACAGAGCGCCGTGAATAACTTTACGGTAAGTACTCTCAGACCGTACTCATGATTTGTGAATATACATGCAAAACTCGGGACTTTGGGACCCGACTGAGCATTTGGTTGCAGAAAATAGTAGTGTTCTTTTTTTGTTTCAAGGACTTGAGCTTCCACCCCCTTTGTGCCTGTTCGTATTCGGGGATATCAATGGTTGGACAGTGGTGGTATGTACAGTAAGTATGACGTAGTACTGCCTACATGGAGTTGGTACAGTACTACTTTGTCCCTTCACCTCCCTTTTTGTGAGTTTTGCTTCTTTAGCCCTGCATGCTTATCAGAGTACGGTCTATCGCTATGTCTTGGCCTAGCTAGCTGCTTCCACGATTGTGTCATTTGCTATTGCTACTGATGTAAACATGGCCAAGTTTGTCTGTTACCCGGGCCTATGTTTATCATATGTGCCTGCCAATTGTGACTGTTTTGAAATGGTACTTACTAGTGACCTCAGGGGTGTGTTTTCCTCTATACGTCTCCGGAGTCCGTGGAAATGAAGCCATCAATGGATGATGGGGGCAGCGTTTAATAACGAACTGCATCAGCAAGGGAGTACTTAGTTTCCTCCACTGGCCGTTTCTTTGACGTCTCTGAACATGTTTCACACGCTTCGTTTGATATTATGAACATTCCCTAGTTGCTCGTGGACAAAGTTTTCATGCTATGTAATTGGCTATATGACAAACTATTTTCCATTGTCTTTACTACCGTAGTAACACTTTGCAAGAGAGTCACGGTTATTCTTATTGTACCTGCCTAGAACTGTTAAGTGGCACTAGGTCTTTGGCATAAAAATGACTTTCAAGGAAGGTCAGTTACAGTGTGTGAATACTGTTGTGTTACTTCTGCTCTATGTTGAATCACTCGTATTGAAAGTTTAAATGAATGCCAGATAGATGCAGTAACTCATCATGATGTGCTGTCTTCAGGATAATGAATGATGCACCATCTTGCTGTTGAATCACTTCAAGGTACGTTTAGGATATGTTTTACGACGACCACCTTGTTCAGCATGGTTTGATTTGTGTTACGCTGAATGTGCAATATGCTAGATTCTGCCTCTCTCGTGTACTTGTGAACGGGCATGCTAATTGCAAGTCTGAGTGTCATGCTAGAAGAGGAGCTGATGGATCTCCGCCTGAGATGATTGAAGCATGTGAAGTACGGTCATGGACATGAGGTTCAAGAATGCAAACTGTTGGTCGTTTATAAACTTAAGCTGTGACTTATTACAACTTAGGCTCGATATTGAAAGTACAGTCAGCTCTCTTTATACAAGCATTTCATACAACAGCAATTTGAACCAATCTTCTCCCGTTATTACAGCAACACTTGGAGTACACTCATTTACCCCTTTCCATTATAACAGCCTCTCAATTTATAGCAGGCAGAACGAGGCTGTTGAAAAGGGAGCCGACTGTATAACTTGATTATGAAACTTCAGTTGCAATTATATGCTGCTTGCTAAAATGTGAAAATTTGGATTTCTTTACTAGTTTTTCTAAGAACCTGATCCATGATGCTCTTTCTGGAGTGATAATTTTGAAATTCTATAATCAATCGGACGTATGAGTTACGTTTTCCAAATTGGTACATGTCAACAAAGCTTGATCTGCTCACAATCTTTTATCATTTTACCGGTGAAGGATTTTATTTATCCAAATTCTTAATCCATTTTTGAGACTTTACCGCTTCAAACTGTGAGAAAGTTTTGATTTGGGAAACAGTTGGACGCTTATGCCGTTGTGAGTCTAAACATCACAAAACCAGGGGTTGAAGGCAGAAATTCATTTTAAATAGGACCAGTCATCAAGGTGCTTGGATATCCAATGGCGGTTTCCATCATGTTTTCTTTTCTTGGACCCAGGCTCCCCTCCATACCCGGTAGCGAGAAAGATATCGGACCAGTGATAGGATACTCACACTCAGGCCCACGTCAGACGAAATCTACGATCTGGTAGTTTATGCAGAGCATCATCTAGGCTACTGGTACACTACCGTTGACATGCCAACTCTCAGCTATATCTCGTCGAACAGATCGGAACACTTCTACTTACTGGCCTTTCAAAAATATGTGGAATGTCAGAGATCAACAAAGTTCGATTGTACATAATCTCAGGTCTTATTCAATTACGATATCAACACTACGTTGTACATGTTAGTTGCAGACCCAGGACAGCAAAGTCCCGTCAGCTCTTCAACGTTGTTCCACATGTTCCTTACCTTCACTAAACTGATTTTCACTAAACTGATTATGATGTTTAGTGCATGGTGGAATTGCTATGATTACACTAAAGATCATAATCAGTTTAGTGAAGGTAAGGAACATGTGGAACAACGCTGAAGAGCTAACCGGACTTTGCTGTTCTGACTGGGTCTGCAACTAACATGTACAACGTAGTGTTGTTATCGTAATTGAATAAGACCTGAGATTAAGTACAATCGAACTTTGTTGGAGGAGTACAACTATTCATAATTATAACATTATGAAGCATCTCTGTGGGTAAAGATCTCCAGAGTGCAAATATTTGGATGATTACAATGATTCCTTTAATGTACATTCAACTTGCTAAAGGAGCAGTTCAGATCTATCACTTGGACAAACAACTCCGTTCTAGGTTCCATGGTTAGCTTACTCATAAGCCTTCAAGCTTCTAAGAAATACATGCATGTCTAAACTTGCACAATAAGCAACATGTTGAAATCGACGTTGTAGAGGAATGCTATAATCTCATCACTATACACTTCATATCAAAGCATCTACATATAGCTAAAGAACTAGTGTTATTGAATTTTTTTTCATAAATTTGTAATAAAAAAAAGCATTGAAAACAAACAGTTAGCATAGATTCAAATTCTCTTTAATCATCTATAATCAATCCAGAAAGGATCAATGTTTACAAAATCATGTGACTACATGTCTCCCCTCTTTTAAAAATCTTTTCATAAATAAATTTATTATCAAATAATTACATTGAGAATTTTAGGCAAAATCAATTATATAACACATCAATATTCATATATATACAACTTAGTAAAAAAAATCAATATTAAAGTAAGTGTGAAACAAAACTAAATTTCTTACTGTAGATTTATTCAAATTCAACTTTATTTGACTTCAATAACATAATGTAATGATAATATGTATCTCATTCTCTTACAAATTCAACTGTATTTATGATAATACTTTAAAAAAAACATGATGAAATGATAACACATATCTCATTTGATTTCAAATTCAACTTTATTTATGACAATATATTCAATAATATGATGAAATGATAATATATCTCATTTTCTTTCAAATTCAGCTTCATTTGTGATAATATTCTCATTTGTTTCCAAATCCAGTGTTCATCTTCAACTGCTAAAAGCTTTAGATTGCATTACATAAAAAAACACAAGACTTGTTTCTCATTTTCAATAACAATAGCAATTAGATTACAGTTCATGAGTTAAAGTATTTAGAATAGAGTTACAGTTACTCTGCTAAAAGAGGAGAAACATACAGCCACATGATTCAAATAAACTATGAAACATGTGGACTGAAAATAGAGAAGAAAGAGAATGTAAACCTGTGAGAACTGCATGTTTCTCCAACTGCACATTTTTCCATCGTTTCATCGTACTTGACTGAGGCAACAACGACTTCCTGCAACAACGTCGACTTCCTTCAATGCAAGCTCCTTGGATGACGGTAAAGCTGCAGCGGCCAGGGAAGAAGAGTACTGCAAAGCGCAATATCCAGTGCACTCCAGGTGGTGGGATTGTGATTGCTTGATGACTCGAAAGAAGCAAGGCATGTGCAATACTAGAGACGAACGATGACGGTGTCTGCGAGGACCAGTTCAAAAGAGGATTGAGTATGAGGAGATCATGATCTGCATCAAGTCTAGTAGTACCACATCTTTATAAGGGAAAGCTGTCAGCGGAACACGGTCGTCGATTTGAGAGACGAGAGGTGAGCAGCATCGAGAACTGGGCCTACAAGAGCCCACGATACCATGCGAATCTCGAGCGGCAGCCGTCCCTTGGGGTTAGGGGCCACGATGCATAAGACCAGATTCCTAGCCTAAAAGGTTAAGTGATAAGCTGCATGCCTGCCTTGCTGCAGGGGGCGTAGGGCATCCGGCGCATTCAACTGCAGCCTGAAATATCTCCCCCAGTTCTCATACAAATTCGGCTTAGCAACAAAGTCAGCTTGACCATATGGCCGCAGCTCATCGACTTCAAAGTTGCAGTAATTGGAGTTACTGCAACCACGCTGCATGAGAGAATCGACGTAGCGCTTAACTTTCCCGGCGTCCCTGCAAATATCTACAACCTGCCTCTGCATTCCTGGAAGCGACCTCTGATATAATTAGATAATTGAGTGGCGTTTCACCTCACTAGGGTCACTCCTACTTTGTTTCTGAACATCTGGCTCGAGAAATCAGACACGATTAAATTGATCCACGTGAAGGGCCACAAGGCGACAAGGCGGAAAAGCGCACCTTGTCGAGAAGAGACAGCGAAAAAGTGCCACCTTAGTCGCATGGGTATGAAATATCTTCCGCCTCTGCCTTCCACATGGCGTCGTTTAGAGTCCAGGTTAGTTATTCACGTGGCCCCACATCCCAAGGGATTCGACTGATGACGTCCTGCACCGATTAATCCCAACACCCGACGGTCGATGATTATTAGTCGAACCAAATATAAGAGATATCTGAAATTAAAGGACTCTCGCGGATGGAACAATATTCTTGTCAACCAGTTACGGAGCTCACTTTCTCTAAAATCAAGGGAAGAAGATACGAGGCAAGGCGTGAACGATTAATCGATTAATGAGACGATGAGGTCCCTTTACCTGAATGGAACTAAATTCTCGAAAACGGAGACGTCGTAAGCGACCCTCTCGGCAACAGATCACTGAGGATAAGAATTTGGAATTCATTCTGACTGCAGTTACACGCAATAAAGATTCCGTTGCAGTGAGCTGGGAACATGTTACCATCGAAATGATGCGTCATTATCTTATTTCAAGGAACAAGAGTCATAGTAGTTTCTGAAAAGGCACCTGTTACCAACCTAGTTTCTGAAAAGGCATCTGTTACCAACCTAGTTTTGATAGATCGTCTCTAAGTTTTATTAATTTTTTCTGAAGTTTTAATGTGTTAAAACTCTGCATATACCAGGAATGTTCCTCCGGTTACGCGCGTCAAGGTGGCTGCTCTACCATATTTATGACGTGGCATTTGATTGAGGTTTGTAATTCTCCTTGATCCTTCTCTGGTCTAGATTGAATGTGCAGAAGTCTTACACCTTTTACAGTACAAAGATCTGAAAATCCAGACATCGATTTGGTCACAGTTCACTCTCCGGTTCTGCTGAAATTAATACTTCATGTTATACTTGCAGCTTAACCCCTAAAGTCGAAAGCCCTCAAAACTGCCAAAAACCCTCAAAACTGCCCTCTTTCAATGCAAGGTGAAAATTTTTAACTTTTGACAAATTTTCGAGTATGTAACCGTAAGATCTAGTACCTAACTTGTACATGTACATGCATTCCGAATCTTAGATTCAAATTCCTCTCCATTTGGGAGATCATAATGTTCAAAGTTGAAAAAAAAGATTTTTTCCTTGCTGTAGAATGGAAAACTAATGTTTTGGGGGCCAAAAAAACCAATTTTGAAAGGAAATTTGACATGAGTCTCTTCAAATTCTTGTTCCTATGTGAGTAAGGAATATGTCCATATATTTTTTACCCTCATAGGACCTATAAAACCTAAAGAAATGCTTCATTTTTCACATGGAGGTATGCTGAAATACAAATACAAATGCCCATTTTCAACAATTAAAAAGGCATGTAAAAAATTATCCGATTGAAAATCCAAACGGTGAGATCATGCTTTACTACCTCTTTTACATGTACGAAAAACAAAATTTGAAAAAAAATAAAATCTCAATTTTTGGTGAATTTTTGAAGTTACTGCGATCTAATTGATTTTGGGCAGATTTTGAGAATAATTGAGCATATACCGCAGTTCTGGGCAGATTTCAGCATGCCCTAACAGTGTTATCAAACTTTGACCGTGAATATCTCCTAAAGTATGAGGAATTTTGAAGCATGAATGGTGTCATTTTAAAGGTCTGGGAAAACTCTACAATCTGCAACGGTAATAACTTCATACGATCTAAATTTAGTAACTGAGGACCTGACCAGAGTCAGGTCGACCACATTCTGGTCGATTTCGACTTTAGGGGTTATCGCTCTAACCGCTTAAGGAGTCAGGACCAAGGCATTTTAGCGGAATCTCTACTCTGTGGTGATAACTGCCAAGATGAAATTTTTGAGAATGTAAAAGTAGGATCTTCTTGTAAACTTACATGAGATGATGTGGTAAATTTTTGTGAATTTTGACTGTACGGATTGAAGGATAATTGTAGTCAACAAGAGAAAAAAAATTGTCTTCCACATGTACAGTACCCACCAATAAGTATACGTTCATTTTGCATATGTACGTTTCCACTCTACACTGCTGCCAACTTTGACACCCTTTTAAAGGCTGAAAAATTGTCAATTCACCATGATATTTTTGGCACAAGATCATTTCTACGTTGACAACATGTGTGCAAAATTTCAAGGTCGGAAGTCGAATTAGAAGAAAGATATTCAAGATCTACCAACATGGATAGCACTAAGAAAAGTTTCATAGCTATGAACTTTGACACCCTCCCAAGGATTGAATTTTTTCTTTTTGCCCATGTACTTTTCGGCATGGGACCGCCTCTGTGTTTATTACATGTTTAAAGTCTAAAACATCCACACAAAGAGACATATTTAAAACCTAGCAACATGTGTAGTTGTGAGTGTAGTTGTAAGAAACATTTCACTCCTGGCCAACTTTGACACACTCCCAAGGATTAAATCTTTTGTTTTTGCGCATGAAATTTTCGGCATGAAACCATTTCAATATCAAATACATGTGTGCCAAGTTTTAAGGCCAGAATACCTACACAGCAAAAGATTTTTGAAATCTACCAACATGTGTAGTTGTGAGAAACATTTCACTCTTGCCAAATTTGACACCCTCCCATGGATTGAGTTTTATATTTTTTCCCATGAGATTTTGGACATAAGACCATCTCTATGTTGATTATATGTGTGCTTAATTTCAAGTCTAAAATATCCACGATAGAAAAGAAAAAATTCAAAATCTACCAACGAGCTAATTGTGACAAACAACCAAGGGTACCATTTCAACTTTGGCACCTTCCCTAGGTTTGAAAAATTGTTATTTTACTATAAAAATTTTAACACATGATCACCTCTATGAATATAACATGTGTGCCAAATTTCAAGGCTAGAAGATGAATAAAAAAACCCATATTCAAAATCTACCAACATGTGTAACTATGAGAAACAATCTTGTGTATCTATTATTGTATTCATCACATGGCTTTGAAATTTAACACACATGTTATGAGCATAGAGATGATCTTGTGATAAAACTTTCATGGTAAAATATCAAATTTTCAGCCCTCAAGAGGGTGTCAAAATTGGCAATAGTGAATGGCTTACACCTACACTTGTTGGTAAATTTGGAATATCTTTTTCTATATTCATCTTCTGGCCTTGAAATTTGGCACACATGTTGTCAACATAGAAATGATCTTGTGCCAAAAATTTCATTGTAAAATGACATTTTTCCAGCCCTCAGGAGGGTGTCAAAGTTGGCAGCAGTGTAGTGTGGAAACGTTCACGAACGTATATTTATTGGTGGGTATTGTACACTAATTGGTCTTTGAAGAGTTAAGGGCGACAGTGATGGTTGTGGTGTATATGTAAGACTACAAAGACCTCCGTTATCCCTAAAGGGTTAATCTTCGAATCTAAAGAATCTTTAATATGATACAAGTACTGTGATTATCCTAAAAGTCCTCCCTCAAGAGGAAAAGAGAGAATAAGGTAGGGCAAGATTTCTACATAGAAAGAAAGAAAGCATGGGGAATTTCATGCTCCATTTTCTTTCTCCAATATAATACACTAAGTAGTGATGGCCCTATCCAATGTAAGCTAAACATTGTCCATAGTATCTTAAGTTCTAGAAGAGTTGACTAGTACACCATTTATTTTACATAGTGTAGACCACACAATAGATTGGTTTGAATTTCTATTCTAATTAAACAATCACATGCAATCTTTGATCGGCACACACTTGCTTGAAAAAAAAATTTAATTAAAATTGGACATGCATGTGCTTGATGTAAATTAGTGAATATACTCCACATCAATATTTTATAATAAAAGGTTAGGGCATGGTACCCGATGGTCAATATCCCAATGTCCTAGTAGCACGTCATACTGAGTGTCGGGACTAGGTAAGGTAATACTAGAATCCAAGTATTTTTGGACTCGACCCCAATAGTCATAGCGGGGGCCCGGGGGTGGCCATGAAGCCTTGAGATGTTATCTTGACATCAATTTTCTTATACCATTCTATTCTATTTTGTAATATAATACCGTGATCTTAATCCGTAAAGGACTGGGCCTTATGCTTCATCAAAACCACCCCAAAACTGCCACTTTAACATGCAATATTATTAGACTAATCAATAGATTTGTTTACTCTTTTCAATTGTAGGATCTTCAAGCTAATTACTACAAAAAGACACCCAAAAACTTGTGTAAAATTTGACCATGCGGATTGTAAGATACATGCACTTGAAGAGTACAATATTTTTTTTTTCATTGTGCCCGGATTGGACCAACATCCTTTGATTGAAGATAATGGCATATTTTTTCACTACACATTGCATAAACTCAGTGGATCTTTGTTCTACCTTGTGTAAGGTCATCAGACGCCAAAAATAACAAGTGACGAAGGTGTTTACAATAAGAAAAATGGACCTCCAGTGACTAGGGGTATTGAAAGTTGTCCTTGGACCTTTAGTTTGAAAAACAATTTTATTTTAAAAATAGAGAAATTATTGTTGGATCTAAAATCCAAATAGTAAATAGGATTTTTATGACTTATTCTAACAATAGAGAAAAATTTCCAAAAAAAATGAAATCCATAATTTCTATGTATTTTGAAGTGAAAACAATGAAGGTTGCCAAGAACTTCACTGCTACTCGCCTCAAAAAAGTGCAATCGTCAACTCTAGAGTAGCACTATTTATTGCCGAGCTGCCAAAAGGCATATGCTTCTTATCTTTCAAGCACCATAACTTTTTTCCTATAAGTCCAAAAAATGTAAGAAAAAACTTCTTGGAAAAGATAACCCGAATTTCTAATCTCACTAAAATTTCAAGAAGTTATCTTCAAAATGAATTCTTAGGAACCTGCCGAAAATCGATTTGTACCCCATAGGTACAAATGATCCTTTAAAACTTAAAAGTGAACAAATATCACCGGTGTTTAGAGTAAATTCCAAACATTTATAAACCAGTTCTAGCAAAATGGGTGTGAAGATAGGCAATTCAGTCACGGTGGCATAGATATTAAGTTCGGGGTATTCTTAACCCCTAAGGTACCAAGGCAGTTTTACACCAAAAACACTTCAAAATTAATGGATTCTAGTGCATTGAATAAAGAAGGTAACAAAAAAATTTATTTTTAGTTCTGACCGTAGGATCTCAATAAAGGCTTATTAAGTAATACATGAACAAAATTTCATAAACTTTGACCGAACGGATTGAAAGATTATAGTGTTTGAAGTCAAGCAAATGGTTCATTTTCTTCCCTGCGTTTAGTGGATCAGCAGACTTTGACTTCAGTTGGTGTCAAAAAATTTCACTACACAAGGTCTAAATCTATTACCATCTTGTTAAGCATGATATTAGCTCCTTACACACCAATTTTTAGAGGTAGAGACAGGGTGTAGCATATTCAAAACAAGTGTGCAAGGAGTGGAGGCTCAAAATTTGTTAATTCACACTTTAATTTTTTTTGAACCTAATATGTTTTCGATTGATAATCCGAATGGTTAATAAGAAGGTTTACATTACGTATTGTTGTGGAAAAAATAAAAAGTGAAAAATATGAAGATCTCTAGGTTTTATGTGGAAAAGAAGAAGTTTTTTTGGTACCTTGCCCGACAATGAGTGACAATGTGTGAAAATGTTTGACTTGGGTTGGTATGCTATTTTTCACTAAAGACAAGAACTTTTTTTTGACAACATGAAGGGAAATCATATTACTTGGGAGTACTGAAAATCTCACTTTCAATAGAGTGTCCTATCAAAAGTTTTTGGAGGTGCCTGAGGTGCCCGCCCTCCCCATTTGAAATTAAAAACCCTATAACTTTTTCATCAAATGTCCAATTTAGGAAAAAATTGTTTTCCCACTAAGGTCTTGGTAATGCCCTTCTATGGTAAGAATTTCAAAGATGAATGTTTGAAATTGACAGCATAGGAACCTGACCGAACTTTCAAAAAGCTTGTTTTGGACACTTGGTCCCTTAGGGGTTAATGGATAACAAGATTATTCAAAACGGGTAATCACATTTATTATGTTTAAGATATTCTTAACGGGTATCATGGGCGTATTCACTGGGATACTTAACGGATCTTTGGGTTTTAAGATTTCGGGTACTGCTTTTGCCAACATAGGCTATGTTGGAAATGACAGCGAGTCTACTACACTAAACATCGCATTTAGTGTCGTCTACACTAAATACAAACCCTTACACTAAATGTAAGAATTACAATTAGTGTAATGACACAACATTACACTAACTGTGAAACATTACACTATATGTGAATGGCAGTAAAAATGGGTGTTTTTTTTATTTTTACTTGTGCACAATTAGTGTATGGAAAAGCTTGCCGGAGTGAATAAAATCACTACTAGTGTATGAAAAAGCTTGCCGCAACTAATACTAATTGTGAACTTGTTCGCAAATAGTGTAGTAGGGTAATTACACCATTTGTGTGACTACACTTAATGCGATGTTTAGTGTAGTACATCATATGAGGTGAATGGTGTATGGTAACCCAAGCCATCACCGCCATCTTCCTATTGCTACCATTCTTCACATGGTTCCATTTCTGCGCCATCTCCATTACATTTCGCCTCATTGTCACCCTTTCATTCTTTCATACTTCTATATTCACGCTTGCTATTGGTTAAGACTCCTTATTTATAATCAATGCTAATGGGGGGTGCCTAGTGGCAGTAATAGGCTAAATATGACAAACCACTTTGAAAGTTCATAACTAATTCACATTTTATTAGAAAAATATGAAATTACTTGGGATGAAATTGTAGTACTCAATATATCATTGAATTCTATTTATATCCCTATGTGTCCTCTCCAAATATGCACATTACTTATTGTGGCAATGATGGGTTGGGTTCCCATAAGGGTTTTTTTGTGGGCAATTTGGAGCCGAATGGCAATTTTTATTTCCCAAAAAAGAATATTCCCCCAAGAGTGGGAAAATTATGATTTTATATCGCCAAAATTGCATTGATGGTTGTTTCCATATCGCCATATTGCTACTAGTGAACAGCAGGGACTCCATCCTGTCGCCAAAATGGATGTACAAATCAATGTTTATGGAGATGGATTCTCCAAAAAAGATATTTATGGAGAAAATTTGGTTTTGTATAGTTTCAAGAGAAACTTTGTGTCACCACATGTGTGGTCTCCAAAAAAATTGTGTCGCCAATGTGTCTGAAACTGTGAAACGAAAAAAAAAAAAAAAAACCCTAGTCACCATAGTTCCTCCATGCCTTTCCCAAGCCAAGTTACCTTCTCCTTATGGCCCCGGTTACTAACATGAGACCATAAAGTAGTGGATGACATGGGGTCACCCCTTTTCACTTTCAGGAAAACTCTAGTGAAGCCTGAAGGGAGCAATTTCGGTCTCTGGAAGCTATATTCGATTTTGTACCTTCTGATAACTTACTAGGAAGTTTGGAAGAAACCGAGTCTTAAGGACGTACATCGATTTTCGAGATATGATGGCCGGATAAGTCGGATTCCCCCCCCCCCCCCCCCTTACTTACTGCAGTCACCTGCAGCTGTCCAAGATATTGTGCAAAGTCATCGAGCCGGCGCCTTTCATTAAACTTGGGCTTCAAGGAAATCTGTGAAATCTATGCACATTGGAGAGTGTTCTTCGACAAAGTCTGAAATGCTGCAAAAATTCTCAATATTGTGTTTGTCAGTTGGCTGCGAGAAAATTCTGCGATTGAGCTGAAGCTAAAGTAGTACCAGGTTTGTGTGGCTAGCTTAGGAATTACTTGTGTTTCTGCAACAATGCTGCTTACCAACATCAATGCTAACCATGCAGCTCTCAGCCAATATTTAGCACCGTCTTCAGGATGAAAAATTGCGAAAAACGTACTCCTTTCTTCAGCACTTGTTGCATGCCTATGGAAGCTCTAGCATGTCATTCCTACCTATCGCCAGATACAAAAATGGCTTACGTAATTAAGGTATATTGCCTGGTAAATCCAGGTGTCATCTATTAGATATTGATTATTAGTCCCCGAGCTTGAAATTAAGGTATCACCCGGATTTCAAATCTCTAGAGCCCACAACAAAGTGACATGTCTTCGTTTTGATCTCTAAGGAGTTCAATGCAGCAAGCTGTTATTCTCAATGTCTGAGCGACGTCTGTCAGTATGTACGCCACCCACTAGAAAGAAACGGATGGACGTTTGATTGACAGAGCTCGGCATGTCATGCTACTAGACCATATTTAGAGTACGTCCTTCGTGCAAGTTCACATGCATCGCTCTTCTCCTCCAGAAGAATAATATAATCCCTGTGAACTCATGTAACAAAGAAATGGAATATCGGTGCAGTCCTTCAGAGGGATCATCATGAATAACTTGTCAGTTGATCTGGAATAAGTGTTGTGTATGCGGAATAAAAATGAGTCGTTAATTTGCTGAACTGCTGACTTCTGGTTCTTCAGCCCATCACTTTTTCAGGCGACAACTCTGGCTATCTTTCGTTGTGGCTATGGCTGGGTAGGCATCCGGAAAGGTTGACCTAAGCAACTGTGCCGACATATGCTCCTTCATTTTGAGCAGATTGCTAAAGCTCGATCTGAATGGTAATTATATCGCATCGTATTTGACCTTTGACGCATCTCAACAACATGTTTCAACTTTTGAAACTTTTGATTGGACTGTGGCTATGGGGATCGCTGCATCCTAACCATATTTGAAAGTTCTCCCCTTGAATAGTCTCCTGTACGTCTCCCAGAAATCTGCAGGAAAACCGATGCTAAGCTTGTTTTTCTGCCGGATTACTTGGACACGTTCGACCACGAAATTCGAGTCACGCCATCAAAGCCTCAGATCATGCTACTATTTCTGTAGCATGGCGACTGCTTCCCTGGTATAAGATTTGTGAAAATGATACATTAAAAGGAAGTCAGATCTATCTGGAAAGAAGTACTCACACCCTCACAGGCTGATCGCAGACAGCAATGCTCAATTCCAACTTCTAATAAGACAAGAATTGTTTTAATAAGTGGATGTATGAATTAACGAGTCGACATGCCACACAGAAGTTGGTGCAGTAGTAAATGTGTGTTCTGTCCAGTGACAGATGCAACTTGTAATGGACGTGGTCTTTGCCTAACACAGTTGCAGCTCATGGAGGCAGCTTGAGAATAAGACAATACTGGAGGCCTAAGGGTCATCTGGTTGCTTGCGGATAAGAAGGTAGTTGGTATAGACTGTGTAGCTAAGTAGATCGGAGGCAACATGGGGTGCATTCGTTCCAAACCATAATAAAGGAAACTTTACATGAAAGGTTGTAATGAGTAGGAATCCATGCTGCATATACTTTAGCAACATGCTTGAGATGACAATGAGGAGCAGCTACACGTAACTGCGATTTCATAATCTCATGGCGTCAGCAATAGTGTTTATTTTCATGGTTTACCAACCGGTCTTACATGAAATGCCGAAGGGCATATATCATTCTTCAATGATTATCTACAAGAATTAAGATCGACTAACATAAAAAAATAAAATATAAAAAATAAAATAAAAAGCCTACAATAACGGCCGCTGCAGAAAGAACCAGTTGACGTAGTCGACTTTCTGCAGTCACAAGGCTCGGTTTCATTGATCTGAAGTTCGGAAACTGGGTTCCTCCTGCGTCCATAGGTGCAAAGTCCATCCAATATCTGCCGAATGACAAACACACGCTGGATCATAGCCTCACAAACAAAACCCTTCAAAACTGGAAGCTCTACGGCGTACGTGTCATCCCGCATTCACAACACAATCAGTCAGGCCATGGGAGAATAACATCCTGGACGTCAGAAAGGCACAAACGGGGAACACACACAAGAAATCACAACATTTCAGAGTAGGGCAGGGAAACGAGTCTCGAACATGGTGAGGGTGACCCACTTGTTCTCCGGCGTCGCTCCGTTGCAATTCGTATCCCTTAAAAAAGTGACGACCCCTTGGTTGCACACAGCTTGGCACGAAATTCTCATATCATCCCGGAGAATAGATTGTTTCTAGAACTTCTCCAACAAGGACTAAGACACTGTACACACTTCTAGAACTCACTAACTAAGACCTCAGAGAACATCAACACACGCAACGTGCACAAAACTCGGGTGACTGCAGTAATTCCATACCCACCTGGAAACCCTTAGTGCAACTTCTAACACACTATGTAGTACGAAACAGCTTGTACACACTTGTGAGGGACTCCTAGGGAGAAGATAACGGAAGGAGTGAGAGCTTCGAGCCAAACTGCGGCGTCCTAGGGGCGGCACTTGGACTGTGTCGTATCTTCGGCCGCCGGTGGAAGGTGGAGAAGTAGTAGATCACGTAACTGGAGGGGACCGGGCTTGATTCGATCGACTGCAGCATATGAAGGAGAGGGTGAGGGGTGAGCGCCGAGGCGTGTCGCGGAGGCAACCAGGCAACCTCCAGAAGTTCGGACAAGAAGAGGAGAACGATGACCTTGTGACTCCGGGCTGCAGCCGTGGCCTTAATGTACTTTTCGAGCGCACCACAAAAGGCGGGGCAGACACAAGTTGAGAAAACCTGAGGAAGGACGGACGGACGTTCTGTTCTCTCGGGCAGGGGGTACATCCTCCTCCTCTCCTGCACTGTAACATCAAGGAATCTTTCAAGCCCACTATTCTATTTTCGGTTTCTGGCCTGTAACTGGTTCAAGAGGGTGCCTCTCAAGAGGGCCAAGCCCTGCAAGATCTTGCTGTAACCCGGAACTCGTCGGATGAAAGTGGCTTAATTTAAATAAATAGGAGTACCCCTGGGATGAATGGCCGGAGGTCGTTCCCCCACCCGCAGACGTTCCCCACCCCCCGTTCCCAGAACTCCCCGTCTCGCAGAACCTAACACGCTCGGAAGGCCGACGCCGAAGGCCGACGCGAAGCCGGAAAACCGTCTCCGAAGGCCGACGC
This sequence comes from Bryoerythrophyllum caledonicum, assembly GCA_963971425.1. Lineage (NCBI taxonomy): Eukaryota > Viridiplantae > Streptophyta > Bryopsida > Pottiales > Pottiaceae > Bryoerythrophyllum > Bryoerythrophyllum caledonicum. The sequence goes on along the minus strand of OZ020523.1, from coordinate 11,899,461 downwards.
CGCCTGGCCACCGCAGCTCCAGCCTTCGCCTTTCCCAGTTCCCCGCAGCAGTTCCGCCAGCAACCTCCCTCCCACTCACGTTCTTGATTGTCCAGAAATCGAGTGCCACTAACAACTAACAACACCGTGATGACGAACTGAACGACCAAGTTGTGCAGATATGCGAGTAGTGCACTCACCTATAATAAAGAGGAAATTTTATTCCTGTTGTACCTTTCCATCGGAAGGAATTTCCTTGTTCATGTACACTTGAAACTGGAATGCCGTGCTCTTGCTATGATGTTGACTCAGAGAGCCATGTATGGTTGATAGTGGAATCTTCAAAACAAGGCCCATGTACAGATGGTAGAATGTACACGACCGCTCATGGAAGATCTATGCACACAATGGTGGAAGCTGATCAGCGACTCGTGATTTTTGGAGGGGTTCATGAATGTGGTGTATTGCATGATGTGCTTTTCCTTGAGAATTCTTCTTGTCCCCACAACTTCTTTTTTCGTGACACGATCAATGAGAAGAAAGGGAAGTTGTTTATTTTCATGTTGGTTATTTCAGATTATACATAGACACTGGGGGAGAACGGAACTTCTCTTATAAGCTGACGCTAATATTCAGAGGCGGAATCTATTCTTGGCAGCAAGGGGAGGCCTCCAATTTCAAAGCTGCTTGACGGAAGAGACAGCGGAAGTGCAAACTTTGCAGGCTAATGTGGTCGAATGCCAGCAGGCATTGCAAGATAATGTAGTGAGCTGCACGTCGCACAATCGAGGTTGGAGCAAGTACATTCAGCTCTTAAGGAAATATGGTATCTTATTGTGCATGCCCCTTGGATATCTACAAGTTCTAACAGAGTGTCGGACCTTATCAAAACTTACTCCGGGACACACCGGTAAGTTACGCCTTTCTACCGGAGACGCTTGGATGGATGACATGAAAACCTCTCCCATCTGAAACACCAAAAGTTTGTACCAGTCCAAAAAGATAATGCACTAATCTCTTAAATAAGATAAAACATTATAGGGCCAGGCTTTAGACATCGTTCATGGCAAAGTCTTAAGTTCTTTGCGTGTGTTGCGTGATTGTATATGCATGTCGAGGTCGTAGGCTTCTGCTCGAAGCTAGCCAAGTGGGCCACAGGGTTCTTGCGGATGTCGGATGAGAAACTAGCTGCGTTTTCCTCTGCCGAATGACCCACAAGGGTTTGAAAATTGCAGTATGTCGCTAGAAATGACTCGGAATAATATCACGGATAGTCGCGAAAGCTGCTCACACTCCTACAGCTTGGAGTTGGTGGAATTCGACTTCGTCTCGAAGATCATGTTTGATCTCCTCATCGACATGACTCGTTTTGTGCAAGTAGCATAGGTTTGACTCTATATCTGATCTCCGACAGGAACGTACTCGTTTTCTTCACAACTATACGAAGCTGTGAGTGGACAGTGCCCCACTTGGAGAGAGAAATGGTGGTTTGTCACACTGCAAGTTCATGCGTTAATGTAGATCTTTGAATAATTCACAAAACTTGAACAATAGGGTGATGATCTACAAAGGTTTGAAAATTGCAGTATGTCGCTAGAAACGACTCGGAGTAAGTTCATGGATAGTCGCGGAAGCTGCTCACACTCCGACAAGGAGTTGGTAGAATCCGATTTCGTCTTGAAGATCATCTTTGATTTCCTCATCGACATGATTCGATCATTTTGTGCAAGCAGCATAAGTGTGACCCTTTTATTCATCTCCGACATCAGTGTACTACACTAAAGATCACATTTAGTGTATGTCACACTAATTGATTTATAAATGCTATAACTTTTTACTCTTGATGAATATTTTTACCAACTATGTCTATAATGATCCACCTCTTTGAGTAGTGTAGATAGTTGTGCTCATAGTAAAAATATTCAACAAGAGTAAAAAGTTATTGGATTTATAAATACCCTACTATGACATACACTAAATTTGATCTGTAGTGTAGTTTTCTTGACAATTATACGAACCTGTGAGTGGATAGTGCCCCCACTTGGAGAGAGAATCAGATCACAAAACCCCTACTTCATGGTGGTTTTTTACACTGATGAACTTCTGCAAGTTCATGTGTCGTAGATCATCAAATAATTTACTAAACTTGGACAATAGGGTAAGTAACTTAACCCCTAAAGGCCTGCAACGTTCTAGCACCCAAACTCACTGAAAACTGCCAGTTTCGATATAAAATGCAAATAAACACAGTTTTTACATGTTTGACTGTAAGAACATGTACTAGGATTGTACCAATGTGTGTGGTAATTTTTTTGTTGAGATTGACCACACAGATTGAAAGATATGAGCCTTTGAAGTGAGACATAAGCTCTTCTTTAGGTCATACTAAACACCTTCAACAAACTTCAATCACCTTCTATGGCAACTTTTTGCACTACAGTCAGTGAATTTCTAATTTTAACTTGACAAGGATAATGATAGGCACATATGCACCATATTTTAGAAGTATAAGAGGGGTAGAAGATGTCCTTAAAAATCCTGCAATGCAACTATGTACTGAGAATCAACAATACACTTCAAGATTAACATACATCATATTCTTCTCATAGTTTTGAAATTCAAAAAACGGTGCAATAAATGCAAAGATCTCCATTTTCTTTCCAAGAGGATTTCATTTTTTTTTAAATGGACAAAATCTTGAATTCCTATAAAATTTAGTATTAGTTAAATTTACCCTATTTGTTATATGTCACACTAAAGCGCTGCACTATTTGTATATATCATTGAAAATAACTTGTAGCTTTTGAAACGTAGGTTGGATTTCTACAAAAACTATGACTACGGGAAGCTTATAAAACGTTGCCCATTCAAAAAAAAATCTCCATAATTTATGCCTAAATTTGAGATCGTGGGACCTTACGGTCTTTACCCAAACTCAATATGTCCCCCGAGGAGACATTGGGCCTTTAGAGGTTAATAATGGCCCAACATACAAGTGTATCTAATATACAATATACTTGTGCATGTAAGACTACCTAATATTAGCTAAGACAATACGCAAGTTAACTTTACATCTAGAACACTTGTAGACTCTCACACGCTAAAAAGCTCATTGACCTTAAAGGATTAAGTTAATGTGCGTAGTGCATTGTGCAGACATTGACGTTGAGATTATCACTTTCCCCATAATGTACCTTGTGCTCACAAGAGAGAAGGATCCATGTTGCAGCTCCTTTTCTAGTCCAAAGATTAGGATGTTAACCCTATTTCAACTATGGTTGTGCATTTTATCCTACCAGTGTTGTTTGTGGTGAATCTTGGTAGGCAGTCAATTCTTGCGATTGCTGCGAGAGACTACGCTAGGCATCTAGTTGCAAGAAGTGATCATCTGGGCATGCCGTGACCACGTTGGTGGAATATAGACATTGCATGAACGCCGGACCACGAAGTCGTTGATAGCTTGGAGTAGGCATGGAGTCTTGGAGACATTGCATGAATGCGGGACCACGAAGTCGTTGATAGCTCGGAGTAGGCACACGTTCAGGTGGGTCAGTTTGGGCGGAGTAGCGGCTTTTCCTGCACGCAGCGAGGACCATGTGTATAACTTATTGTCCTTGAGTGCGACAGTAGAAAGTCTGCCCATTGCATACGGGGGTGATGTAACCGCCGCTGGAGTATGCGCTAGGACGTCTAGAACTGGTGTTCATAGGAGAAGTATGACATACGAGAGCGCTACCGTTTGGGCTGAATGTCCAACCGGTGAGATCGTCTTTCAACGGCATGCAATATCTAGCACACAATTTGTCTTTGCCATCCAGTCAAGCCCAAGGAGAACTTTGTCTTAATATGTTAGGTATACCCCCATGGCCGACAGTTTAAGCAATGTGCATATAAGGAGAATCCAAATAACAATACAATTTTTTAACTGATAGCCTGTAGAATTACAATCTCAACCCAAGTGATTTTATTTTTTTCTAATGAGATGTGAAGTAGTTATGAATTTTTAAAGTGGTCAGCCATGTTTAGCCTATTTCTGCCACTAGGCACCTCCTATTAGCACCGACGAGAAGTTAGAGGTCTTGACCAATAATAAGCCTTAATTTGGAGTTGACAAAGAATGAATGGGTGGAAATGGGGTACATATGGGGTGGAATTGGGACCAAATATAGACTAGCAATGATAGGAAGGTGGTGGTCATGGGCGAATACCTTAGAAACAATGGCTTTCACCATTGCAGAAACGTCAGTCACAGTGATAGTGATGGACAATATGCCTAGTGGTTTGTATGACTTGTTGTCTGCAATTGAAACTTAAACATTGGCCGATTGAATTTTCAAGTTGAGCAATTCTACTAGTGATTGGAGGATTGCGAAGTGGTTGCAGTTGGTGTCCAAGATACAATGGCAATCCACACCCTTTGATAGAGTCGTTAACCACCGACGGTCTAATAACCACGAGCTTCTTAGATGGCGTCATGCAGTTGAGTTGGAAAAATATAAATAAGATGAGTGCAGAGTTAGGTGGCTGCAAGTGCCACATCCTAGGCACAATGGATGTGTTATTTAGTTTTTGGCCCATCTGTGCCTCCAAGCGCTTACGCTAGCTAGGAAGACTCTCGAGCATGATTGATCCAAGAGATCAATTCATGGCATTATTCCCATGGTGTTGCAAATACAACACGTGTGTATCTACCATTGATAAGTGGACCTCTTGCCTCCATTTTGGATGCATCTCTAGGATGCAACTATATGTGAACTGCATCACCTTATGAAGGAATTGCACTTGATTTGTAATCAATAAGATGGTATGTTTGAGGGATGGGCTGAGGTGGCCTCTGGGATCGTGTCGTGTCTACTCAATGCGCACAACTCATGCTCGAGCACGACAAGACAAGTAATCTTAAGATTTTCATAACTAGAAAGAGCAAACAGAGTTGTTGGTTTGGGCTTAGATGCTAGTGCCGCCTCACAATGCTTAGAAAATTGGAGGCACAGCTTGAGGTATCTTAGCGTGAGGTCGCCGTTTGCAAAGTGGTGGAAGGGAATGGATGAAGTGGATCCGTGCCATGACATACTATATAAATTTGCCATTTGATATTGCGGCCAAATTGGCATGTTCAATGAACCCAAAGAAGTGTAAATCAAAGTTGTTGCCATGCTTGTACTTTGTGGTCCTGAGGAAATTCCAAACCGCGTCGTGTTGATCAAATGACACAAATAACTTCTTTGCAAATTGTTGTATGTGCTCCCACTTGATACCATTAAGGAAGTGAAGGGGGCTCAAGAAGGTCTCTCTTGGAGACAGGCCCAAAACTATATAGATTGGTAGTTTGGTGGTGTTTTCTATTGCCTCAGCGATTGTATTGAAGTCGCATAAAGCCATAATGTCCTTCCCTAGATGGCATATGCCAAAGGATATTGTCGAGAGTTGTCCTAACTTGCCATGGTTATTGATCCTTGTCCGTATTGGTACAATTGTTGGCATCAGGATTTCCAGTTGATAAGTGAAGGATGTGTAGGTGGGAGTAGGGGTTGTCTCACGTGTGCTGGAGTATGGCCTTGATATGCGCGTATGCCATGCTCCCGAAGCTTTGAAGGCAGAGACCATGTCCATTTTAAGCCTAATATGTTGAAGTACGTCGTCGAACAAGAGATTTGCTACCTCGGTCAGGGACATCTAGGGTAGGTGTTACCCGAGAGTGTCTATGGATGGAGGTGGTGCGGGATTCTCCTCCTAAACCACGTGCAATTGAAGCATTTTTGACCTCTTGAACGGATGAATTGAGCTCCCTAAATCCCTTTGAGGTTGCAAACCAACCACTAAAGCTTGGTAGTTCCATGGACAAAACAATATGTGCCCTTGGTGTTGTCAACTTCCATGGTCTCTGCTCACGGCTTTCCATTGTGTGAGGTCAGAACAACAAGAAAACTAGGCGGCTAGGCACTTGCTATATACAAGGGGTCTCTAGAAGAATCAACGCTTGATTCCACGGCGACTTCAATAGGTGCACATTGAGGGTGGCGTACTATTTTTCAAACAAAGAGGCCCCTCATCCCACAAATCCTACCTTTGTTCTTTGCCATGCCAATACGTGAAATTTGTTGCTCTCTTCTAGCAAGGCTAATAGAATGTCGTGAGGACCAAAAGTCTTTTGATCCTTGTGATTGGCATCTCAATCAGTTGCGCGTGGTAAGTCAGTTGTGCCTAATATGATTAGAAGGTTTTTGGACCAAATCTTGAAGGAAGATGCTTTCATTGAGTCTGAAAGCTAAGAAAAGAGTATTGGCATCTTGCCAAACATGGATGGTGCTCTTGTAATTTGATGCAGGTGGAAGTAGTACGTTGTCGTATTGAGAGAAATTTGTTTTAGGAAACACAAGGATTTTTTTGCATTTAGGTAGTCAAATACAAGGTTTTTTTTCATGTACTTAGCTTAAATAAGCATCTAAAAGACTCCCATACATGTCATATTCCCTAATCCTTTCCTATGATATTAAAAAACTCAAAGGTTTCAATACCAAACTCTGCCCCTAAAAATCCGAACACAAATTCCCCTATAACTTCTACTTTAAAGGCTTTATGGTTCTAAAATTTTGACACAACCTTCATTATCTTTCTGAGATGCTATCTACCAAATTTCATTACTACAAATCCGTTATTGGAAGAAAATCACAACCTCAAAGTTTATTGCCGAGAATATTGAACCCCCTTTTGATTTCTCTCTTTATTATTCCTATCTTATAACGAATTAGAACCTCAAATTCCGCTCACATATCACTTATATGACATAAAACACCCTCACAAAATAACAAAAGGAAAAACCACTCCAATCACCCCTATCGTTTAGATTCCTTATACCAACTTCTGCCTTTGAATTCCTCTCAAAATCCCGGTTACGATTCACCTCATAACTTTTAGATTAAAGTCCTAATCCATCTAAGATTTTGACATAAGCTTCCTAAGGTAATTACAATACTACCCTTTAAATCTTACTATCAAATTCACATGATTGCGGGCGGCGGAACACCACTCCTTCAAAGTCTTTGTACAGTGGGCTCTCTTTATATAAGCATCTGATATAACAACAAATTCATTATAATAGGCGGCGTGGGCCTAGAATATTTAGTTGCTCTCTACAACACCCATTTGCTATTACAGCAACTTCCATCAAACCAAATTGTCACCCCACATAACATCCATTCAATCTAAGGCATGTCAGAATTGGTCATTATCAAGGAATAGTCCCTATTGGTAAGATAAATTTGTTATTGTGGATTCCCATGAGAGTTGCCATCAGTGATGAAGTTTAGTTACATGCTATTCACTATTGAGGTTACATGCCCATCAACTGCCTTGATGTACACTAATTGCTTGAACTAAATACTCAGTTTTTTTTAGTTCTACATGTGTCTGACCAACCCCTTGACTGGTGTGCATCCTACAGAGATTACTTGCACCATCATCCTTTGATGCCATACTTTGATAGAATCATTCATTCAACAATATCATTTAACAGCCTTCCCCACCCTTCTCATCACAACATCCATTCAATATTACAGCCTCTATATATAATAGGCAGAACCAACAAGGTTGTTATAAAGGGAGTTGACTATACATTACTGCCATAATTTCTAAACCCCTCTTTATTCAAACCCGCACCACGGCTTCACTACAACTCCGATTGGAGCATGTGATACCTCATTGAAAAGCTAACAACAAGAAAAACAACACTTTAAAATTAACAATCAAATTCCAAAAACTCGCAATGCTACAACCAGAAACCCAAACGGTATTTGTAGTTTTTAGAGAAGAATTCGAGTGTCGGAGAAGGGCAAGAAAGTCAAGGACTAACATCAACCCACGCATTCAAGCCTCCTCTTTAGACCAAACCTTTGTCACGTAAGTCAATTTACCTCCAATCCTTGCCCATATCTTTCCACATAAGCTTAGGTTCCCTCTTATCTCTTATCTACAATGTCTACAAATAGCCGCCTCTATTTTCTTCCCTCTAACTTGACTCCAAACACAAACACTTCTTACCTTTACTACAAACTAAAATATCATAGCTCTCTGTTTAGGTTTTTTGATCTTAGAAGAGTTAGATAATGGCTTAAATATCATTAGAGCCTACGTACTATCATCGACCGCGGCTCAGTTTGGTTGGCTGAGTATTTCATTGCACCTCGTCGGTCCGGGTTCGAATCCTTGGCTTGTCAGAGCAGCTAGCTCACGCGTGAACATGGGAGTGTTGGAATCAGCAGGAAATCCAGCTAGTGGACGCTCTTAAGCCCTGAGCTAGTGACATGATGTAGTAAAGATCCTCTAAGATAAGAATGCCGTTTGGTGAAGTATGACTGCGCAATTGAGGATTAATCTGCTAGTCATGTCTTCACCTTCGGCCCTAACCATTCACTTTCCTATTTTTCTATCTTTTTACAATATCTACTGACTTCCTTCACGACAAGGTGCTACTTAATTAATGTATCACAAAACTATGGTTGAGAGGTTGGCCGCATGTATCGAAGAGTCGTAGGCAGGGGACCTCAATAATGGTTCTATCTACAGTATCATTTGGCAGTGTGGGAACAACTGTAGTCGTCGGCTGGATTGATGCCAAACCTTCCAAATGCGATTGCATGTTCTTTTGTATACGCAAGAAGGTCGCGCTGGCAACTGCTGTGAATCCACCGGGAGGACTGTGGTGTAGTTTCTTTGAAACTCCTATTTGTTGAACGTTGACGTCCTTTGATAATGTGACTTAGGTTTAGGTAGATCGTCCTCAAGATTGTAAGGAAGAGGATCTAAAACTTGTCTCAATATTCCTCGATAAAACTCAGCAATTGAGATCCCTTTTAGAGCAGATGGACTCACTCGGGGCATGAAAAAGGCCTCTTACTAAGGTCATCAAATTTCTTGATTTCTGCTACCAGACAATCTTGAGCCTTCAACATGCGGCAGCTCTCTACACAATCTTGTTCCTCTGGTCTACACCAGATTGTCATACTGGACAGACGTCCAGCTCGTCCGTCCGTCCGATTCGCCCGTCCGATAAAGCTCTCGCCCGTCCGATACAGTCAATATAGGGTTGACTTACCGGCAAGGTAAAAACAGGCGACGTAGCAGCCACGTATGAACTAAAGTGATGCCACGCAGGATTTAAACTAAAAAATGAATAGTTGACTACATAAAATAATATATTGGCCACAAGGACGTGTCCGCCCCTAAATGCTAGAGGTGGAGACGTCACCGCCCCTAAATGGTACAGGTGGAGACGTCCCCCCCTCCAAAGGGCAGGGGCGGAGACGTCCCCGCCTTAGTGCCACGGTGGCGGGACACGTCCGTATGTGACGTGACGATCACAGTAAGAATTTCTTACTTGCAAAAAATTATTGGGCGCAGTTCGGGCAATCCGTCTGAACCGTCCGTCCGTGCCGTTCGGACCGCTCGTCCGGTTGTCCCGTCTGATCACCTCAACCTGTCCGTTATGACTACCCTGGTCTACACTGCACAATCCTATCCAATCTCAACATTCCCTCCTAACTTCTCCCGTCTAAAGTATCAACCGTTAATCTCCCCCATTTGTTGACCGCTTTAAGATGGTATTTGGTATCTCCATGTAAGAAATTCTTTGCACCAAATCTTGTCGATGCTCATTCAGCATGCCAAATCAAAAGCACAAGAAACAAGTCAAGTCCAAAATCATGCCTGAGGGAGCTTATTGTCTAAAAGTATGCAAACATAGAAATCAGAGAGATTCAAACGGCCAACAACGACCGCACAGACAGAAACATGCAAATATCCAAATACTTGTCTAATCTTGAGATTGGGTTCAACTTAGTCTCCAACATCTTTTACAAGTGGGCCCAACACCTCGTTGATACTGACTATATGACTTTTAATTGGTCCGCACAGGAATTGTGCACAAATAGAAACTTATACGTACACATTTTGCCCTAGTGCGGCTTTACTTTTTATTTATTTGAGGTATGAAAAGAGATCTATTCACCTTAAGTATTTGGAGATAGAAATAATGTTATAGAATTGTACACATGCCTCAGATAAATTTTTTATGTGAGTAGCATTGTATAACCTCAAGTAAATAGAAAGTAAATGCACACTAATTCAAATTTTTGGTGTAGCCTTCAAATTGTCTCAACTTCTAGCAAAGTCAATCCCAACCAAAGTCCAAGTCTACATCAACCCTTAACTCTTTATGGTGCCAAGGAATATATGGCTTCCCCTCTACTTTTGCATTGCATTTTCTTGACGTTTCGCTTATAATTATTTGAATACTTTTTTTGGTGTAAAGTGTTGCATCAAAGATCTAATTGTCAACTTTTGTGAAAAATAATGTGATCTCACATGTGAAGAAGATTCAAAGGCTCATTTTGGTATATTGTTTTGTGAATCCGTATTTCGAAAGAATCATACACCGTGTTAAGTATTTGGAGTACTATTGAGCACTGTTGAGTATTTCAGGCCGCATGGGCGAGTTTTTGAATAAAGACGCGTCAAAACACGATCATGTGCAATGTGAGATCTTGATGTGGTGCGCTTCCTTTTGTGGAAATTAATTGTTGTTGTCTGAATACCACAAACTTGGTACTGAGGTCTAAACCAGGAGCCTTGTATCTTGTTCTGAGTTCAATTCAGACTTGGCTTTTGTGTTGTGTCTAGGCACCACATCATGAAATCTCGCTTGACAAACCACCTACGTTGGGAATATTCTTGAATTTCTAATTCTACAATTCTTCATCAATTCTCAACAAACCTACTTCAAAATTTCTAGTTTCCAAAAAATGTTTTGGCTCCTTCGAGGGTTAAAATTTAAATGTCGCAAGGTGCCACTGGTGGCCATAGTATTCTCTATATATGGTGTCGTATTTGAACATGATTATCAAAAGGTTCAAATTTTGTAATCACCCCCAAATGAAAGGTGTTAGTTGAAAATTCTTAAGATTTAATAGATTCCGCACAGCAGAATCTACATGGAAAATAGATTTCACTATTTACCTTTCTCACAAAAATGGTTGTAGTTTGTTATTGCCTCAACTGATTGGAGATTAGAAAGATGGATTAGATGGAGGAAAGCATAGTGCACAACCACTCAGGCAACTGCAAATCAATCCTATGATTCAATCAGCCGTGGCTCACCAAAAACTGATCTCATCAACCAGACTATGGTTTCTTTGTTGTTAAAGGGTTAAGAATCAAGTCTATGTAATATACCAAGGTGATACTCATCCAATATCTAAATAATACGCTGGAGTTACTTGGCGGGGGCGTGCGCTTTTTGTTAAAGTAAAAGGTCAACTAGGTGATCACACCCGGCTACTGCATGTTAACCAACAGTTAACTAGCAGTTAGTCCGAGTCAACTTAGAAACGATGTGTAGTTTCTATATCCGGAGAAGGCAAAAGGAGCTTATGTTTCTATATCCGCTCAAAGTAAAATGAGCTTGTGTTAACTCTAAGAACATGCAATTAAGCAATTTTGCCCTTGTAGTTCAAAAAGTGCACTTGTCTATGGTGGCGGCCATAGCACACAAAAATGCCAAATCAACACATTTTTTCAAAAGTTTGTTTTCAAAAAAATTCCATATGAAGAATTGAAGCTTTGGACCTTGTAAATGCTAAAACATAATTAATTTGCCATTGAATATTAGAGATTGTTGAATTATTTTTTTCTATTTTTAAGGAAACATTTGACACATTTGGCCATTTATTTGTGCTTTCATTATTTTTGGGCAAGTAATCAATATAGTCTCCTTTGTCTAATTTGATATCAAAAATCTCAACTAACTCCATTATTGAAAACTCATTGTTGGGAGAGACAAAAATTGCTTGACCATTTACAGAGTACGATGTGGACCACAATAGTTTGAGCTTCTACACTAACTGTAAATTAGCAAGCAAAATCAGTTGCTGTACACAAGCAATCGTCACTTGCTTGAAGACAAATACGCAATCAAAATTTGACATGCATGTGCTTGATGTAAATTAGTGCAGGTTGTCCGCATCAATAATGAATCCACACAATACACACTATCTCGGATGTACAGTATATTTGAATGATGGATGACTTTCATCAACTCTGGGGTTTGGGGGGGGTGTGCGCCCGCACACCCCTAGAGCAAGCTCTTTGGAAGTATAATATTTCGGGCAGCTGCTTCTTGAAGGATTGCCCGTGGGCGATACCCGCCGCCGATACCCTCCATCCCGTACCCGCCCAACCCTAAACGTCGTCGTCGTCGCCCTCCTTGCCCACCCTCCTCGCGCAGGCGCGCCGTAGCAGAAACCCTCTTTGCTCTCTTCTCGCAGCCACGCCGCAGCAGAAACCCTCTCTGCTCTCTTTTCAAGCTCTCTTCTCGCAGCCACCGCCGCAGCTCAGCAACCCTCCTCGCGCAGTAACCTCATCTGGTACAACACGCGCCGCCTCTTCGCCATCATTCAAACTCTTCTTCTTCCTCGTACAAGTGTTCCAGGTGCGGTTTCATCGTCATCCTAGTTCTCGCACTCTCTCAGTCTCACCATCGCTTGTGTCTACTGCTCACATCTTATGTTACAACAACATCTGAATTGAGGCAATGTGGGGAGACGAAGGGCGACAAAATTAGATGATTGCAATTGGATTTGCAGCATGTGGGCGATTGGATGGGAGGATGCCTGACCTATACGTGGCCAGTACGTAGCAAATATCCTGGAGCGTTGCTAATTTTACCATTCACTTCTGATGCAGCGCAACAGTAGCCCCTCTTTGAACGAGGTTTGCCATCTTCACCATCTTCGTTGCCCTTCCTCTCAGGCGCTCCACTAGCTCTCTTCCTAGCTCTGCCGAGTGTTCAGTGTGATAGTAGAGTCTAACCTCACTCTCTTGTTTTCAAAACCTTGCACTCTTGTTTTCAAAACCAGTACAAAAGCTCAGGTCAAGTTGCATTTGGTTGAAAAAGCAGGGTTTTTTTTTTATTTTTTTAGAGAAACATAGTCACAGGAAGTTTTAGCATGGAGGTTTGTGGGCTCGCGCTCAGGTAGAGGGGGAATGGTTAATAAACAATGGGCAAGACAACTGCGAGCAGCGCACATACCTGTGGTTTGACTCCACGGTAGATTTCCAGCTCATCATTTCATGGCAGTCAGCTTGCGCTAGGGGTGTGCGGGCGCACCCCCCCTCCAAACCCCAGGGTCGATGAAAGTCATCCATCATTCAAACATACTGTACATCCGAGATAGTGTGTATTGTGTGGATTCATTATTGATGCGGATCACCTGCAGTAATTTACATCAGGCACATGCATGTCAAATTTTGATTGCGTATTTGTCTTCAAGCAAGTGATGATTGCATGTAAAATGTACAGTTAGTGTAGAAGCTCAAACTACTCTAATCCACACTGTACTCGGCAAATGGTAAAGCAATTTTTTAAATTCCTTCCAACTATTTGGTTCAAGTTGCAATGGACAAATCCATGATTAACTCGTTAAACAAGAAACAACATTGTCAAATGTACATATTGCCTTATCATTCGTCTCAAATAAAAATTGAGTAAGTTTTGTATAGCAAACTCACTTGTACAATCATATATGACAACATTCAAAGTGTCTTTTTCATACTAAAACCGAGAAAATATGTCAATTATGTGCATGTGAAGAAGCCAATGTTGAATGCAAGAGACATGTAAATTCACTACAAAAATGATACTATAATCTTGCTAATTTTTTATTTTAAAAAAAAATTGACCAAAAATTTGCCATTATTGACCACCAATCAATGCACTTGGCTAAGTGCATAATTGCTTAATTGCATGTTTAAGTTAACTCCACCTTCTATGGTGGGAGGAAAGTATGAAAGGCAACTCTCCTAATGTTGAAGACACTTCTCTAAAGCTATATATATATTTCAAATATATGTGTGTTATTTGCTCTCTCTCTTACATTTTGGTTTCCTTAGAGTCTATAGCCCTATCTTAACACTTTTCTGGTGCTAAGCTGGGTCATACACTCCGATGCCTGTGTACCCGCCGCATACTGATACCCTTCAGTACCCCCTCCATAATGATACCCTTCAGTACCCCCTCCATAATGATACCCGCGTAGTACCCGTCTCATATGGACACCCGTCGCAGTCAGTCGCAGTCTACGTGTGTTCATCTACACTTCGGTGAACGGAGCCTAATGCATTTTGCTCTAGTTTCGTACTGTTTCGATGACGATATTGGTGCTGGATTGAAGGTGATTGCTTAGAATCGGAGTGCGGGAGTTCGAGCGCGTGGAGTTTGCGAATGCAGGGAGACAAGTGAAGCGGGAGTTTGGCGTTGGTGAAACCCTAGCGAGCGAGGTTCTGCCAATGCTTGCGCTTCTGTGGTCTTGATCGCCATGGCGCCTCATCTCGGTATCTCTCTCCTTCACGGAATATCTCTTCATGTCTTTGTATAGGAGAGATGGTGCGGAGTAGGTTTAATGAAGATGAATTTGTCTAATGAATTATATAATATTGTGTTTGATCCTAATACTCTGTTAAACCTAATATCTATTACTTACACAGAGAATAATATATTATTCTCTGCCTAATTTATTCAATAAGAGTGATTCATGTTTGATCCTAATACTCTGTAATTTACAAATCAGCTTAATATATTATACTCTGTAATTAATTCACCTGTGAAACTTATCAAGGTTTACAAGATACTCCGTAAGTTACTTGTGATGTTTAGCATCAAGATTAGTTCGAAACTTATTTCAAGGCATCAAGTTGAGTTATTTGCGATCATGTGCGTAGAGCTTTTTCTTAGCTAGGTGTTGCTTTGGCGGATTTTTTCCTCTCATTTCTTTGCACGACCTGGATGTTCTGGAGGAGTTTCTGCGTGTCAGTACGTTTGGTTTGGTGTTAGGTGGAATGTAGGTTTTATTTGAGCTGAATTTGTGGTTGTATGAGTTGAATTTATGTCCGTTGAGGTCAGAGCTCGTTGTTCTCAGCTAGTTGTTGCTTTGCGAAATGATTCTCTCATGTTTTGCGGAGCTGTATTGAAGAAGTGACTTCAGGAGGTGGATTTCAATGTCATTCTGGTGCAGAGAAGTTTTAGTTGAACTGAATTTGGAGTTAGGTGTGCTGTGGAAAAAAATTCTCGTTTCTATATTGAAGAAGCTGTCCGAAGATGGATTGACTTGATTTTAGGTGGAAAATAGGTTTATATGCGTTGCATTAGGAGATGTTAATCAAGAGATGGTCTAAATCGAAACAGTTTACTCATGTCTTTTTTCTCATCTGTTGAAGGACATTTTAGGTCTTTGGGAGATGGATTTCGAATTGGTTTTAGTTTTAATATGACTGAGCTGAATACGAGGTTATTTAGTTTTGGATTAGAAGAGTTCGTTGAGGGGATGCAGAGAACTGAATAGATTCTGACAGTTGATTGACGGCGTATGGATGTAGGAGGCGATGTTCCATTTAAGCTTTCACTGACAGGCTATGGCGGGAATCTTGGCGTGGTGAAGTTGCCGCCGGTCTGTCGCGACTCACCGTTGAGCAATCTCCCGGACCTTGTGCTTGTAAGAGACATTCTGAATCGTTTCACTCTTTTGTAGTGCTGAGGATCAAGCTGTACGAATTGTTGCGCTTTTTCTGTAGTTATATTTTGATATTTATTGTTTTAGACTTAACTGATCAGTGCCTCGATCAGTGCGTAAGACAAATAATCTGGAACTTAAATCAACGGATCTTCGATTGAACCGACAACGCAATACGTGCCTCTTTAGTGCAGTCGTGCTACTGAAGATTGCCTACTTTTCTTGATGTATTGCAATTTATTCTTTCTTTCGCAGCCCTCTCCTTTTCCAGTTGAGACACGAGAAAGTGCGTTAAGGAAAGTCGAAGATGAATATCTTACTCCCTGCCTAGATGAAGCGGCTAGTGATGTCGGACTTTGTGGAAAGCAGTGGGACTTCGACTGGTTTGGTGAAGGTGTGTTCAATATCGTTGACCAGTGATGGCATGTAGTTTTCTTGCTGTTTTCTTCTCTAGATTAGCGTATCTTATCTTTGTAGTTGCACAAGTGGTTTCGACTATGTTCGCACATCGTTGCAGCATAATTCTCTGCGTGAAAGTCTTAAGTGGATTCTTGCTATAGGTACTTTGGAGCTACAGCCATCGTTGCCACGTCTGGCAGTCGCCCCAGTCTGGGAGCCACCTTACAGACGTGTAAAGAACGATGGTACACGTGAAATTGGAGTCGAGGATTGGATACCAGATTTTGAACAAGTTCGTATTTCTCATGTCTTTTTGAGTTATGTTAGATGCAATGTATACAAGAGCTTCAGAAACTACACTTAGCGGTGTTAAACGGTTTTAACGTTTCTATTAACTGTGCTGTGTAGTCGGTCATCTGTATGTTGTAGCTTTCTACGTTGTCAAGTATGTACATACGGTATGGTTGTTGCGCGCGTTTGAGGATTCGTAAAACTTGAGATTTTAGTGGATGTATTATATATGTATTTGTTTTGCTCCTGTTTTGTTTTTGACTTGGTACTTTAATTTTTTCCAGGTGGAAACAGAGCACGCAAAATTCAACTCACAAAATTCTTCATCGGTTCTACGGAAACCAGGGCATCCTGAGGACTTTGTGAGAGGTAGCACCAGTAACCATCCCTTTCGACCAGGCGGCTTCGATCTTCCTCAAAGTTCCGGCAAGACTGTCCCTTTTGGAGCATTGAATGGGGATTGGCTACGAGAAGTATTTCATGGTGGTCCACTACAAAAAGTTGCTCCAGGTCTCAAGCATGGTATTGATTTTGGATTGCCAGAGGTTAGCGATCTGATTCTCTCAAAAGATCTCTGCATAAATGGAGGACATGCGTCACCTTCTCTACTTCACGTACAGGAAAGAACATCATGCATTTTCGGGGGATTTCTTCACGGATTTCTTGCTTGTGAATGATAATATAAGGAGAATATATGTTTGTTTGTTGTAGTATACGAATCATTAAAAAGGTCTTTTTATGTAACTGCCTTCAGTTCATGTACTTCATTTTTGTTGTCGACTGTCCATCTGGGTTGTGTTGATTCCGTGGACATGTAATGCACGTTTTCTAATAATCTCTTTTGGGCAACTGTGATTGATTTTTCATGTTTCGGTGTGCAGCCATATCTTGAGCTACAGGACTGGGATGTGATATCAAGATCTGCGGAAGCGCAAGAGGGCTCTGTTTTAAATCATGCAAGTCTTTCTGCGATTTTGTAACTTTTTTATTCCTGATGCTCTATTTTATCTCCCAAGTTTTCATGTGTTTTTCAAGTTTTCATAGGGTATTGAAATTCATGTGTCACATTGACGTTGAGGATCATATTCAATCTTACTGGATTCATCACATGTTCACTGTCTATGAGCTGAGAAGGAGAGTATGAAATGTATTTTTGTAGGATGGAGGAGTCTCGTGCTTTGATGACCTGTTCAAGAAGAATTGGGAGCAGAATGAGATTCCAGCAGAAAGCGACAAAGAAGAAGAAGGTTCCATCATCACATATCTATCGCTT
This sequence comes from Bryoerythrophyllum caledonicum, assembly GCA_963971425.1. Classification (NCBI taxonomy): domain Eukaryota; kingdom Viridiplantae; phylum Streptophyta; class Bryopsida; order Pottiales; family Pottiaceae; genus Bryoerythrophyllum; species Bryoerythrophyllum caledonicum. The sequence continues at coordinate 11,881,959 of OZ020523.1, read as the reverse complement.
CATATCAAATTTTATATATATTTCCTCTAACTAAAAGATATGCTAGTTTTTGGTTGTTGTTTATTATTATTATTATTATTATTATTATTATTATTATATGTTTGTTTGTTTGTTTGCTTGTTTGTGTAATTACAGTACTCTTTCAAAGTTGATGAGTTTATGTTTTCAAAAGAGTCGGTTTTTTTATGGAGGCTAGATTCAGAAAACACCATTGGTCCAGCTGTTTCAACACTGATTCCGGTATCGTTCAGGTTGCATGCAGTTTGTTATCTATAATTTGAAGATCTGAGCTAAAATTTGGGAGCCTTGTTAATGAGATGCTATTCGTTGTGCCAGTGCATGAAATTGACAAGGAAGCAAGTGCAGTATTTCTCGATGTACAATCTGAGACTATTCATCATTCTATGCGGGATCAAGAGGCAGTGTTAGACGAAGTATTGGGAGACCCCAAAGATGTAATACAATCTGCGAAGGCCAGCATAAAGAAGCCTGCAAATAGAGAGGTACACATGTTTGCATCTTCACTATTTTCACAGAACACGAAACCTCGTTATCATTTTCTCTGCGTAAGTAATATTCTGCGGCTATTGACGATGTAATTTGAAGATATGAAATATGTTAAACGCTCGACGTAGAGAAGTTAGGGTCACTTGAGGCATATTTCATGCTAACTGTTGATGGTTCCATTTATTGTTTTAAAAACAAGTTTTTTTAACTTGTGAATTGTTTTTAGAGTGGCTATTGTCTCCAACACTGTCCCTTCACAATGCGGTCCTCTCTACAGGCCCTGCCAGAAAACGATTATTTTTGTGCCGTCTTGAACTGGTCCTAGTAGAGTTATTATGCTCTTTATGTGCTCGTTGTATTGAAATATGGAGCTGCTCTTGTTGTGTATGTGACATCGATGACGTGACCCAGGCAATGGGGGCTTGCTAACTGTAGATTTCCATTTCTGATGTGCAGGTGTGGGCAGTCATGGAACCTGTTCCAAACATTTCTCAGCGTTTTGAAGAACTTGTGCCAGACCTGGCTCTCTCTTTTCCGTTTAAGCTGGATACATTTCAGAAAGAGGTATATCGAGTTGTAGTTTATTCTCCATTTGTACTCAGCCCTGGATACTGGAAAACCGTCTGAAATGAACGCATAGTCTTCTTTGTTCATTTCTAGTTAAAATTATGGACTGTGCTCGTGAATCTCCTCGCCTCTTGCTTCTTTTATCTCTTATTGCTGCATGGTTTTCCCTCAATTATCTCTTGTCTGAACTTTTATTCTTGTGTGGATTTGCAGGCAATATATCATCTGGAAAGAAACGAGTCAGTATTTGTAGCAGCACATACTTCTGCTGGGAAGACTGTTGTCGCTGAATATGCATTTGCGTTGGCTGCTAAAGTGAGTACTTTTTATCAGTTGTGAAGTTTTATAAATGCTTTACATTTTTGCGTATTTGAGGACTTGTAGGTGATTTTGGGTTCACTGAAACATATATTGATGAATTGGTTTGGTTTGGTTACATGATAATAGCAATGTACACGAGCAGTATACACCTCTCCCATAAAGACCATCAGCAACCAGAAGTTTCGAGATTTTGGTGGAAAATTTGATGTCGGCCTGCTGACTGGTGATGTCAGCTTGCGGCCGGAGGCGTCCTGCCTCATCATGACGACAGAAATTTTGCGGTCTATGTTGTACAAGGGTGCCGATATTATTCGAGATATTGAGTGGGTACGCTCTGTTACCACCCTTTCAGATTCGCATCCTCTTTGGGAGCAGATACTTGCTGAAAAAGCTTTTTCATTCAAGTTGACTAACCTTGATCACAGGAAAATAGTCAATCTGAGAGTTGATGGTTATCTTATTATAATCTGAAAAAACACTCACGTGTATTAGTATACATCACTGTTCTGTCCCTGTAATTTCTTTTAGAAAGATCTCCAATCGAGGACCGGTTAAAAATCGATATCGACATTTTCTTCCCTGGTTATGTTTCATTCGACAGAAACTCTTTCATGTGGGTGTCGGCCGGGATCAAGCATTACATGGCAGGATGAAATACTTACCTTAGGCCTTTTATTCGCTGCAGGTGATTTTTGATGAGGTTCATTATGTAAATGATGTGGAGAGGGGTGTGGTGTGGGAGGAGGTGATAATTATGTTGCCGCCTCATGTTAACTTGGTGCTGCTGTCTGCCACCGTAAGTTCTCCTGAACGTTCCAGTAAGGAGACTCTTTGCATCATAACTCTTTTTGGAATGGTTATTTAACCTGGCCCAGTGTATTCATTTGAAAGCCAGCTATCAGTACAGTATCTGAAATTTTGTGCTAGCTCATTCTTGTATCTCAAGGATTGGCAATAGAACACACGCAGAGTCGTAGTGAATATCTGTCCCAAGCGAAGAAGTGCCACTGCCAACTGCAGGCTGCTGTCGAGTTTCTTGAACGTCTGTCTATTTCAAATATGATGGTAGAATTATATTATAGATATCATTAAAGTTTTAAGAGAGTTAGAGAGTTCTCACAATTGTTGGAGAACTGTGACTGACTACACGTTTTGATTTCTTAATGGTAGGTACCAAACACGTTTGAGTTTGCAGATTGGATAGGCAGGACGAAGAAGAAAAAGATATACGTTACAGGGTAAGGGCTTTCTGTTATATTTGGAATGCTTGTGAGCGATTACAACAAGGAAACTGATCCTTGTCATTAGAGTAGCACTCTTTGGGTGGCTACTAGCGAAAGCTTGTAGAAACGATTGTTATGTTTTATTCAGTTACCGTCTCATAACGATGTTTGTTTTTGCTGTTTCAGAACTATGCAGAGACCAGTACCACTGGAGCACTGCATATATTATGGAGGGGAACTGTATAAAATCTGTGAGCAATCAACATTTTTACCAGAAGGTATCAAAGAGGCCCAGAAAGCACTTCTTGCAAAGACAACCAAGCTCTCTGCAGGTTCTGGGGTAGGAAGTTCTGGTCAGGGTCGTGGAGGAGGCACCCAAGGACGTGGCGGAGGACCTCCTGGTCGCGGTGTAGGTATGGCAGGGAGGGGAGGTGACAACCAAAAGGGGGGAGGCCGGAAGGGACCTACTTCAAAACAAATTGCCCAGGGTGCAATAGATGTTGCGATGCGTGGAGGTGGCACTGCTTGGAGGTCAGAAACCTCACAGTGGTATACACTTATCAACAACCTCAATAAGAAGGGGTTACTCCCTGTATGTCGATCTTTCACCTTTCAATGTGTATCCAATCTCGTTTCTCTCTGCTAGTAATCTGCTCAGCTTACCCATGCGTAGCTTTCAATGGCACAAGTTTTCCAAAATGCGTTGCATCGATTTGTAAACTACCTTGTGATATCGTACCTTACATAGGTGATTTTTGGCAGGTGGTGGTATTCTGTTTCTCAAAGAACAGATGTGATCAATCTGCTGATAGTCTAAGTTCAATCGATCTTACAATACAGAGTGAAAAGAGTGAGATATACATGTTCTGTCAGAAGGCTTTCTCGAGATTGAAGGGATCTGATCGACGACTACCGCAAGTAAGAATTAATACTGTCTCGTATTTTGGTTGAATTTTCTCGCTTGGACCTCAGTACGTAAATATGAGGATTTTGAGGTTATTCTCTCGAGTAGTTCTCTGGAGTAGCGTATACTGGTATTGTTTTTAGATTGACAAATTTTCTGCTATTCAGGTGGTGCGTGTGCAAGAGCTGCTAAAGCGGGGTATTGGTGTACATCATGCTGGTTTGCTACCTATAGTGAAAGAGGTGGTGGAAATGCTTTTCTGTCGTGGTGTCATCAAGGTCTACTCTCAAAACCATAGCTCATTTTAGTTTTACACCTACTCTGAGTCACTTACTGCAACGGAGGCTACCGAAAGCTCCTCATGTGTTGTTCTTGTCAATCTGCAGGTCTTGTTTTCTACAGAGACGTTTGCTATGGGTGTGAACGCTCCAGCTAGGACGGTGCGCATAACTTCATTTCTTGATAGCTTTTCGTGCTTGTTTTGATCAGCATATGTGTATCCAGTAATAGGCGTATTACCTAGAATTTGAGATCGTTTTTAATCACACATTTGATTGCTCGCTGTGCATTATGCCTAGTGCATACTGGGTCTTTATTTTTAGTAAATAGGAGGTGACTATCGAGAGTAATGTGCATGCTATGTCATGGTCCAATAGTATCATCTTGACGCCTCCAATATTGCGTGAAATATCTGCAGGTAGCCTTTCACGGTCTGCGGAAGCATGATGGAAAGACATTCCGGCAAATTCTACCTGGCGAGTATACACAAATGGCAGGGCGGGCTGGTCGACGTGGTCTCGATAAGGTCTTCTTCTGCATTTCCGTCTGATTTCTGCACGTATCATATTCAGTTACTGAAACTTTTCTTTTAGTGGGTTTCAGTACTTACAGTGCGAAACAGTGTATTGCATTACCTGCTGTGGCCAGTTGCAATTAAAAGGGAAAATTTCACTGTTTTTTATTCATTTCTATGTGTTTCATGTAACAGGAGTGTATCATTATTGTAGATTGTTGTTCCACGGACTCTTTAAAGTTGAAGGGGTATGTCCAACTCAGTTTAAATCGATCCTAACATACTGATTACCGCTTTGGATTTTTAGGTGGGTACGGTTGTGATAATGTGCTGGGATGATATTCCAGAAGAGGGAGATTTGAAGCGCTTGCTTACTGGAAAGCCAACCAAACTGGAATCTCAATTTCGCCTTACATATAGCATGATACTCAACTTACTTCGAGTTGAGGACCTTAAGGTAAGTCAACTTATCGGTTGTGCTATTGGGGTCAGCTTTTCCTTTGACGGTATGCTTTACAGCAGATCCTAGATACAATAACATGTCTTTAGAAACTTCTTTTTTTAGAGACCCTTAGATAGGGCATTTCCTGGTTAGTTTTGGTTATATCTTGCTGCTTCTTTGAGGACAGGCCCACTGATTGTGGGATCAAAAGCGCTGCGATGCATTAACCTCATGCACTGGATGTGTATTTGCGTAATTAGAGATGATTTTTTGGTGTGCCATCTAGTACTCATGGATTGCTCTACCATTAGCACAATTTTAATTGGTTTGTGGTGACTCAGATTGTAGCAGGATTGACCCGTTGCCGTTTCCAAATTTTCAGGCATATTCATTGATTATTAGTCTAGATTTATTTTGACGAGTCTGTATCCTCGGGATATTATATTTTCCATCTTGAACTCGTAGGTGGAGGATATGCTCAAACGAAGTTTTGCTGAATTTCATGCTCAACGTGCTCTTCCTGAGCAGCAACAACAGCTTTTAGAACGAGAAGGTGCCCTTTCAAAGATGAACGTTCAAATCGAGTAAGGATCACTTTCGGCCTTGTCTTCCATGCTGATTTGTTGCATATCATGTTAGCGATTGTTACAAAATATCAACCTGTATTTAGGTCATTATGAACATTTGCGTAAAGATTTACCACATTTTTGCAGTTGTATACTTGGCGAGCCGTCTATAGAGGACTACTTCAAGGTTTCTTTAGAGTATGACAAGTTAAGGGACAAAACTCAAGAGGCTGTGATGCAGTCCAGGGGAGGACAACAAGCACTTGTGGCAGGGCGAGTGGTGCTCGTTCGCAACTCTGTTGTAAGTTCGTTCAACTGGATGGGCTGGTGTTCTTTGCTTTTGTGTCTTCACTTATTGGGGCACCTCCCTAGCAGGTATAATGTCTTGTTTGATTCCTTTCTACACACCGATTCTAGACTTTTCTGCACTCAAAACGGATGCCTTGTTGCAGGTGCCAGTACCTACCTTGGGGGTAGTAGTGCGAGCGGGCACAGGGAACACCAAATCTCCTATTGTGCTAGCTCTTCATAGGGCTCCTCTTCCTGCCGAAAGAGGAAATCCTGCCAAATCAGTTGTTGCTAAAGCCACCAATGAGCTTGCACAAGAAGGATACTTCATCAGCAAAAAAGGGAAAGACAACAATGATGATTTCTTTATGGGTGTTGGGTCTCGCAAAGGAACTGGAGTTATGAAAATCACCCTGCCTCATTATGGTACAGCTGCGGGTTTAGGGTATGTGGTCATGGAAGTCGACAATCAAGGATTCCTTAGCTTATGTAAAGCAAAATTACGTGTTGATTCTTCTCGGCTGTTGGAGGATAACTCTCCTGCTGCATACACATCAACTGTTAAGGAGCTACTTCAACTTGAACAGGAATATCCTGGGCAGGATCCTCCTGCACTTGATCTTTTGAAAGGTAATTATGAAGGAACCTCATGAGCTATGTTGTAGATTGTACGGCCTTACATTTTTTAACTATTTATTAGCTGTTCCAAAGAAGAAAACTTCCAGAGAACGCGCTACTAGCTATCATAAGTTACGCTTGGTATCTCTGGTTCGTTTGAAGGTTTTGAGTGTAAACAACTGAGTCTTTTGCTTCAAGATGTTCTGTGCCGTTCTGTTGCATTGCTGGAGAGCTCCAACAGACTTACTGAGGATAACTTAATGTGACGCTAATGTAAGGTTTTTGTTCTTAAATGTGGCAGATTTGAAGTTTACTGATTTTGATGTAGTGGAGGCATATATGAAGCAGCAGGCCTTGCTTGAAGTCATGGCACAGAACAAGTGCCATAAATGTCCTAAGCTTCAAGAACACTATACTCTTGTGAAGAACCAGCACATATTGAAAGAGCGAGTTAAAGAGCTGAAATACGAGCTTTCTGATGCAGCACTCCAGCAAATGCCTGACTTTGGAAAAAGGGTAAGACGTATTGTGTGGAAGTAATCGAGGGCGTATTGAATTTGTTGAACTAATTCTTGCTGCTTATCATTATTGTTTGTTGATTTTTTAATTTTTTAATTATCCGGATATGGTGTATTTAACTTCTGATATGAGTGATGTTCCTACGATCTGAAATTGTTAAAAGATGTATCAGCTGGATGCGCAATCATGAAAACTTTACAGATTGAAGTGCGCCTATTAAAATGGGACCAAGCTGTATTGTTCAATTCGTGATTTGATGTAGTGGTTCCAAATTACTGAGTGTTTGAAATTGTTTTGAGGTTGAACGTGCTTCATTGGCTGGCGTGCAGATAGAGGTGTTGCAGGAAGTGGGGTGCATAGACGCTGAACTTGTTGTTCAGCTGAAGGGACGGGTGGCCTGTGAACTTAATAGCTGTGACGAGCTAATCGCTACGGAGTGTCTTTTCGATAACCAATTGGGTGATTTAACCCCTGCAGAGGCTGTTGCACTTCTCTCCTCTTTGGTCTTCCAGCAGAAGGATACTAGTGAGCCTGTGCTGACAGAGCGCCTGGAACAGGCAAAAGACAGGTATTTACCCTAACTTACTACCTGTAACGATACTGCTGTACATGTTGAGGCTTGCTAATATTCAGAGCACTTGCTCGATTGACGGTAGAGATAGTACAGTTCCTTTGTGAATTTGTATCTAGAATTCTCATGGACTTGGTTTCGTTGGAGTTGTTAGAGCTAAGGGTACATGATATCGTTGCATTAAGTATACATCGCACCGCACAATTATTCAGCCATGAGTGTACCTTGACCTGAGTCGCCTAACTATCTGGTTGATTGACAGGCTCTATAAAACAGCTATCAGGCTTGGAAACGTTCAAAAGAGCTTCGATTTGTCACTTGATCCGGAAGACTATGCAATGGGCAACTTAAAGTTTGGTCTTATGGAAGTTGTTTATGAATGGGCTAAGGTGCGTACTCGTTTCTCTGTCCCGGAAGTAGCTCGAAATCATTTCATAAAATCTCCTCAAATTGGACTTATTTTCTATCCAACATCACAGTACCTTTTTGCACGTTTTTTGCAGTCCATTTTATTTATTTGTACTTTGATATACATCTTGCTGACTTCTTGGGCAAGGAAGAATTCGTTGTTGATCATTTTTGTGTCAGTTCAATCAATTGTCACGGCGTTCTTAATCTGACGCTGGTTATAAAACTGATGCTGTAACAGGGAACGCCTTTTGCTGACATCTGTGAGATCACAAATGTACCGGAAGGCTCTATTGTACGTACAATTGTGAGGCTTGATGAGACATGTCGGGAGTTTAGAAATGCAGCTCGGCTTATCGGTGATTCAACCCTCTTTGAAAAGATGGAGCAGGCATCAAATGCCATCAAACGTGATATTGTGTTCGCAGCTAGCCTGTATGTCACAGGTGTTCCAGTTGTGTAACAAGCCAAAAATTGTATTACTTTCCCATCATCGATATTTATGAATTGGTTTTGTACACTCTCCTCCGTAATCTTATTTCTTAGTTATTCTCAATGCATTCATTTCCTGGCAATCACATGACGAGCGCTCTTACAGTTCGTGTGCAAGTGGAGCGCTCTTACGGTTCGTGTGCAAGTGGAGCGCTCTTACGGTTCGTGTGCAAGTGGAGCCTGAACATCGTAGAGTACAACCTGTCTAACTCAATACTGCCTAACTTAATAACGCCTGTAAACCGATACACGTCAAAGAACGGAGACTAACTTACTGCTCAGTCTTGATTGGAAGGCGCTTCATCGTACATTGGAGATCCGGCGCTTGCAGAAAGGGGCTCTTCCACCAGCCACAGATGTTCCGCATGCTCGCCATGGGGATTGGAAATTCTGTCATCGACCATTCGCATCGAAAGCCACGCCTGCACTGGCCGAACCTGCAGAAGCGCCGAAAATGATTCAGTCAGCACACCATCTGAGTCTGCCAGCTGACAGGGACAGAGTTGAAGACGAGCTAGCTCTACCTCGGACAATGGAGCCACAACGATGTCTTGACGCTCATCGACAATCCAGGTAGCTCTCGGCGGATCGTTCTTTTCAGCAACCCCGCAACCAACAACAACAACAGTCAGATTGATGTGCGCAGATGCAGAATCCACACTTGTAAGAACCTTCCAACCCTAACCCTAAAATTCCTTCTTCATGAGGGTGATGAGGAAAGACCATGACAAGGGGCTCGATGTGGCACACGAGGCTCGAAGAAGAATCATCCGAAACAAGCTCGTGCACAGCTCCAAGCCCGTAGCTGCTGTCGCCGTAGCGACCACCTAGTTTTACGTTCTCCGGCAGAGGATATTCCACCACGTCGCCTTCCATAACTCCTCCATTTGCTCGCGTTGTTCTCCTGCGCTGACGACGAGCAACTGTTACTGAAGTCCTTCTATCGATGTGCTATCAAACAGACGTCACTGCAATCAAGAATGAACTCGACTTCCAAAGAGGAGTTAACTGATGTTGATACTGCAGTGCCGGAGCCGCTACCAAATTAGGTTCGAAGCTCAAAGTGATATTTTTAAGTAAAGGTAGCACGAGCGAAAGATTTCTTACCTTCGTAATGATTTGGACGCAGCCCTTAAAGAGCAGAGCCCAATTTCTCTCGTCCTCCTTCGAGACCAGGGAATCGTGCGATAGCAATTTCCAATGCAAGCACGAGCATTGAGAGGCGGAAGTTGAGGAGGTAAAGAGAGGTATGTTCCGGATGCAACAACCGTCGCCATGGCGGTCTGTAGGATTGTGTAGGATGGTTTCGCTTCTTGTCAGGGTGATGTTCGTTCCCCTCCGTTGTCTTGGTGGATGCTTTTGTGGTTTTTGAACTGCTATGCCCTTTCCGTTTACCTTTTCGTTCGTCGCCACTTCTTTTCAATAGGTGTCCATTTCGTGCCAGGCATTTGTTGCATAATTTGTCAGTTCGGACAGCAGCATATGTAAAGTATGGACAGGATTTTGCAAGGAGAAAAGTTGAATATCAGAAGAGTGGGGAGAGACCCTTCAGATTCGTAGGCAGTGCACGAGAGGCAAGGTTTGAAGGACACAATCAGGTAGGAACTCTATCAATTGGGAAGGTGGAGAGGTTGTTGGTGAAGGTTGATTCTTTGAGGCCCACGTTATGATGTGAAACAATTTAAGAACCAATGCTGCTGATAAAACAAACAAGAGCAGGCTTAAGAAAGAAACAAGCCTGGCACTTGAGGCTGACCTACGCAGGGTGAGAACGTGAAAGAAGTGGTTTCTGTGCCATAAAAACTGAGCAGTATTGAGGAACATGTAGGACGTGAAGATCAAAAACTGGAGAGCTAACGCCGTTTGACGGATTGAGAGCGGAAGGATACCAGCTGATCGGGTCTGCAGGTCCATCTAATCAAGTATGTGAGGAAAAAATATCAAATTCCTAATTCTAAATTCTAGTTCTGCTAAGGTCTGGCCGATGATGTCTCAACCTCCAAGACCAACGACACAAGAATACGCAATCGAAAGCTCCATGACATTTACAGCAAAGCTCCATGACATTTACAGAGACGAATAAAAACAGGCAAGAGCTTTCAACTCAAGAGCTGGACCTCGAAACCCATCCCCGAAAACCTCACTGTGTCTGTCCATAATCTGAGCCTACCTGCATATAACACTGACGTTCCCAACAAGACACCACCTGTTACAACCCACAATAGTATTCATCACTCAAGAACTCCCAAGAAAGTACAGAGTTAGTTACCAAGGGCATCATGATATGAAAGCTATGAGAACATGTGTACACAAAAGTCACATCCGAAGGAGCATCAGTTTTCTGAGAGCTCACAGAAGACCAACCGAAGAAACTCCACTTATTCCATGTTCAACATGATCGCTGAACAGCCAAAGAGTATGTAAGTTCTGTCTCATTATACTTGTGATCTCCAGAGCTACAATTCCAACTGCTAAACCTAAGGAACTAGCTTTATGTACAAACCCTAGAGATTGCAGAATTCCATCAGGTACAGGATTTAGGGTTATGGAGACCAACTAGCTCCTGTTACGAAGCTCGGCCAATCTGCGGCTCAAGTCGTCCTCCGCGCTTTCGGTAGTGGACTCCTTCACAGGCACAGACGTCGCACCCGCTTGCGGCAGCCCAACGGAGACCTCGAGACCGTAGTCATCCGCGACCTGGTTGATGAGCGAGTTGACCTCGTCCTCCGGCGTGGACAAGCTGGTACTCCCCGCCATGGCCGTCTCAATGAACTCCGACTGCACCTCCATGTTAACAAACGTCTTCTCGAACTGGTCCATGGTCTGGGAGATCTTCTCCATGTTGCCCACAGCCAGGGAGCTGTCGAGCGCCTTCACGATACTCCCCATCGACTTGGAGATGGTCTGCATCTTGCTCTGCGTGTTGAGCTGCGCCACCACCGCGTCCAGGCGCGAGGAGAGGCGGAGATAATTCAGATGCTCGTTGTGCTTGCGGATGGCGTTCTGCGCGTAGATCCGCGCCCCGTCCATGTTGTTCTTCTCCATGGCCCTCTTCACCTTAAGCTTCTCCGCCTTCTCCTCCTTCTCGCACTTCTTCGCCTCCCGCACCAGCGACTTGGACGTGAACTTGAGCTGGAATATCTGATCCAGCAACTTCTCCTGCGCCCCTCCCCCCATCTCGTCTCCCTCTCTCTCCCTCTCTCTTCTCTCTCTCTCAACCCAAATCACAATTCAAAGTGGATTGCAACAACAGAAACCAGCACCGACTTCAGACGAGTGGTGTTGTTCTAAAGGGAATTGGACCCATCCAGCAAACCCTAGTTCCCAAACCTCGTCACAATTCAAGGTGGATTGTAAAAAGAGGAATCAGGATGTGTGGCGTTTCCCACAGAAAAGTGAATTCTAGAACACTGCATACAATGTGTCGTAGTTTGTGGGGGCAATGGTGAGGCTTTGGTGGCGTGGAGAGCGCGGAGCCTCGGTCACTGTAAAGACAACGTTTCCATACTTTTACTTTATACTTAATACGTACGTTACTTTATACTTTTACTTTTACTTTAAACCTTAAACCTTCTTTTGCTTTTCCTTTAATTATTACTTTAAGCTTTATACTTCTATTTTTACTATACTTTGGCTTGTGATAGAAATTTTATTTTTGAAAACTAATAGTAGAAAGAGTTGTTTGATCTTTTTGATGTCTCTACCAGTCTCATTTAAATTTTGATTTTAGGTGTTCTTTATTCTTTCTTTCTTTAAATATTATTATAAATTTAAAAACATTCTTTTGTTCTATTATGATTCAATAAAAAATTATTTATTTTTAAGAAAATCTTTGTTAAATAAACTTTATTTCATTGATTTAGGAAATTTATTTAGAGATTTTATTGAATTTTTGGAGGAGTGATTAGATTTTTCTGCTTCATTTTATTAATCGTGTTGTTTGATAATAAGCTATCTTAGCAAAACCACCCATTAATGCTATAGTAGACCACTTTTCATCAAGTTGTATTTTTATAATATCTATATCAAGAGCTATTAAAAGTGAAGCATGATTAGGTGATATACCAATTCAACCACTATCTGTCATGTATGAACCTTAAAAAAATTTGATTTTCAAGATCGGTTGACATTCTAATCCATTTTGTGTTAATTAACTAGTTTATATAATTGTGTAACTTCTCAATGTTATTTTATAAAGGAAATTTTCTCATGATATCAACGTTAGAAAGACGTGAAAGCGCGAGGCTATGGGTGTAAGGTTGGATGACCTATCACCACCACCAACCCCAGAACCAACAAACCACCAGCCGCCCACTCCATTTCCGAAACTTTAGGAAGTCAGTTATGATTGGGTCTCAGTTTATAATTGGTTCAAAGCTCTCGGTTTTTAGTCTCTTGCACAAGTGGTCATTAGCACAACTTACTGTGGAAGTAGAGAGTTTTGTATGTCGAGAATGGGTCACAACTTACTATCCACTTTGAAAATTTGTAGCAATTTCAATATGAAGAAATAAATGGTCACGACAATTGCAATATTCATGAAATCCTATTTTGAATTCCCCAAAAAATTCTTACCACGTATACAAACGCTATAAATAGTTCATCAAGCTTAAGTTGGTGGTTACAAGTCATCCAACCTTACGCAAAGTTGCCAAAGTTCTAAAAAAAAATTGAGTTTTGATTTTGCAGTATTTCATGCATTATTAGATAGGTTCAAAGAACGACTTTTTAGCCTAAGATATATAAAGTTCAATTTATTATCAAAAATCCCTTTTTAAAAAATAAAAAAATTGGTTTTTAAAATTAAAAAATTTAATTAAAATATCCCTAGAATTTAGATTTCTTGACTTTTGGTTCTGGTGAACAAATAGTCACCGAGGTTCTCCTCTCTTTTGACAAGGATAGGATAAATCCATGGTTAACAGTATATGGTTGTGTTTGTCTTTCAATATAAATGGAATAGAGAATCTTTAATAAACATAAGTTTGGTTTTTATTTAGATATTTGATTTTTCCGAACAACATTTTTCCACAATCATGATAATTCAAATAAGATCATCTAGAAGATAATCAAAAGACGAATTGTAAGATGTGTGCATTTGAAGAATGTGATATGATTTTTTTTCTACCCTTCTTGTACTCTAAATGGTCATTGTATATGACTGCAAATACTATGAGAATTTCTCATTGTGCATGGCCTAAATTTTACCTACCTATGTTCAAGCTTATGTTAGGTCAATGCATGCCAAAAATCACAAATATTAGAGGGGTTTAGGGTATGAGAAAAATGATATAAAACAAGCCCATTTATAAGCATGCCAATTTTAAAATAATGGTTATGAAATGTGAAATCCAAATGATAGATAAATGGATCATGGATTCTTCTATTTGATGGTAAAAAAATGGGAGAAAATAATAAAATATCTACTTCTTGTTTCACTCCTATGCATTTCAACTAACAAAAAGAAAGGGCTACCAACAATCAAACAAGCATGTATGCACTCCTCCCGCCAACTAGTGGATGGCCATGGCCGCTTAGAGGTTGCAATCATGTCTAACAATCTCTGCCCAAAACTAAAAAGGTCTTGAACAAGAAAGATGAAAAGGTTTGTAGAAAGAATGTAGAATCCTGGAGGAATCATTGCAAGGGTCTTTATGGGAGGTATTCATGGTACATATATATAGTTACAGTATAATATAACTTATATAATATCTACTTATATAATAGGCGACAGTCTGTCTGTCCGCCGCTCCCGGTCACGTGACCTTTGGATTTGCCATTTGAATCAAATGTGCCCTTTGAATTGAATGTGAACTTTGAAAGAATCCTCCATATGTGCCCTTTGGAGGAATCCTTTATAGTGCCCTGTGGAGGAATCTTTTATAGTGCCCTTTGGAGGAATCCTTTATAGTGCCCTTTTATTCAAATTTGGCTTATTGAGTTTTAAAATTGTATTATGTATCAAAAATAGAAAAATAAAACCATAATTTCCAACATATTGAAACTATACAATATACTACCTCGGGTACATAAAATAAATGGTAGTTACCTAAAGACAATAACACGTATATGAAATAAATATTGGGTATTTAAAGTGAATAACAGATATATATATATATATATATATATACACACTACATAATGCATATATAATGGGTAAATTTGATTTTTGCATTTACATATGTTTATTTAACTTGGGATTGCCCCGGCCAGTTGATGACAACGGGGGATAAAATACAAAACATACAAACGTATATTTAACACACCATCCTCCGTTCTTCCCATCGGGACGACGGGTATCAACCCTAGTAACTATATTATATATCTATATTTACCATCTTATATAATATGCTATTATGTTTATTCTTATAAACTAAAACTCTACAATGTAGTATACTAATATACTAAGTAATATATATAATGATATTTAGATTTTGAATATGTTAGTAGTATATAATAGGCGTCTGTCCGCCCACGGCTCCCGGTCACGTGACCTTTGGAATTGCCATTTGAATCAAATGTGCATTTTGAATTGAATGTGAACTTTGAAAGAATCCTCCACATGTGGCCTTTGGAGGAATCCTTTATAGTGCCCTTTGGAGGAATCCTTTATAGTGTCCTTTTATTCAAATTTGGCTTATTGAATTTTAAAATTGTATTATGTATCAAAAATAGAAAATTAAAACCATAATTTCCAACACATTGAAACTACACAATATACTACCTCGGATACATAAAATAAATGATAGTTATCTAAAGACAATAACACGTATATGAAATAAATAATGGGTATAAAGAGAATAGTAGGTATATATAGTACATAATGCATATAAAATGGGTAAATTTTATTTTTGCATTTACATATGTTTATTTAATTTGGGATTGTCCCGGTCAGTTGATGACAACGGGGAATGTACTTGATACGATTTATATTCGATTTGAGCTTATAGGTTTTAAATCACAAAACATACAAATGTAAATTTAACACACCACCCTCCGTTGTTCCCGTCGGGACGACGAGTACCAACCCTAGTTACCATATATATTGACATTGTGTTACATAGTACAATATATTGTTTACTTATATTATATTTAATATACATTTATGATAATTTTTTTAATATGATACGAATATAATATATTAGTATAAATATACATATTGTCACGGAACATAGCGTTGAAGATCTCTCTGTATTGTAGGATTTTAGTGTAGATTAGTTTGTTGCTAATCTACAGGTTTAGGAACGTGTGGGCAGTGCACCACATTCATCTCATAGATGTTTCTCATTCATTTAGGGTTGTATGTATGTGCGTATAACGCTACACACATCCTTGGCTTGACGTTTTTGTCAAATCAAGCTTTGTGAATGAGAGTGGAGAGTAGTGGTTGAGAGTTGCTTGTATGTGGCAGTTTAAGTCATTAGTAAAATCTCAATGTTTTCAATTTCACACCACACTCGTTGATTCATCCATTGTGGTATGCGTCACGCTTGACTACTCTTGTGATACACAACACTTTCAATTGACAAAGACCCTCCATTTCCTACTACTAGATCTCTTTTCATTGAGCTAGAAAATGTGGAAAAAATTGTGGGTATTTGGATCGATGGCATAGAGCGCAATTGGACAATAGCAACGCAATAAACTAAGTGTGATTTGGACAATTTTGGAAGAAGTTGCGAGGATTGCAAGGTTTGAAGCAAGGTCACCTGTAGCATGTTTGAGCGATTTCATCCTTGCAGGATTTCATCCATGGAAATTTTACATCCGCGACTGATTTTATCCATTTTTGTGGTTTCATCCATTGTGCACAGATTTCATCCACGGTGGATGAATCTATATTTGTGTAGAAGTTATTTGACCGTGAATTAATATCTTCCAAAATACTTATTATTTTTGAATTCCGATTGCAAATTTGATCTTCCCATGGAGGTTTCTACCTAGTGGAAAGGAAAAATCTTAGTGAATTTTTTCTTTCCAAAACCACATTTTTGTGGATTGTTATGAAATTAAAAAAAAATTAAAAATTTATAGTCAAACTTTGGAGGTATATATCTAGGGCAATTTAACACGGTTTTGAGTGAAATTTGCGCCTTTACTTAGGAATTTTTGCGCTTAATCATAATAAATGTTGGATTGGTGTTTTGGCTCGTTTGTAACCTAAGGTATTGATTTTTTGTTGGGAGGACTTGTATTTGTGAACATCGCAACCATAGAAATCCCATTACCTCTTTAGAATTTGACTTAAAGAAACACTTTTGCGTGTTTCTCTTTGCATTGTAGGTATTGCAATTTGAGGCATTCACTACAGGCGGGTGCCAGTGGCTCTGTCCTTTTTTGTCAATCCTGTTTTTATATTGTTTGGAGAGAGGATCTGATTTTGATTTTTGGATTCTTGTGCGGTACCTCCCCTTATTGCAAGCTTGTTGCTGGAGTTTTTTGGTAAGCCCCGTTTCTTGTTGTATTAGTTTGTGATAGGATACTGCAAGAGTAAAGTTGGGTTGATGGACGGCAAGACCTTTTTATGTGGGGGGTGGTGGTTGGACCTATGCTAGGTGGAGGTGATGACCGGTGAACCACACAGATTTGGTGGTTTTATAAGTGCACGTTGCTCAATTGTACCCTCACCCTTTAGATGGTACCTACGAATAGTTCCAGGGGTGGTTTCTGTTTATGATCATTACCAAGAGTCGGTACCACTGCTCTCCCTCACCAGACCACCCGGAGAGTGCTTCCACCAGAGTCTTTGGGCCATGGTCGGATATCGGCGAAGCTTTTGGGTCTATTTTGATGTTGGATACCGACCGTAGGCTTCGGATTTAAGGTGTGGACACGTTTGACGACATGGAAGACGATCACCATCATGTCGTGCGAGACAAGTTCTCAAGATGAGCTGAGGGCATCTCCTTGCCCAATTGGCCGCTGTGATTCTAGAACAAGATGGATGAGAAGTGCCAACGGACGCCGTTGTTTATCGATTGATATGCATTCGAGCTATTGCCTCAGCTTATGGAGTTGGAGGCACTTCATATGTACTGGAGGAGGACCACATAGCACCCGACAAAATTACGTCCGGTTGAGGAGTACTAGTGCCAACCTGTGGAATTGGTGACTGTGCTCTAGGAGAGTACGGTTGCCCAAATCCCAACTACGGCAGAGCAGCCCAAGGTGGAGCCGTGGAAGAGAATTTTTAGTGAAGATTCCAGAGGCGAGGGCGTTGCTATTGTAGGCAAACGGTTTGGCATGAGGGCCATGTCACGTTTGGCTGAAGCCACACGTGCGGCATTGATGTCGGTTGACAATCCGCTAGCCTTCGATCCTCTAGCGCAGTTCATGGCGCATCTGGAGGTGGAGTATGGGGGATTTTGGCGTGATCAGATGTAGACCAACCTTGATTGCTGCCAAAAAAAAAGGAGGATATCCCCTGTACGATGTACGTCCTCGTCGCACGGTTGTCTGCAAAGTCTAGTGGTGTTTTCACAGAGCGTCAGTTGGTGCAGATCTTCCAGCCGAAATTAGAGAAGAAGGTACAAAAGGCCATCAATTGGCACCTCCCATTCAAGTACAAGAGTAATGAAACATTGGCTCATGCATTTGCCGAGGTGGAGGGCCTAATGAAGGCCATTAGTGTAAAGGAAGCTACGGCCCTCATCACTTCTATGCTGGAGGCTCTGAAGTCGAAGAAGCTTGCTACAACTACTGGTAGCTTGGCGGACGCACAACCTAAAAAGGTTGTGCATTGTTGGGCTTGTACGGAGGCTTGTCACACCAAGGAGGACCCCAACTGCTCCAAGAAGAAGGGGGTATGCACGATGAAGGCCAAGCCTAAGATCGAGGCGGAGAAGCCTATAGTAATAAAGACAGAGGGCAAGGGGAAGAAGCCCGTGACATGCTCTCACTATAGCAAATTTGGCCATAGTGATGAGAGTAGCTTTGCTCTTCATCTGGAGAAGCGCCTAGGATATTTAGCTGCTGGATCGCATGTGGTGAAGATACTTCACGTCAAATTGGCAAAGCTAAAGAAGCAGATGAGCGTAATGGCCTATTTGGGGCAAGTAGCAAATACATAGCCTTTGATAAGGGGTCGGGGCTTATCTTTGGCCCTAGACCGCTAGTTCTATGGCGCTTCAAAGGAGATTATGGTAGCAATTTCCACTTGTGCTTAGACTACCACACAGGCAATGGCACCCTCTTTTATTGTATTGGGTAGTAGCGGGCATTTACGTCATGGAGATTTGCCAGACCACATTGATCAGTCCCGGCTACCTTTTTCTTTTAGCATCGCGGATGTGACTTGTCGTGTACAACCGCATTGTGCCAAGATAACATTGTGCTAATCAGGTGAGAGCGCACAGTCAGAGACAACTCGAGGGTAACGGTGACATAACCACCACGGTTACCTCTATAAAACAACAAAACAATACACACTTACACACTATCAACAATCCAGACTAAGGGAAAAGAAATAAATGACCCATAACCTCGTACACCAAGAAGTAGTAAGCGGTCTACAAGTACCCCTTTACTAATAAACAAGTAGAAAATATTCATACACTACACATAGTCAAGCCAATGCCATTCTTACAGAATGGTCGTACAATAAAATTGAAGCTAAAGAAGTGCACGCACGCACGCACTCTCTCACTCCATCACGTGGGAGACTCAACTTGAGAAAGATGAGTCTCCTTCAACAACACGTGGAGGTCATTTGGACTTCAAGTCCCAAATGAGGTGTCAAAAGACACCACCAAGGCCCTAAAAGTCAAAAGACTCTAATACTAACTCTAATAAATAACTAGAGCTAGAGTCTAGGTCTTCCTTGGGCCGCTTAACCTTCTAGTTGGTTTATAACGCATAAATCAACCTCCACAAACCCTCCAACACGCCAAACCTGACACTTGTCGTGCACAACCGCATTGTGCCAAGATAACATCGTGCTAATCAGGTGAGAGCGCACAGTCAGAGACAACTTGAGGATAATAGTGACATAACCACCACCGTTACCTCTAAAAAATAACAAAACAATGCACACTCACACACTATCAGCAATCCTCGTGGTCTACAAGTCCTTTACTCGTCCCCTTCGCCTGTGCTGAAGCCCCTTTCACACCGGCGAACCACATAGTTTATATATAAACTGAATCATAATCGTCAATGAAAACCTCTCAGACCATAGAATCAATGTGGTCCACATGAAAAGACGCTAAAAGACTCAATAAACAAAGGGTAGGCCGGGTGCAAGTAGAGCCCCATCGTTAATCGCCTCTAACATATTTTTAATGCTAGACTTTGTCTACTCAGACCCTCAACGTGCTAAAGAGTCACGACAAGACCATTGATCTACTGGTACCTCCAAAAGAGGTAGGGTTAAGCATTCTAAATGCCACCCCGTAAAACATAAGTCACAAATAACTATTGTGGCTGCCCGTTTGGCACTACCACACAACCGACAACATAATCCAGCAGAGATATAAGAGAGACCAGGGTGTATTGTCCCATCAATGTGTGATAAATGGCAAGGCGCACAATTGAGTGTGTGATCCTTCCACATCTTGCCATCACGACCTTCCAACACTAACACCCCTATGTCTTTCACATCACGAACTCTCAAGAATATCCTTCCTGTTGTCACATCCAAGGTGGTGGGCAGTGCTTGCTGCAAATACACATAGTCTCCAAACGCCACACCTACGGTCGATAACCACCTCCCCGTATTGTAGCATAGTGCAACATATCCCGATGATGAGCAATGGAGAGGTTCTCCAATGCCATAGGCATCACCCTTTGAACAACTCTGCACGTTGCTCACACACTTGAGCCCACGTGTCTAGATTGTCCATGTTAGCCAACACGGTGTCAGCATCTGCTCGAATGGCCTTTGGTAAAACCGGGTGCCTTCCAAACAATTGATAGTAAGGTGAAAAAGACGCCAAGGACGCTTGTTTGCTGAACTGATAGCCCATTGCTATCTATAATCTACGGTAGCTGCAAATCCCAATCCTGGTGATGTCCTTTCTTCAAGCTGTACTTCCGGAGCCCCCTCTTGACGGTTTGCACCATGCGCTCTACCAATCCATCTGCTTCGGGGTGATCCCTCGAAGTAGTGCGATGATCAATCATCGCCTGCTCATACAACGTCTGAAATTCACCCAAGAATTCTCTACCTTGGTCTGTGAGTACCTTTGCTGGAGCTCCAAAGCGACTCAAAACACGGTCAAGAAACAAATAAATGGCCCCTTCACTGAACTTATCAGACAATGCCATTAACTCTATGCATTTCGAGAAATGTTCGATGATTACCAAGACATACTTGTTGTGTCGAGGTGTCACTGGCAATGGACCTGTAAAATCCAAACTCCATCTATATCCTAAGCCCATAATTGGCAAATGTTGTAAGTGAGGCATTGGAGCGCTAAATGACCCTCGTACCCGGTCACACACCATGCACCGGGCCACCAAAGCTTGCACTTGGGATTGCATTCTACGCCACCAATAGTGAATCTGAAGTAGACTATAAGTCCTCCGCACTCCAAAGTATCCAAGGTCCTCATGTGTATCCTTAATCAGTTTCACTCTTTCTATTGGAGCTGGTACTACCCTCTTAGTACCATCTGGCCACAATCTCAGATGGTGAGTCCTCTCCCACACAAACCTCTTAGCTCGTTGTAGAATTCGATCTCTCTTCTTATGAGACCATGAAGCCACCGTGTCTCCATCGTTCAAAAACTACATCACATTCGTATCTTCATGGATATCTTTGGCG
The DNA here is from genome assembly GCA_963971425.1 of Bryoerythrophyllum caledonicum. Taxonomy (NCBI): domain Eukaryota; kingdom Viridiplantae; phylum Streptophyta; class Bryopsida; order Pottiales; family Pottiaceae; genus Bryoerythrophyllum; species Bryoerythrophyllum caledonicum. The sequence goes on along the minus strand of OZ020523.1, from coordinate 11,860,977 downwards.
CCCCCAAACTCTTCACCTCCATCCTCATCCACTGTGGCCACAGTAGCTTCCGCGATGGTGTCTCCATTCAATGCCAATATCCCCGGAAAGACCGAACAATACCAACCTGGCAACGGGTCGGTTTCACCCTTAATATGCCACCTAGCACCTGTATCATCGTCTTGGTTTGGAATTGGATTGCGGCTAAGGCCATCAACATCCATATTTACCAAATCTGCCCTATGAACCACCTTGAAGTCATACTCCATCAACATCAAGGTCCACCGTGCTAATTTCCCTGTCAATTTGTCAGACTCCATCAACCATTTCAAACGATGATGATCTATAACTAACAGAAATTCATTTCCATAAAGATAACACCGAAAATGAGCAATTGCCCATATTGCAATCAAACATTCCCCTTCATACGAGCTGTACTAAGCCTCAGCGTTGTTGTTGGACCGGATGGCATATGCAATCACAAATTCCTTGCCATTTTCATCCATTTGCGTCAATACAGCACCAATCCCCAACGAGCTCCAATCTGTGTGTAGCTGGTACGTCCTTCCTGCAATAGGCCTCCAAAGTATTGGTGTTGATGCCAAACGATCTTTCAATTGTTGAAAGGTCCCCTCTTCCTCATCTCCCCACATCCAAGGTTGATCATTCCTTGTCAACATGGTTATTAGCTTGGCAATAGCATTGAAAGTTTTGACAAATTTTCTATAATAGTTACACAACCTCAGAAATGCTCTCAACCTACTAACATCTCGTGGTCTAGGAATAGACATCACTACTTCCACTTTGCTAGCTACCACACCTAATTTACTTGGATAAATCATGTGGCCTAAGTACTCAATGTGATCAAAGTAGAATTTGCACTTACCAGGGTGCAACTTTAATCCATAAAGCCTCAATCTAGCAAAAACCTCCATCAACTGTGGTCTATGTTGCTTTCGACTCTTGCTAAAGAGAATGATGTCATCAACATAGCATCTCACGAAATCGAACCCCGAGAATACTCTGTCCATAACCCTTTGAAATTCTGCTGGAGCATTCTTCAATCCAAACGGAAAAAACTTCCATTGAAACAACCGGTCCTTCCCATCTCTGTCAATGCCCCAAAACGTAGTTATCTCCTTGTCTTCATCTCTCAATCCAATCTGGTGGTATCTAGAGCGTAAATCTAACGTACTAAATACTTTGGCATGGCCAATGGCCTCAATCCAATTATCATAAATGTCCTTCTTCGATGGTAAAACCGTTGCTGATGTATACTCACAATCTGGTGGAGCCAATTTCACCAACACTGCAGCCATCAATTGGGAGTATTGAAGAGACAAAAAGTGCTTATTAACTTAACCGACGAAACTTGAATTATTAACTGACAAAAAGTGCTTATTAACTTAACCGACAAAAAGTGCTTATTAACTTAACCGACAAAAAGTGCTTATTAACTTAACCGACAAAAAGTGCTTATTAACTTAACCGACAAAAAGTGCTTATTAACTCTTTCACCCTTGGTTGCTATTGAATCTCATGTGAAGGAGACTCCTCTCCTTCCTCCACAATAACGCTCTTAAGTCCTTCTAATTGATCAAGTTTGTCAATTTCTTCCATGTGAAAAACTGTGTGTTCTTCCAAGAAGATCTTCTCCACAAGATCCTCCAAATCAATCTCTCCCTTTCATCTGCATTGGGCTTTACCATCTCCTACGACAATGAATCCCATACAAGTCTAGGTCCATTATCCTTGAAAGCATAAGACTGTGCAAAGCTAACGAACGTGGGCAAGGCCTTACGTGGTTCTCCCTTGTGGTTAACCACCGCTAATGGTGTCCGGTCATCGTGATACACACGCCGTGGTGTCCTGTGAGGATCCAAAATATCACTCACATACACATCTGGACGTTTAATGCAACCCACCGCGGACTGTAGCAACTCTGCTAGTGCCAGATTTGTCCACCACAAGCGTGGTCGATGTGCTCTTGATCCTACTACAGCCGCATCAATTAGTACTGGCAAACCCAAAGTCAGATGGATTCTATGCATACTCTCGAGTATCCTGGACCTCGAACTGCTCACCATCGGCACGTTCTCTACAATAAAACTAGGCGGTTGCCTCTGAGAAGTCTGAAGCAACCGAAGCACTCAAATCATGTGAAAGAGCCTGGAAGAACGGAAGCCTTTTAACCCATTCTGATTTCCTGCCATAGACATGCGTTGGCAAGGCCATCCTACAATGACAAGGTCCACATGACCCATACGGTGAATGTCATCGTCTGATGGCAAGGAAATATCGCCCACAACTGTAGAGAAGAAAGTTTTGATGGCACTAGTGGCCAACAATTCTAAAAATTGTGTCTTCAGTCTCCGTGTGTGACGTTTGGCCACATGCTTTGCTGCTTCATCCACATCCACATAAATGTAGCGCTTAACTTTGATCCCAGCTTATAAAATAGCTGCCAATCCTGTGCCAATTCCTACAAATAGCTCTAACAACAAGATGCCATCCGTTGGTGCCTTCGAATGGATGGTAGCAGTATCTAATGGAGGCCCTAGGACTCGGTCAAATCCAGGCTCCTATTGCATCTGTGGTAGCATAGAATGTTGTCATGCTTCTTCCACTACTTACTCCGCGGCCTCTCTCAATTGAGTGGTGTTGCTCCACGCCGCCTCAATCCCTAGTTGATATCCTTCTTCCTCTCCACCACTTGTGTTGCCCATGTAGACATCCACCTTCTCTGAAATGTGATTAACAATAGAAGGATCTTGAAAACCTGCTTGAAACCATGAAGGTTTCACATTCATACATCTAGAGAAGACAAGCACATCAACAAAGTTACCAGTAAGAACTTGAACAAATTCAGCTGGCAGCTGAGTCTTCCGTCCCTCTCCTGCTTGCCATCCTAGTTTATAGCTTGCTGACTCCTCCCAGAAATCCAAGGTGAATCCCATTGGGAATAGCACCGCCGAACGTACCAAGACATCATATGACATGGCCTCCGTGACTATTGCCTTCACCTTCATAGAACTAGCATCCGCCACATCACTTTAATTGAGTTGTAACACCAACTTAGCCCTTGTGATCCCTGTAGCGTGCTCTGTACCCCACATGGATGTGCTAATGGTCCAGGGACACTTCTCTAAAGTATCCCCAGTCAAATCCAACCCTTCAATAGCGGACGCTCCCAGCATCAAAGGTTGAGCTTTTGAATCCAGAAGCACACGTCGAGGTACAAAAACCTTCCCCTTAGGCCCAACGAATTGGAAAATGCCTTGAGAATTGTCAACCACTACCACACCAGGAGTAATGGATGATCTCTCAATCGCAGGTCTGGCGGCCATTGTTTTCACACGCATGGTTGTTAAAAGCAGCCCCTCCAGGTTGTCACTCTGGCTCTCTTCAGCATTAATTATCTCCGTCTTCAACACATTAACACCCGTGGAGTTGTCCAACTCACACATTGAGGCTACAGTCTTAAAAACCTCTGCCACACTATAGCCATCTTATAACAACATCTTAGCAGAAAATAAACAAGCTTCCTACACAGAAGTTGTTGCCTCCATAAATGCTCCAAAACCTCTTGTGAGTCCTCCAGCTCGTGGTGAGGCTTCTGTGGATGTCGTCACTAGTTGTGATGGAGACACCATGACGACGTGGGCACCATCTCTTCCAATGTGAAGGATTGAGGCAACCTTGCTTGTCGATTATTCTTTCCATGGTGAGGATCTAGAATTGGACTAGCTCCACGTGGAACATCCTTGAAAATTAGAGTATGACTCCGTGTGAGGGCGTAGGCCTCTTGTGTGTCATCCCTGATGGCAAGTGCCATGCCACTTAACATAATGTCTCCAAATTCATCATCCACAGAACTGAAACCGCCCCCAGCATGGAAACTGGAAGTAACCTGAGGGTTGCTACCTATCACAATAGTGTTGGCACTCATTGCTTCCATTTTGGCCTCCAACTCTGCGAACTTGGCTTTCCAGCTTTTCTTTTCCCCTCCAGTGGCCTTGGACTCTTTCTCCTTGCCTCCTCCTTTGGCTCCCTTGCTCCATGTAGGCTTCAACTCTGGATGAAGCTTCCAGCAGCTGGCCTCTGCATGCCCCTTGGCACCACAACCACAGCAAAAACCTTCAGTCTGAGGTGTGGAAGTCTTATCTTCCCAGCAATCCTTCCTCAGATGTCTTGGCTTCGTACATTTGAAGCACAAGGCACCAGTGTCTACAGTAAACAAAGGGATAGCCACCTTGGCCACCATAACTTTCTTCGGGACCTTCTCTTCACGTTTGAAAAACCCCATGGCTGCCTTCTCTTCCAGTAAATTTATCTCAATCTGCTCCGAGGTTTCAAAAACAAACCGTAGTGTAATTGATACTCCCAATCGCAATGCTTCATTGCGAACCAAGGTCTTCAACACCTTGTCCAGGATATTATACCAGTGTTGCACTGCCTGTTGCTCTGTAACTCCGTGAGTGGCTGAGATTAGTCTTCTAAATCTCGCATGAGCCTCTCTCAAAGACTCGCCACCTCCACGAGTGAAGGAACGAAGGGCCTTCATCTTATCCGCCTTCTGTCCTTGATAGTCTCTGTGGAGTTGCACAAAGCAACCCCACAGTGGGATTGAATGGAGGTGGGTGATTTACCAGTCCTTCTGGATGCATCATATCCTCCATCGTACTTGTGCCTTCCTCCATCTTCCCCTTGGACAAAAGTGGTGATGTCACCCTAGGTGCTCTACCGAATACGTCCACATAGTTAGGTGCGTAAAAATCTCTCCAGGCCATAATTTTGAGAAATGAGCCTCCTCGAACTCTCCGTAGTCCGCCGGTGGGGCTCCCTCCAGACACCGAAATAATGCTCTCCACACCATGTACGGATTGAAGTTATGATTACGGGACTTCTAGAGTTCAGACCACATGGTGAACTCCCTCTTCAAGTCATCAACTTCGATGGTTCCTGTGGCACCCGAAAATCTTTGTATCCCTCTTTCTCCGCCTCCATATGATGAAGCCATCTCCTTCCAATGAAAGTATGATTGGTTAGGCTTTGTGGATAAAATTGGGACTTGAACACTCACCTTTGAGTTTTCAAAAAATTCCTCTTCTTCTATCAATGGCAAAGCACTCTCCTCTGCCTCTTCTGCTTGAACACAATTTTCTGTCAACACCCTCTCACTAGCATCTACTGAAAAGGGGGTGTTTCTCCGTCTGAACCCGGGACCTTTCCGGTTATCCAGATTGCTAGTTTGGTGATTTACTCAAACAATCGCCAAACTTCATGGATTCCTCTCATCTCTGGAGCATAGATCGTAGGTGTCACTTCCCAATCCAACAACTCTAAAGTAAGAGTATCCCACACACTAGTGGCACGCTCTTGCCACGTGTTAACCTCCCACTGTCACATAGTGTGGAATAAGAACCCTTCGCTCTCAAACTCGGTGAAAATAAGGGAGAAGGTTGGTAGTTGGATGCCTGAAGAGAAGTCCTCTACATCTACACCATACCTTGATCCAGAATTTTGCAGAACCATGGCCTTACCTTCAATCACCAAGTCCTCAACTCTAACATTCCCACGAGCGCAGCACAAAGGTGCTGGAATTCCCTCCTTCATCCGAAGTGAGCGGATCTTCTGCATCCCGCCAAATAAAGTCCAATACTTCACCGATTCCGTGCTCAATACTTTCGTGCTTGGTTTACGCAAGTTCTGGGGCCCTGTACGAGATCTAGCTATGGGAGAGAGCTCAAAGTTCCTGTGGCTATCGCTTGCTGCGGAGGGAGAACCCTTCACTTGTGGGCTCTGCGAGCAAGTGATCAAGATGTCCAACACTTCCTCATTAATTTCCACCTTTGGCCCACTAGCCTTCTCAGGTTTCTTAGACTTACCTCTACCCTCCATGGTCCATAATTTAAGTCCCAAATATCCTTGAAGCACCTTTAAACCATGAATGAATCCTTGTTGAATGATATTTTTAATATTCATCCATTTTTGGATGAAAATAGAACGAATCAAAGTTTCATGGATGCACATAAGATATCATCCTTCCCAAATGAAAGACATCCATTCTTCGCCAAACCTCATCGGCAGTGTGAAAAGGCTTGAAATATAACTAGTTCCGTGCATTTGAAGAAACCCCAGTGTGAACGGGACTACGAAATAATCGGTTCTCAAAGCCCAAACCTGCAGTGTGAACAGGGTCGGGCAATAGCTAGTTCTAAGATATCTCACATCCACAGTGTGAACAAAAAAATTCAGCAACTAGTTCACAAAATAACCCGAACCCGATCTTCGCAGTGTAAACATGTATCACAACTAACCGGTTCCGCGAATCCCACGAAACTGCAGTGTGAACGAGGTAACATAATAACTGGATCTCTATATAATCCGAAAGTTCCAGTGTGAACAAGGCATTAGTACAAGAACCATATATTGGCAAAAGAACCAAATATTGGCACAAGCATGTATAAGCGCCTAGCGGATATCAGTGTCCAGCGGGTATCAGCAGCACAATTGGGTATGTAGGACACAACCCGGGCATCAAGACCTAAATCGGGTATTAGCATACAAAACCGAGTATCAGACGCAAATCCGGGTACAAGGCGTGAATCCGGATATAATACGCAAACTTGGGTATCAGCAACCAGGCGGGTAGCAGCAGCCACTACCGAATACAGTATCAGTAACGGGTATAAGTATCCGAACCGGGTATCAGCAGCAGCAGTCAAGTGTGAATAGCAGCAGCCGGATAGGGTAGCAGAGTCCGGGTATAAGTACCATAGCCCGGGTAGGGTACCGCGCAGACTGTGTCTGCGCCCTGTCTGTGAACGCCGAATCTCCCTCCGTGTCTACACACTCCTCGCGTCTACACCGTACTATCAACCCTCAACTCACAAAATCACTCCCCTCAGCGCCTCTCAGCGGTTGGTTCAAAAGACGGCTCCAACACCCCAATTCAAACGTGCATCAGCCGTGGCACCCTGAAACCAATGCACTCCCAGTTGCTGACATTCCTGTCAATCGCGTCTTTGTGCATACCGCAACTCCCGCTTCTGCACACAAAGCCTGCGTTTGCACACACACCCTACGCCTGCACATACAGCCCAACTCACAGAACCATAGACAAATTCACTCCTTCCAAAACTAAAATTCTTCGTTGCACTCTCCACCGCCGAACACAGCCGAAACAATGACGTAACACTTGCTCTATGAGTCTACGCCCGGGTATGCGTTATTTGAGACGATGGGGCTTGACGAAATCGGGCCGAATGCGGAGGCGATTCAGGAGTCCGTCACGGACGTGACCCGGTTCGGGAAGGTGGAAAAGCTGATGGCGTTCAGCCCCTTTACGTCCGCCGCGGACGCCCTGGACCAATGCAACTTTGTCATCGAGGGGATCATGACCTCGGAGTTGCCTCCACGGTCACCTTCGCCTTCGGATCCTGACACTTGCCGTCAAGACACCCGTCCGACGACCACACTTAGTGCGACACGAATCCCGTCAGCACCGACGAGTACGGAACGAACGACGACGTGGTTCAGAGTTGCACTAAATACAAGCATCCTCCTCTTCCATCGCCGAAATGAAACTCTCCCCTTCTCGCAGCCTCCATCTCTCGACCTCACGCGCTCGCACGCAGCCTCCAGCAAGCTCCCTACGTCGCCAAGTCGAATCCACAGCAGCCTCTCAACATCCACCTTCCTCAACGTCAGTAGGCTCCTACAAAAGTGGATCTACTCTTTCATCCTTGGATGCGACGCCAAGTCAACGGATCTTCATCCGCATGTAGTGGAAAGTCACTCTCCACCACCCCTCCTTTAACCTTATCTCCAACATTCATCCATTCTCTTCTAAGTATGCTTGAGCTTTTGCAACAAAAATTTAAGCACTAAAACATTGCTCAAAAACACCTCAAACACAAGATTTTGAAGGTTTTAAATGTTAAAAATCCACTAAAACTACACTCATATCAAAGTGGTGATCTTTCTCAAGTAATAATCAAGTAGAAAATACTCATAAATTACACATAGTCAAGCCAATGCCATTCTTACAGAATGGTCGCATAATAACAATGAAGCTAAAGAAGTGCATGCACGCACGCACTCTCTCACTCCATCACGTGGGAGACTCAACTTGAGAAAGATGAGTCTCCTTCAACAACACGTGGAGGTCATTTGGACTTCAAGTCCCAAATGAGGTGTCAAAAGACACCACCAAGGCCCTAAAAGTCAAAAGACTCTAATACTAACTCTAATAAATAACTAGAGCTAGAATCTAGGTCTTTCTTGGGCCGCTTAACCTCCTAGTTGGTTTATAACGCATAAATCAACCTCCACAAACCCTCCAACGCGCCTAACCTGACAGACCACTTTTGTTGTCGTTCTCACAAGTAGGGTAGAAGTCTACTAAGGTTACTCACTTTTGGACAAAAAACATATACTCCGTAGTATATTTATTTTGGAGCCCTTTATTAAATTGTTGTTGAATGTCAACCGTCCATTGATTAGATGTGAAGAAATCATGGCCAATAAAATGTTAGGTGAACAACAAATATCTAGAAAAAAGTGCTGATTTTTGGACTTTGTGTTGTCATAACACATGTTGTTTTATAGGTGGCTCAATCCTTTCTTGAGATGAGTATATTGCATACTGCAGAGATTGAAAATATACCAAATATACTACGCAGTATATATGTTGAATCAATGCACCAAAAACTAGGTTTTAAAGAAAATAATAGAAAAAAAAAGTTTTTTGACAACACTTTCTATATTAAGATAGATTTTTGTATACTAAAGAAGGTTGGATAAGAATTTGGAGAAAGAATTAACATTTATTTCTTATTTAGGCTTCTTGAAAAAATAACAATTTTTTTACAATTAAAAGTCAAATAAAGTTTTGGATCTAGAATTTTCAATTATAATATAGGAGCACATTATGATATGAATATCTTCCAAAAAATTTGAAGTATTTTGCCTTGTGAAAATCTCAAAAAAAGAATATTTGTCTGATTTGAAATACCTGTGAAGGTATGTAGTAATGAAAGATATACTTCTACTTGCCAAACCATGAGCCGGAACTCTAATTTTTTTGGATTCTTATATTGCCATTGAAATGAGCAATTACATTCAATTAGGAGAATTCCAAAATCAAACCTACTGTTGCAGTTTATAGAGACAGTATCCCTCCGGAATGCACCCAATCGTCACTAAGTACTTTCCAGAGTAACCGCTCCGGTTTTGTTCCCACAAAGACCTAATGTTCTTTTCCAAATATTCCGAAGTACTAAGCTTATCACAACAAGTCGTTTGTAAGTTAGCTATATTCTTCATTTACGTAGGGTAGATCCAGATCCTTCCGGAGTCCGGATTATGTACAATGGTTTCCGGAAAGTAGTTTCCGGAAATCTACAGGGTAGTTTGATTTGTCATTGTTCCTCCTCAAAGAGTCTCCTGGAGTTTTTAAGCGAATGGCCGGAGTCCACTGATCGTGTTTTGTATAAGTGGCTAGATTTCTCACTGCCCTGTGACTTAAAGTGGCTGGATTTCCCACTGTCCTGTGACTTAAAGTGGCTAGGCACCCACCATCCGGAACTTGTAGTGACCGAACACTACTCTTCCTACACTGCTAACTGGTGATTTGATTGCTGCTGCTAGACTTAGACTCTCACGACACCCAGAAGGCCTTCCAGATGCGATCACACAAAGTCAAGTCCGGACTACAACGACATTCCGGAGGATACGATTGCAATTCTCCGGAACATTGGCTCACAATTTGCTATGGGTATTCCGTCTAGATCTTGGTATCAGGCTTTCTCCTATCTTAGGGGAGAACTCCGGTATTGGCCGGAATTCAGTTTAATACGGATTCTTCCTTGAACTAGAGATTACCAGGAACACCTCTGCAGTTCATCTCTTCCCCTCCTGGCTACTTCCGGACTCTGGAGACTTCCAAGAACACCACTGCAATAGCTCTCTCCAGCTCTCCCAGGCGATCTCTTGACACTAACCTAGATAGTTTCCCCCTCCGGCAAAACAACTGAGTTACACTATTCCGGAAGAACCACTCATACAAACACACACACAAGAATGGATCTGTCGCTCACAAGTTCTACACGTCACACCACAAGCACAAGATACTAAGTCTAGTAGACAAGGTAACGTATATTTCCAGGCGAGAAGAACAAGATGAAAGGTTTTTGCCCAAAACCTCACTACTAAGTACTAACTAAGTTCCTTCTAAACTTAACTTTCCTCCTAGCCCTCAACGGGAAGTCCGCTAGATCTTATCTAAAAGATCCGAGAAATCCGGAAAAGTTCTAGATCGGATCTCAGATCCAAAAATCATGGAACAGTTCCGTCTCCGGAATTCCTATTCTACCTACAAAAACAGGCAATCGATTCCGTCAACAACCGGATGCACTTGGGGCCCCATCGTTAATCGCTGTTGATCCGGAATCTAAACCCAAAAAAAATTACAAAGCCTAACTAACCTAAGTCGGAGCACCTGGGCCCCGATTTCTCCCACTCCTGCGGGAGGGGGAGATCTCCACCGGAACGCGTTGCTTGCCCTTCGCCTTCTTTGACGTTGCAGGCGAAAGGTTGGTCTTCCGAGTCGATGGTCCGGTCGCTGGAGGAACAGCAGCCACCAAAGTTCTTGCGTTTGGCGGTGGAGGGGGCTGTTCCGGTGATCCCTCCGGAACCAGAGTTGCTGGTAGTTCCGTCGCGGAAGTTGACCTGGTCTCCAAGACCAAGTCTCTGTAGCTTCCAGACGAACTCCTTGGTCCGGACGCCAATCTCCGGGACACGGACCTTGGTGGAGCCCGGAGGTCGCCTTCCGCCGAAGGATCAAGCAGACGCATGTTGGGTGGCGACAGTAGATCTGGAAGCTTCTTTAAGATCTCACTCGTACTCGGATTGGGAGGTACAATACCCTCCGTCGGTGTCCGAGGTGACGGAGTGTCAAGAGACTCCGGATTCACTGAGGTGCCCGGAGCTGGAGTGGTCTTGGTCGGTGGTTCCGGAGGGCCCGTGGTTCCTATTGGAGTCGGGGTGCCTTCCGTTCGAGGTGCTCCTGGATCTTCCGGAAGCTCCTCCGTGATGTTGTCAACGAGCAGCTTGATCTGCTCCCAGGTCTGCCCCATCTTATCCGCTTGATCTAGGAGGAACCGGATGATACTGGCCCTGGTGACCTTCTCCTTCTTCTCCACCAGTTCGGTGAAGAGCCGGCTGCGGTTGACTACGTCCACCGAAGATTCCAGGGCCGCCCTGACCTCTATCACGGCAGCTGCGGAAGCATTGGCCTTTGCCTCAGCCAGTTTCTAGGCCGTTACCGCCAGAGCTGCCTCTGCGAGGTACTGCTTCACCTTCTACTCCATTTCCGTGCTGGCTTTGTACATGGAGGAAATTTGGATGTGCAACGCCTTTGTTTCCATCTCCCGGCTCCGGAGTTCCTCCACCCTGTTGATGGCGTCCTCCAGCCAGTCGACGTCCAGACTCCGCAACATTTGCTCTACGCTGGTGGTGATGATGTATATGGTCTCCTTAAGGAGCCCAACTCTCCAGCCAATATCGCGTGTGAGCTCATCCATTAGCTTGAGTTGACCCTTGGAGTCGTCCCAGTCAACCTTCCTCTTCTTCCGGCTGGTCCCTGCTGCAGGTCTGGACTCGTCTTCTCCGGACAACGCGGAGGAGCTGCGGATGCCCGGACTCTCCGTCTTGGGCTCCTTACCCCGAGGTCTCTTCGGAGCCTTTTGGCCTTTAGGAGTGCCTGTGGGGGCTGCTTCCGGCACAGGCTCTTCATCTCCGGATTCTTCCTCTTCCGACTCGTCACCTCCGTACTTCTGCAAGTTGAGGACCTCGTCGTACTTCATGACCTCCGCAAGAGTTAGCTGCTGGTGGTGACAGTAGAGGTGCACCACATATGAGTCCAGAGGTGTTGACGATTTCTTCACCTTCTGGAGATTGGCTACGAGGCGGTTGATCAGCTCCGTCATGAGCGTACCCCAGTCCACGACTATCTTCTCCCGGAGCGCTCCAAGAAAGGTGCAGGCCCATTTTGCCACCACCCTTTTTGGCTTCTCCGGATGGAAGATAGGGTTTAAAAACCCTAGCACGAGCTGGGCGTCCAGGTGCCGAAGGTCTTGCAGGTTGTAGCCGTCCTTCGGGTGCGCCGGTCCCGCAAACTCGTCCGTCAGGAACTCGTCCCGCCGTTCCACCACCTTGGTGCAGCTGCCCCGGAAGTCGTACGCTTGGGACCATTCTAGGACTCCCCAGACTTCCGTATGGGCTCTCATCAACCCCTCGTACTTCTCGTCCGGGGTGCCTACAAGTTCCCAGATGTAGACCTCCTCTCGGATGCCCCAAGGAACTTCGAGCAAACCCTCGCATCCCGTTGTCTTCAGGCTCGACTTCAGTAGGTTATACTCGTCCATGTCTTCTGGAATGTCTGGAAGAACGCGGGCCAAAGGTGGGAGCGCAACTACCGCCTCTTCGTCGCTCCGGCCACGCCAATCTCTTTCAGTTCGCTTCTTCATGTCCATGGAGACCGTCTTGATCGAGTTGACCTAATTCCTTACTTTCTCTCGATGTTGTTTCTGCACGCACCGTCCTCACCAAAACTCTCCCTAACGGACGCATGTCCGTTCTAACCGTCTAAACTCCAAACCCTAACGGCCAGCAGATAGACAAACCGTAAGAGAGAGAGAGAGAAAGAGAGAGAGAGAAAGTGCTAGAGCGGAACCTCAGCTCGCGAGGAAGAAATGAAAAAGAAATAATTTTCCCCCCGAACCCCAACCTTAAGTAGTCTGGCCGTTAGTACGGCATCATGATGACAGTTGATGGTGACAACTCCGGCTGACGGTTCCGGATAACTGACTGCCCCGGAATTCCGGTAACTGCTCCGGCTCCGTTTTTAACAGCTTTAGGCTTAATTAGGATTTGCAGTGAGGCCCGTCCCACTTTATTCTTACATCAATACTCTAGGCTGCATTCTAACACGAACTATCGTAACTACATAACTAATTTTTTTGTTTTGGCCGGATTTTAAGGTTAACTTCCGGCACCATGTGGGAACGGAGTCCCACTCCTACATTGGCACTAGGTAGCAAACATAGGCTTGTGACTTGTCCCTACACCCTTTGAGACAGGTTTTCATACTAGCTTAGTCGACCAAGACCCAACAGCCTATGGTCCCATCGGTTTCTTTTAGTCGTGAAGATGCCGTACACACCTTGGCGTACAAGGTCTTGCAATTGTTGGTGTTTGTCGATGTGGACTTTCTGACACCGGATTTTCAACCATCCAGTGTATTCCACTTGGCGGGTAGTATGTTGGAGGGCAAGGGGCCTATGCCATCGCTAGAGGTTTGAGAAGCAGTGACGGCTCCACCCACCGAGGAGTATTTTGTGGCAAATCGGGCCAACTTGGTGGCAGAGGCTATTTCCATGTTTGAAAATTGAGGCCAATGCTACTTCCACTGTCCACACTAACTAAGTAGTCCTCTAAGGACTAGTCATTGATCTATGGGGTGACTTATTTGTTTTAAGTTGCAGCCCAAGCTGCACAGGAGCAACGCAGTGTGCATCCAGAGGTGGTACGTTTGGTGAATGACAATGGAGTCATGGTGGTTGGCCGTACGGACAGCAATCCCACTCGAGCTACCATGTGCGTGTTATGTTCGACTCCGGAGCTCAGCCAATGATGATTGGCAAGCGACTAGCCTATGATTTGTGTCTAGGTGCTTCGGACCTTGAGCCTTGCAAATTTATGATTGCTACATTGGTTGGGGGCAAAGAGAAGTCCATGGGGTACACTCAACATCCACTACAGTTGATGTTCGGCATAGGATTTTATCCATTGTACTCCCATGTATCTCTTCACTGCGTTGTCATTAGTGCCACCAATTACAACATTTTGGTGGGTCAGCAAGCACTTTATTGACTCAATTTTGGGGTGAATAACTGGATGGAAGACGCCTAGATTAGGCTAGGGTGGTCTATTAGTGATGGCAAAAAAGAGCTCATTCTGATTGCCTTCGAAGCCAGGGTTGTGGCTTCTACGCCGGATGCAATGTTTGGGTGCAGTGTGTTCACATCTGATTTGCCATGTGGTTTGACATTTTTGGAGGTGACATATGCATTTATGTCCGAGGTAGCCAAATCACAGAAGCACGGACCACCACAGATCCCTGCACGTCATTGCAAAGATCTACTTCCACCATAGAAGACTCAGGTTGGAGCTCACTTGTTGCAGTTAGAAGATTGTGGACGCTCTTGATGCTCTACAACTCTCAGTGGACTCTTCCACTTAGTTGTTAGCTTGCACTGATTAGTGGCCATTGGCGACCAATAAATGATGGTATTACCCTTGTGGAGCTATTTGCTGGTATTGATACCGGGCTGGCGGTTGTATTAAAGGTTGGACTCAAGGCACGCCAATACATTCACGTGGATAGTGGCTTTGTAGCCAACCGTGCAACTCACCATCACATTGAACGTTTTCTGGCATTGAATCCTGAGCAGTTACCATCTTCTGCTATCTATGGGTGTATTGGAAAACTGCCACGTGATATGACGTTGATAAATGAGGATGATCTACGTCAGTTAGGTCACTTGGACTTGGTGATTTCCAGATGGCCTTGTCAAGGCCATTCACGGGCGTGTAGTGGGCGCGACTTAGATGATCCAGAGTCAAGTCTCTTTGCGGACTTGCTTAGGCTCATCCAGTGGTAGATTATCCACCAATTGACGCCACCAGCATACATTTTTGAGAATGTACCTCCATTGAGAGATACTTGGACAAAAGTGCGTGAGGATGGTGCATACATCCATCACCTTCTTGGTCCTCCCACTTTTGTAGATGTCGCCGCATTCGGCTCATATGTCCATTGGCCACGTTGGATTTGGACCTACCTGGCTTCTTTGGCGACTCTCACTTCTGTATTGGCTCAGGTGCGATGGCCCACAAGCCATAGGGTTGATGATATCTTCAATGATCACCACGTTTCTACAGAGGTCACCAAGAATGATAAGCCACCATTGGCCGTGGTGAATCGCGCAGGCTTCACCCAGAGGACATTTCCCACATTGATGTGCTACTTGGAGTTCTTTGCCTTTAGAACACGCAGTACATGCATGGTTCAAGATTCTACTTCCCAAACTTACGAGGAGCCTATTGCCGATAAGAGAGAGTGGGGGATGGGCTTTTTGACAATCACCACCGCCGCACCGGATCTCTCTGAGGGCCAGCATCATTACTTCTTGGGTCAAGTCGTTGACCTCAACACTCTTGTTTGGGTTTGTAGCCTCTTGTTGCAGTTCGTAGAGACAGTATCCCTCCGGAATGCACCCAATCGTCACTAAGTGCTTCCAAAGTAACCGCTCCGGTTTCGTTCCCACAGAGACCTAATGTTCTTTTCCAAATGCTCATACTAACTTAACTTACCACAACAATCATTGACGAGTTAGCTATCTTCTTAACTTTAGTAGGGTAGGTCCGGATCCTTCCAGAGTCCGGATTATGTACAACGATTTCCAGAAAGAAATTTCCGGAAGTCGGGAGGGTAGTTTGATTTGTCTCTATTCTTCCTCAGAGTGTCTCCTGGAGTTTTTAAACAAGTGGCCGGAGTCCACTGATCCTGTTTTGTGTAAGTGGCTGGATTTTTCACTACCTTGTGATTTAAAGTGGCTAGACCCCCACTGTCCGGAACTTATAGTGACCAAACACCACTCTCCTACTCTACTAACTGGATAAGTTGATTGTTGTTGCTAAACTTACACTCTCACAACGTCCGGCAGGCCTTCCGGACGCGGTCACACAGAGCTAAGTCCGGACTACAACAACATTCCGGTGAGTGAACTTGTGATCCTCCGGGGACGATGGAGATGTCTCGTCAAAGTACTCCGTCTAGACCTACATATCGGGCTTTTTCCTATCTTGGGGGAAAACTCCGGCTTTGACCGGAATTCAGGTTAACACGGATTACTCCGTTTCCTAGAGACTACCAGGAACACCTCTGCAGTTCGTCTCCTCCCCTCTTGGCTACTTCCGAACCCTGGAGTCTACCAGGCACACCTTTGCAATAGCCCTCCAGCTCTCCCAGGCGATCTCCCGACACGGATCTTGACCGGTATTTCTCTATCCAAACTAACCCTCACAACACTCCGGAAGGATGTTGACACAACTTCTCCCTCAAGAATGAATCTGCTACTCACAAAGCATACACCACACTCACAAAGTACTAGAGAGCAAATCTATTGCAAAGAGGTGTGTGTATATTAACCAAGTGAGAAAGACAAGATAAAGGGTTTTTGCCAAAACCTCACCTCTAAGTACTAACTGAGTCCTTCTAAACTTAGCCTTCCTTCTAGCCATCTATAGGAAGCCCGCTAGATCTTATTTAAAAGATCCGAGAAATCCGGAAAAGTTCCAGATCGGATCTCAGATCCACAAATCACGGAACAGTTCCGTCTCCGGAATTCCTATTCTAACTACAAAAATGGGCAGTCGATTCCGTCAGCAACCGGGTGCACTTGGGGCCCTATCGTTAATCGCAGCTGATCCAGAATCTAAACCCCGAAAATAAGCAAAGGGAGTCTAAAGCCTAACTAACCTAAGTCGGAGCACTTGGGCCCCAATTTCTCCCACTCCGGCGGGAGGGGGAGATTTCCACCGGAACGCGCGACTTGCCCTTCGCCTTCTTTGACGTTGCAGGCGAAAGGTTGGTCTTCCGGGTCGACAGTCCGGCTCTTGGAGGGACAACAACCACCGGAGACCTGGCGTCCGGTGGTGGAGGGGGCTGTTCCGGTGATCCTTCCGAGACAGGAGGTGTTGGCATTTTCGTCGCGGAAGCTGACCTGGTCTACTGGACCAGGTCTCTGTAGCTTCCGGATGGGCTCCTCGGTCCGGGCGCCAACCTCCGAGACACGAACTTAGGTTGTGCCGATGGGTCACCTTCCGCCGAAGTGTCTTGCAGTCGCATGTTGGGCGGCGACAAAAGATCTGGCAGGGTCTTCAGGATCTCACTCGTACTCGGATTGGGAGGCAAGATACCTTCCGTTGGTGTCCGAGATGACGGAGTGTCGAGAAACTCTGGATTTGCCGAGGTGCCCGAAGTTGGTGTTGACTTGGCCGGAGGTTCCTGTGGGGCTGCGGTCCGTGTTGGTGTCGTGGTGTTGTCCGGCCCGGGTACTGGTGGGTCTTCCGGAAGCTCCACGGTGACGTTGTCGACCAACATCTTTATATGTTCCCAGGTCTGACCCATCTTCTCCGCTTGGTCCAAGAGAATCCGGATGATGTTGGCTCTGGTGACCTTCTCCTTTTTCTCCACCAGTTCGGTGAAGAGCCGGCTCCGGTTGATCACGTCGACCAGAAATTGCAGGGCTGCCCGGACCTCCGTTTGGGCCGCTTCGGAAGCAAGGGCCTTCGCCTTAGCTAGCTTCTGGGTCGTCACTGCCAGGGTTGCTTCAGCGAGGTAATGCTTCATTTTCCTCTCCATCTCCGTACTGGCCTGGTACATGGTGGAGATCTGAAGGCGTAGCGCCTTCGAGTCCGTCTCCCGGTTCCGGAGTTCCTCCACCCTATTGATGGCATCCTCCAGCCGATCGACGTCCACGCTCCGGAACATTTGCTCCACGTTGGTGGTGATGATGTAATTGGTCTCCTTAAGGAGCCCAACTCTCCAACCAATAGCCCGGGTGAGCTCGTTCAT
Organism: Bryoerythrophyllum caledonicum; assembly: GCA_963971425.1. Classification (NCBI taxonomy): domain Eukaryota; kingdom Viridiplantae; phylum Streptophyta; class Bryopsida; order Pottiales; family Pottiaceae; genus Bryoerythrophyllum; species Bryoerythrophyllum caledonicum. The sequence goes on along the minus strand of OZ020523.1, from coordinate 11,843,291 downwards.
CAATTTGAGCTGTCCCTTGGAATCGTCCTTGTAGATCTTCCTTCTCTTCCGGCTGGTCTCCGCCGAGAGTCCGGACTCGTCTTCTCCGGACGAAGCAGAGGAGCTGCGGATGCCCGGACTTTCCGTCTCAGGCTCCTTCCCCCGAGGTCTCTTTGGAGCCTTCCGGACCTCAGGAGTACTTGTGGTGGCTGCTTCCGATGCGGGCTCCTCCTCTTTGGATCCTTCCTCTTCCGACTCGTCACTTCCGTACTGTTGGAAGTTGAGGACTTCGTTGTACTTCCGGATTTCCTCCTGAGTCAACTGCTGGTGGTGAGCATAGAGGTGCACCACATATCAGGCCAAAGATGTTGCTGATTTTTTCACCTTCTGGAGATTGGCTACGAGACGGTTGATCAGCTCCGTCATGAGCGTACCCCAGTCCACGACTATCTTCTCCCGGAGCACTCCAAGGAAGGTGCAGGCCCATTTCGCCACCACCCGTTTCGGCTTTTCCGGATGAAACATAGGGTTTAAAAACCCTAGCACGAGCTGGGCGTCCAGGTGCCGAAGGTCCTGCATGTTGTAGCCGTCCTTCGGGTCCGCCGGGCTCGCAAATTCGGCTGTCAAGAACTCGTCCCGCCGTTCCATCACCTTGGTGCGGCCGCCCCGGAAATCGTACGCCTGGGACCATTCCGGGACTCTCCAATTTTCCGGATGGGCTCTCATCAACCCCTCGTACTTCTCGTCCGGGGTGCCTATGAGTTCCCGGACATATACCTCCTCCCGCATGCCCAGGGGACTTCGAGCAAACCCTCGCAGCCCATTGTCTTCATGCTCGACTTTAGTAAGTTACACTCGTCCATATCTTCGGAAATGTCCGGAAGAAGCGGGCCAACGGTGGGAGCACAACTGCTTGCTCTTCGACTCTCTGGCCGCGCCCATCCCTATCCATCTTTTTCTTCTTCGCCATAGGTACCGACTTCATGAGGCGTGCCTATTCCCTCACAGTCCCTCAATGTTGTCCCTGCACGCACCAACCTCACCAAAAACTCTCCCTAACGGACGCACGTCCGTTCTAACCGTCTAAGCTCCAAACCCTAACGGCCAGCAGTTAGACAAACCGCAAGAGAGAGAGAGAGAGGAAGAAGGTATGAGAGAAATCGTTGGGCGGAGCCTTAACACGCGAAGAATGAAAGAAAGAGTTTTCCCCCCAAACCCCAGCCTTAAGTAGTCTGGCCGTTAGTACGACTCATGATGACAATTGATGGTGACCTTTCCGTCTGACGGTTCCGGATAACTGACTACCCTAGAATTCCGGTAACTACTCTTCCTTTATTTTTAGCAGCTTTAGGCTTAATTAGGGTTCGCAGTCAGGTCCCTCCGGCTTTATTCTTACCTGAAGACTATTGGCTATCCTAGCACAAACTATCATAAGTAATTATCTAATTTTTTTTGTTTTGGCCAGAATTTAAGGTTAACTTCCGGCACCATGTGGGAACGGAATTCCACACCTCTATTTCGACACTCAATGTCGTTTGCGTGACCATCGACGTGTGTTGAGGGTAGACTATGATGGTCAGAGGGCAGCGGTACCGCATCTCATAGAAATCGTAGAGGCGGAGCTTCTCTTTCATTTGAAGAGGCACGTAGCTGAAGAGCTTAATATTCATCGTGTCTTTGCAGCCATGTCCAAAGACTTCGGTTGAGATGATGCCCGAGATATCTATTCCCGGTTTTATCATCAGAACACAAGATTTTTTGTGGATCTTGTGAGTGAAGAGTCTGAGGGCATGAATGCCTTCTCTGCTATTAAGTAGCAACCATCGGCCGTGAAGATACGCAGTGAGTCTTCTACAGTGGAGAAGGAAGCCACGGAGTTTGATTACTGGCCTTTGGATTTGGGGCCACATCTTACTAGTGCCAAGGCATGGAGGGTACGAGCGTTTATACGCTTATATCATAGCTGCTTTGCCTTTGGTCTCCATGATTTGGAGGGCTATAGAGGCAAGCCCATTCACATTTAATTGGAGGACAACCATCCAATCTTTCAACGACCGTACAAACTTAGTCTTTTAGAGAAAGTTGGGGTTTAGACTCGTTGTCAGGAGTTGTGGGCCGCCAGTTTGATTGAGCTCTCCAACAGCGAGTACGCTTGTGTCACACTTATGCTATCAAAAAATGATATCTTTGGCGGGTGGACGGAGAAGCGGATGTGTGGAAATTATAGGCCAATAAATCGCAAGACCAAGTTAGACGGGTATCCCATGCCTACGCCAAAGGAGTTGTTTGATGTGGTGGGCCACGCTAGAGTATGTAGTACTCTAGATTTGCAATCTAATTAATCACGAGTTACTATCGATGGTGGAGGGTGATCGCACACTACGCTTGTACGATTTTCTTTTCGTTGCACAATTCAGGGCAGTGTAGAAGTTTGGATTCAATTTCAAACTAGATTATTTTATATTTTTGAAGAAAAACTAATAGATATAGTCCTACATCTTGCATATATTGAAGGTTAAGAACCAAAATATTGATTGCATAAAAAAAACTTAAAATGAATACAAACATAAAATGTTTGTATAGTCCTAAGTCAGGGTTCACGTGTTTGTACTCATTTTGTGAACATAAAGATAGCATTTTCATGTTTTAAAGAGCTATGTATGATCCTCTATCCTTTGGCTATTATATCCCACTATTTGATTAGATAAATTGATAGCCAATTGACCAGAAATATAAGAAATTTGATATTCTTGGAAAGTCCGAAAACATGAGTTTAATTTGATTTTCTATTTTTTTTCTACTAGATACAAGGACTATTAATGCACAGGGGCCAACAAATTTTTTTTGACAAAAATGCAAATCTTCTTTATGATTTCGTACAACAGAGATTTTACTCCGCATTTTGCCAAGGTTTTTTCAAAATCCGTAGAGATTCTTCTGTGTTCCTTGTTGTACTCAATTTGTACAGTTCATACTTGTTGTATAGTATGGACCAATCACAACTTCCCGCGTGACTTCCAATTTTGAATTTGTAGGACATGTCGATGTTCTCAGGTGGTGCCTTTTCAGCAGAAATCACTCGCAATTGACTAAAATTAGGAAGACGGAAAAATTCCCTCTCTCAAAGAGAAGGATGATTGGCACGCATGTGTTAGAGATTTGAATTGCTCATTGTTATTATGATATGGTAAATAGTTGAGGTAGATTTAGAAGGGAAAGTAAAGGTGAGAAAATGGAGAGAGGTGATACGAACTTTAAGTAGTCTCATATGTATTGGCAAAGGTTGTTATCAATTGGTACTATAAGTAACGGCCTTCGAAAAAAGGCCATATCTCACTCCAAGCATTGTTTGTAATAACTTGTGTAATTCATTTGCTTGTACAATCATTTCTTTATTTCTTTAGAATCTCAATAGGTTATGGGCCTACTCACGTTAGTTGCATGTGTGGGAGTCTTAAACTTCCACTTGGTTGCCCCTACCAAAAAAATTAGTTAAACTGTGATTTTTAGTCTTAAATAAACGGCAAAGTAGTTAGTATTACGTAGAAGTAGGTTGTATAATAATTAGTGAAAGTTGTTGAATGCTTAACTAGTTAATTAGTGTTAAAGTGGTCATAAAATTGGGCCTCAAAACTACCAAGTTGTGCCGGAAAAACCTAGAAAGAATGCCCTAGAAAGATCTTCGAGACAAAAGTCTAAATCACCACTTAAAACTAAACTAGCTAGTCAAAGTTTTCATCAACTAAAATAATATACTTAGTAGTGTTCATTTTAGTAGTAGTTGTTTAGGTTTCTTTTTTTACCTTGTTGTTGTAGAAATCTTAAGTCCCTATTTGAGAAAATAGGCACTTCATTTTATATGAGGAAAAAAATAAAAAATAAAAAAATAAAAATAAAGAGTGGCAGTGGATCTCCAAATCACATTCTAACTATAATTGCTTGTAATTCCTTCACTCCAACTCCAAGTCCTATGTTTTCTATGCCGAAATGTAGCCCATAACCTAAGCTTTGCAACATAAGTTTTTTCTCTTTAAATGTTTTGCTCAAAGTTTTCCAAAATTCTAAAGTAGCCTTGGACAACCTTTGACATCTAATTGGACAAGACGAATGGCCAATGGAAAGACGACATTCATCCATTTGCCATCCTTCCCCATCCCTTGACGCATCTTGCCATCTTTTGCCACCTCCTTCACTACCTTATTCCTTATGTCTTGCCACATCCCTTTATCCTTGTCATTCTATCCTTTACATTATCCTTTTCCATGCTTTGTTTTATCTTTACAAGAAAATCTTAGTCCAAATTCTAAATCTATCGAGCCTAAAACTTTCTCTAAAGATTTAGTATTAAACATTTTGGTCCCATATGATCTGAAGTCTATAACTAACTTAAAAAAGACAAACCAAATTGATTTTTTATATTTTCTTCAATCTATTTACTAACTATCTAACATACTTAAGAACTTATAAACATAATACCATCTAATTTCCCTCTTTTCCTCTATAGATCTATTTTTTTACAATATGTAACCAATCTCTTTACGACAACGGGTTACATTATCAATATAATATAGACTTGTATATATTTGATACTAAATTTATCTTGATTTATACTTAATATTGATGAAACTGAATAAAATACATCTTCTACAACGGTACTAATTTGGAATTAGATGTTTGAATTTTACATACATATACGTATGTACCAAAGGGGATATTTCCTTTTTTTCCTCAAAGGTGGCAGAAACCACTTTTAACTTAGACTTAAACAACACAAAGCTCTTTTCTTTTAATAGCTACTAGGAGTGAGCAAAGAAGAAGAAGAACTCTAGTCTTCAAAGATAGCTGGCGTGAATAAAGTGTCCGTTTGGACCATTACTGAGCGGACAAATGTTAGTAGGAAGGAACTACTCTCCCCTCTCAAGGGTAGACACTATAAGAAACCAAAGAAGAAGTACCTAAAGACTAAATAACGAGTAACACAAAAAGCAAAGGTGCACAAGACTTATGGTAGTAGGGATGCTTGGGATGAATATGAAAGCGTTCAAAAGGGTTATGTTGGGTTGTAGAAGTCAGGCAAGGGTTGCTTTTTTTTTTAAAAGTTTGTGTAGAAGTATGGACATAGCGTTAAAGTATACCAATGTTGTTTATGGTGTTAAAGGAGTCACGTATTAAATGCATGGCGATGTCAAATGTGATTTTGAGAGAGGTCATTGACGGGATATACGTGGTGGCTCGAGCTCCAAGGGAGATGGCAAGAAGAGGGTCAACTCTCCATTCAAGTGCAACAATGTCTGTAGGGAGTGGTTGATATTTGTCTATTTTATTTGCAATGGTTTCTGGTGCAAATCGATCATTGCAGTAGGTGAATTTAATGAATTGGATTTTAAGTTGTAGGGCAATTTGATATGGGGGAGGGTTGTTGTAGGGAAGGCCTCTAACGCACAGGATATCTTGTTTAAAGCGGGCGTTGCAGCGACATCAGCTAGTATTGCATGTGCATAGTAGTAACCAACTTGGAACTGTGTTTTCTTGGGGGTTATTGTTGAAGGTACCGGCATTCATGAGGATGAAGCAACGAGATTTGATAAAGAATATGATTAGTCTGTGGATTTTCCAAATTGCTTTGTTATGGCGTTTGACTATGAGGGAGCGTAAGTGGTAGTTTTGGCATCTAAACAGCACATGGATCCAAATGTCTAGGTTAGCAGAGGGGCAATTGGGCATGTTATGGATGGAAAGCGTTCAATTCCAAAAAATAGTTGTTTGCGGAGGTTGCCTTTGTATTGGCCAAGGCAAGTCTTTTGTGAGTCAGTGATGAGAGGGTTGTTCCAAAAGTTGGTGGATAGTGTGTTATCAATGTGTTTGTTGCCAGTCCATTTTGCAATGTTGGAGAAATTTGGAATTAGCAGTTCAAGGTTATGGGTAAGGTCTTGTTTCTTGAGATATTTGATAAGAAATCTAATGGGGACTTTGTCCAAAGTGTCTTCCTTAAAATACAAGTCATATCTTTGGAAGTAGTATAGTGTGGCATGACCGTATTCACAGGGTTTTTTGGCATCTTGGTGGGCTTCAAGTCTACCTTCTTTGGCTAGTGCATCCCTTACTTGTTTTGAGCAATATTGGCGTGGGCGCAGACCTTGTGAAATGTAGTGATTTGAGTGCGCTTTTGGAGCATTTCAACCATCGATGCTAAAATGATTTGATTTGGATGGCTATTTTGGCTAGAAGGATGTTGTATTTGTGTGTTGAGGAGTGAATGAGAAAAATACTAGTATCCAAATAAAAAGTTTTCCATTTCCAAAAACCACCACATTCTAACTTCTATTCCTACAATGTTAAGAAATGGCTTACTTTATATTGTTTATACAATCTAATCATACCTTTTCTCACTACCTTCCAATGAAAAATACATACTTTAATGATATTTTTCATTTCAAATACAACTTTTACTTAAGTCTTCTATCTATGATGATAAACAAACTCCGGCCCTTCCGTCCGTTGTGGGCAAACCTTCTTTCTGCGGTGCCTCTTGAAACCGGACTTGTACGTAAGAGTCAAGGGAGCTATGGGGCCCAATATTGAAGAAGGGACAATTGTGTTCATAGGCGCGACGTATACCGCGAGCTCAGACTTCTTTCTAAGTGCCCTTCGACAGTTTCTTGAGCGTTTTGGACATGAAATCCGTGGTTTAGAAGCTGTGGCAGTGCGCTTCATGAGCTTCTTGGGCGTGTTGGGCATAAGATCCATGGATCTTGAGACGTGGTTGTGCACGCTAGTGGAAGGAGAGGCGGCATTTGTGGAGTCTGACACTTCCTTGCTCAAAAATCTCAGCCTATGTTTGGTACTTACCGTGAGCGTGAACGTAGAGTTGTGTGGATCTTTTTGAATTCCAACCAACTTGCACGTGATGGAGCAAAACCGGCTAATAAGGTCATCAATTCTACGGTGGCATATCTCGCAATAATGGGCCACACCATTGTTCTTCTTCGGTCGTGGCTTTGATCCCAAGAATACAATTCTCTGACTGTTAATTCTATATGTCTGAATGTTGTCCAAGTTGACATACTTTTGAATGTCAGCGACATGCACCACGTTCATTAATGTTGCACGCCTAATCCGAATGCTCGTGTGACCTATGTGTGTTGTCGCTAGCTCCGCCTGGCACAACGCCCCTGCTTGCGGGCAATCAAAGCAGAAGTGATTGCGCTGACACTCATGCAACGTGTGCGTATTGCAATGCGTGAAATAACTCTCGCATTTCACCAACGCCAACAACCATATCGGTCCCTCGCGACCCATGGATGTCCCCTCCATCACCATTGCTACCTTCAACCGAGTTCCAGTAAACAAATTTACAATGATTTAAGGTGGCTTTACAAGTAACCTAAATAATCCATTGTTAAAAAAATTATAGATAAATTTAAAATAAGAATATATTTGTATCTTTTGAAATTTGTGAAAAATATATCTTCTATATTTATATATGATAATAGACCTAGTAAAGTAAAAGTAAAATATTATAATATTATTAAAGTAAAACTATAAAAATATCCAAAAATAAAAGGACAAAGCATGACCGTATAGAAATCTATATATATATATATATATATATATACTATGGAAATCTTATCCTTCTATATCAATTATAGAATTGGTTTCCGTCCTTGCGTCCGTGCGGTCAAGCTTATTTAGGTGTTGGAAATATTTTCATGCTTTTACCTTGAGGCTTTTGTTTTTATTGTTTATTTTTATTGCTTTTACTTTGATTTTCAGGCTTTTTCTTTAGCACTTTCATGGTTTTTTTTTACCTTGGTTTGATACTTTCATTAAAAGTATCCATCAAATGTAAAAGTATGTTATGATATAATGAAAAAATATTCACATGAATATTCACACTATTTATATTAGAAGATATGCTCTACAGATTCAATTAGCCACTCAATTCCAATTTTTGCGAATAGAAAACTCACACAGAGACCATAGTGTTCCAGTGGGACGTGGAGGAAGCTCTATTGAAGGAGTTTGTGGAGGAAAGGCTGACATTCAAATGACCAAATCTAGGTAAAACTTGATTGTTGTATGTCTCAAGCTTCAGATGAACATTTCATACGATTCAATGAGTAATTGCCATGTCATTGTATACTGACCTTAGTACATTGTTTCAAACTTCATATGAACATTCCATATTGACCTTAGTATATTGTTTGTGAATAAGTTTGGAATTAGTGTTAGATGCCAATGTCATTAATGATACCTCCAATCAACCACTATTGGTCGTCATGCCTTCATTCTCCTTGTTGACTTCCAACGATGCTAGCTTGCAAGCGGTGAGTGGTGAGCTGAGAGAAGTGAGCTTAATTTTTGCATGTAATATATTATAATATATAATATTTTACATGTATGTTTATTGATGTCATAAATATAGTAAATTTTTGATCCTATTACCGTGGAATTTGGATTGATTTAGTATGATAGTATAGTTTGAAGTGTGAAGTAATCCTATGTGATGTGATAGAAATGGTAGAATTCAGATTGAATTGAACATCACCTTTGGTAGCAAGGGAACCATTTTGTGCCGTGGAGTAAGTGAACAATTTTGATGAAAATTTTAGTGGATGGATGAGACTTGCATACTTTCCGGATGACAAACTCATTATCAATATCAAGGATAAATGGCCTAGTGCTCTTTATAAGCAAAAGACCATCATATTCGAGTTTAAGTGGGTGCATTTTAAGACTTCCCCTCATACCCCTTTCATTCCCCCTTTTTTGATGCTCAAGCATTGAGTTACTAGTGGGTCCACTATGTCCTTTCCAAGTGCAATGTCCATTTTATTAAGTCTATCATGAACCATCTTCTTAACATTGTCATGCATCGATTGGGTTTTAGGGAGCTCAAAATAAATGGCAATGTGATACTTAATAGAAAGACCGAAGCTCTCATTGATCGTAACCCCTAAAAGCCCATGACAATTTTACACCAAAAACACTTCAAAATTGTTGATTCTTGTGCAATGAGTAAGGAAGGAAACAAAACCTTATATTTATCTGGTTGACCGTAGGATCTCCATAAAGACTTGCTAAGTAACATACTCACAAAATTTCATGCACTTTAACCGCACGGATTGAAAGATTATAGTGTTTGAAGTCAAGAAAATGATTCGTTTCTTTCCTACTTTGAGTTCACTCGGTAATAAATTTTGCACTACACAAGGTCTAAATCTTTTGCCATTGTGTTGAGAATGATGTTAGTTCCGTATACTATAATTTTTAGAGGTAGAGAAGGGGTGTAGCATATTCAAAACAAGTGTGCAAAGAGTGGAATATTACGTTCTTTAAGAGCTTCAAAGAACGTAATATTCTCTACATGTATGGAAAATTCCAATGTCAATAGAGACTTCTAGCAAAATCTTAGAGCTGCCGGGGGTCCACAATTCTAACTTTGAGTGGTACCAACTTTCAAACCATGAATCCAAAAATAATTTAAAAAATATCTCCATGGAGCTCTTATCAGGGACAATCTAGTACTAGAGTTTCAAAAAAAAAAAATTAATTGTAGGAACCTGCCCAAAATCCAAAAAGTACGCTCCACGTACATTAGGGCTCTTAGGGGTTAATGTCAAACGAGATTTGGGTTAAGTTAAAGTATTGTCCCTGGACATCCTTTCTTGACATAGGATAGAGGATTTGTGGGATTCTAGGAAAAGCTACTCTTGCATTACATACCTCTTTTGCTTCCTCCTTCCGCATGCCTATAGTCATCATATCCTTCACCGTTTCGCCATTGTAAAGCTCTTTGTTGCCTTCCTCCGCCGCCAAGGCCTCCATAGCTTGAAAACCCATCCAAAATTTAAATTTGGTTAATTTTGGGATTTACATAGACTTACATTTCTCCACTGGAGAGGCTCTACTCTTCTTGTTGGTGCTTGTTGTTAACTCTCCCTTCCTTGATGTTTTTGAGCTTTGGGCCTTGAATGGGCTCTTCTCTAGGGACTCCACTTCAATCTCCATATCTAGCTTCCTCCTGGTATTTTCTATCATGGTTAGAGTGGGACTTACCCGACCGTTGGAGAAGCGTGGGCTGGGACGTGAGTTGGTTGGAGTGGGGTTTGGGCCTAGCGTTCTTTTTTGCCCTCTAAAATTCGGCACTGAGAGCCGAGGATGTCCCAGATTGGGTTGGGTGTTGCGGCTGTTGCAAGTGAGGTCTTTAGTGCTTCTTGGACTCTTCACTTCTCTTCAGGTTTTCGTCGACTTCCTCTTGCTTCTGTGTCTATGGCCACTCCTTTATTTGTGTCTTCCGTTTCTCTAACGCTTGTGTGCTTCTATCCTCCGTCGATTGTGGCTCCAGGCTTTGCATCGTTTTTGGCTCCAAGCTCTTTGCCGAGTAGGTGTGTTGGCTCTTCGGCGTTAGTGTTTGTTGGTTTCCTTGCGTTCATGTCTACTGGCTCCTCGTCGTTTTTGTCTGTTACTTCTCTTGAGTTTGCCTCAATTAGTTTCTCCTCCTCGGCATTTGAAATTGGCTCAATTAGGTCTTCCTCCTTAGTATTCTCCTACAGCTCCTCCTCGACGTTTGAGTCTGCTACTACTCATGTGTTTTGTTGCCCCACGTTTCTGTTTGTGGTTCTTCGGCATTTGCCTTTGCTACTTTTCTGGCCTTGGCTTCCCGATGTGTTTGTCTCCGAGCTCCTTTGTTTTTGGGTTTGCTGGCACTCTAGCATCTTCGTCTATTAGTACTCCAACGTTTCTCTCTCCGGCGTCTGGATCTGTTGTTCTCTCTATATTCGTGTCTGTTGTTCTCTCCGATGGTTCAACACTACAAGAAAATTGTGTTTTAGGTGGCGTCAAGGTTGCAACATGTTGTGTTTTTTGAGTAGTCAAACGTTTGTCGCACAACGACCGCAGTACCTGAATTTTTTTTTTACGTTGCATGAAACGTGTTCGTGTTAAAGGCAAAATGCGCAGATGTCACCGTGGACAGACATGGTTTGGAGGACGTCAGAAACAACGTGGTCACGTCTAACTCTCTGAGTGCAACGTCATAGAAAATGCGGGAGGTCCACGTCAGCCACTGCATTCACTTTTACTGTAGGATGACTGCAGACCGCTGCCTGGAAGTAAAACACCTAAGCAAATTGGGCAGCTCCTCTACATAGATAGGCAAAACTTGTTTGTATGGAAACATTGGCTTTGCTTACGTGGGATAAATTATTCTGATGGACTTACAGGAACACATAAAACTAAAAAATTATTAGTGGCTCAATTTAGATGCACATGTTACATTATACATATATTTAGTATACATAATATTTTTAAGTTGATTAAATATGGGATTATTTGCTCATCAATTTAAATAATATCATAGAGCATGTTTGTTGATATAGTAGTTCTAGTAATTCATTTTTTAAATTCATGAACTTAGTGGCAAATGTTTGAGTGGTTGTTAAAAAATTGCGAAAGTGGGGGAAAAAATGAAGAAGGTGAAAGTAGACTTTAAGCTTAGGAAAACTAAAAAGAGTGTATTAAAAAAAATGGGTAAGGTTTAGAGGTGTTGGGTTGTTTTAAAAATTTGATGACAAACAGAAATGACAGCCTACTGCCTTTAAAAAAAAATTAAAAAACGGAATGAATGAATTGGTCCTGGGCTTCTTTGAAAATTGCAAGAGTGAATGAAAAAAAATGGAGAATGAATAAGTAGTCTTTGGTTCAAGAAAAACTCAAAAGACTAAATAAAAAACATAAAAAATGGTTGAATTGGTCATCTAGTGTTTCTTACATCTGAAGATTGTAAAAAAAATAAAAATCTGTGAGTGTTTATCGGGTGTTTTTTAAATAGAAATCCATTGAAGAATAATTGAGAAACACTGAAGCGCTCTTCATATGTTTGGAAACTTGGAAGGTTAAAAAAAGTAAAATGGGAATGCATGAGTGGTCTTGGGTAGTTAGAGAAATTGCAAGAGTAACTAGAAAAAATTGGGAAATTAAACAATGGTCTTCTGCTTAGTCAAAACTTAAAAGAGTGAATAGAAAAAATGGAAAATGGAAGAAGTGATCTTGAAGGGTTTCAAAGATTTGAATATTGAAAAAAAAATTGGAAATGTGGAAATGTTTTTTGGGTCTTTTAAATTGCCTCAAGTTTAAAGAAAAAAATGGGAAAACTTAAAGTTGTCTTAGGGGGTTTTAGAAGTGAATTAATAAAACAAGAAAGGTTGAAGTGATCTTGGTTGAAGTGCTTCTCGGTTGTTTTACAAGTGAAAGACTGAAAAGAATGGAAAAACTTGAAGTGCTCTTTTGGTGTTTGGAAACTTAGAAGGTTAAAAACAAAATAATGCACATGGATGAAGTGGTCTTGGGCTGTTATCAAATTTGCAAGACCGAATGACCAAAATTGGGAAATTGTCAAGTGGTTTACCGTTTCACAAAACTCAAAACAATGAATAAAAAAAATGGGAAATGGTTGAATTGCTCATGGGTTTAGGCATAAGTCTCAATATTATATAAAAAAGGAAAGTGTGTAAATGCTCATTGGGTGTTTTAAAACTAAAAACATTGAATAAAAAAAGGCAAAGGTTGCGGGAAAAATGGGGTGTTTATAAAGTTGAAATAATAAATGCAAAAGTTCTACATGAGCCTACTTAACCAAGGAACATATTTTGCACTTCCTTATCACATTGTTTATTTTCTTTGGCCTAGCCACTTCTTCATAGTTTTCCTTTTCAGTACAAACATTTCAAAATGGTGATTAGAACTATGTATATTCCTCAATTATAGATTGGATAAACTTAAAATAGATTCAAAGAGCGGCCAAGGATGCAACGACTTGAAGAGAATAGATAACCACACATGTTGTATTAATGGCTTCTCTACATTGCAAAATACACCATAATCAATAATATTCAAATCATTCACTTTCAACTTGAAGTTTGTAAACTACAATTGCCATTACAATTGCCATCATTTAAGAGTAGACATCATCGAAGACATCACCAAATATGTGTATGAAAATGTCACTACAACCATGGAGTATCCAGAATGACGTTGCTTATGACATTGGTGTCGACATCCTCAACGGAACTACGTCATCCTCAACGGAATTGCTGTAGAAGACCGCTTAGAGCATAAGTATTTAAACAAGAAGATGAATATCATCAAAGGCCGGATCACCTTTCATCCATAGTGGATGAAATTTGACGTATGGAAGAAAGAGCCGAAGGGCGACTTATACAAAAGCAACCTCCACATCACCCACACTTTACTTTTGGAAGTGTGGGTGAGAGTTAACTGAACTTAGGTGATAGCAATGGCAAGTGGGGAGCGGCGAAGCTCACTACAATGCTAAGAGGAGGGAGATTATGAGAACAACAAGGAGTAGAGAGAGGTGACTTGAAAGATGAAGCAAAGCAATGGCGGCAGCTATGGCTAGAGCCATGGAGCGGTGAGGACGGAACTAGCTGGAAGCAATGAAGGCAATTTGTGACAGATCAAGACGACAAGGGGAGAGCTCAAAGGGAAGAAGAACGAGGGCAAGAGGAGGTTTGGCCATAGCCAACTAATCCCAACCATAGCTGACCTCAGCCATGGCTAGGAAACCCTAGCCATAGCCAAGTTCAGTGCTCGCCACCACGGAGAGGCTGCAGCTGCAGCAAGGGTGAGCTCAAGTATTTGTAAGTTTACACGTTAGTACCTCCTTCTCCCGTGCTTTTTTATGCTCACAAAAGAATTATTGACGTCCTTCTTTGATGTGAATATGTGCGCTTTGTCACGTAGACCATGGTACTAGGGAGGCTACTGTTTGACCCCGAGGTAGATGTGGAAGTGGCAAAGGTATACTAGCGGCAGCAAGTGGACAAGCGGAAGGTCCATCCTAATTACGCAAGAGAGATTGATAAGGTACGTAATCGTATCGCCAAGATCAAGTGTATCAAGATGTGAATATGGGCAATGAAGTGGTGGATGAAGAAAACATAAAGGAGCAACAGGCCGTTGAACCCCTTTCTAGCAATCAGGCAAACGTCCAAATACGCACAAAGTCCATGAACCCCTTCTTTGGAAATTCTTTGAATCTTCTTGCCGTTGAAGATGATGTACTTTGCGACTTGAACGCGGTAGACATGACATCTTCATGTCAGTTGTGACGTCCTGGTTGACATCGCAAATAACATAGTGTTATGTCATTGAAGACGAGGATAGTGTCTCTAATTTACATGGAGCGTTGTTGTGAAATTATAGATTGTCCTTTGCACTGTTATATGTCATGTTTATGAACTCTTGCAGGAAGAGAGTGAAACACAAGGTGAGCCATCAATCCGCCCATGACGTGCTACGAAGACAACAAAGCAGACACCTACTGCGGTAGGAAGCAATGGCCTAACACCAAAGCGAGTCAATCTACCCAAGCCTCTACAAAGTATGTTAAACAAGTGATGCTAGCATGACTTCATTGATGTCACAACGTATGGGCAGTGTCTTTTGGGATGTTTGAAACAACATCTCTCATTTTTTATTGCGTTAGATGAGACATGGTGTATATGTCATAGTTAAATTTAGTAGAACATGAAGATGTATTCTTTGTCGTTGTTATAGACGACGAATGCAATAACGGTGTTGCTGGATTCACCACCGTGCATGTTATTGGAAATGTCAAAGCCAACAACCGATGTTGATGGCATGTTCATCTTTCACATCAACGCTAACATCATGGCTTCTCTGTACTCATGTTTAGTCCACGCTAAAGTGTACACAACATATTTAGCCATACTTGTTGTGCATGTTACAATAAATGTTGAAATAAACAAAGAGAATGTGCAAGTGAAGATGGACTCCAACATGGCTAATGTGAATGTGAACACATTGTTGGACGGGTTGTTGACATTCAGCAGCAGCCCTCCATGTTAGTTGTAGTGTTGTAAAAAACGTGCCATCATTAAGGAAAACATCTTCCATAACATGGACATGTTCAACATAACGTCAATTCTAACAACCCTGGGTGGGGATAAAATGCTCCAAAATGAATGACGTCAACTGACGTGGACTATACACCTCATCAATGGAGGATCTACGTCAGCAAAAGTACAAATTTCACGCCACTGCCCGCTCAAACTGGTGTTGGTTGAAAAAAAGTCCTGTGTTGCTTAGTGGACATTTACATCCGTCCACGTGGAGCCTTTTCCAAAGCAATTTAGATCTTGTGCTTTTGGACATCATGATGTTAACAACCCCAAATCACCTAAACTTTGGCACGTTTTTTGTCTGTCTAGGTAGACGGATTTAGGTGACATCAACATTAACGTTAGAGCATGTTTTTCCTGACGTTCATACATATTTGTGGGCGGGTTACATAAAAACGCGGTTTTCTTAAAGTGCAATTTCCATGCTTTGAATAAATTGCTAGCTCTCCATCGTCTTTGTATATTGGCACTCCGACATTTCTATCTTCAACGTCTAGGTCTGTTGTCCTTCTGGTACTCTTGTCTGCTGGTCTCCCCGGTGCTTCGCCCTTGTGTAACAGCGCTTGAGGTGGGTTAAGAAGGTATACTTCAGTGTGTCATTTGGGTTGTTGTTTTATATTTATTTATGAGATTGTTCTTGTGCCCTTGACGTCTTGCTCAGTTTTCAGCTCCTCTCGTCTTTAACATCTATCTCAAGTTTTTGTGACGTTGTGTGCTGCCAGCGGTGTTGTTGGTGACTTGTCTTGGCGAGTGGTGTTGTTGGATGTTGCAGGATCTCTATAGAGGTGCGGGCTACTTTCTCTATCTCTTATATGTGAGTTTTTTGTTAGTGGAATCTGAGATATGCAAAAGAGGAATGAAAGAGGGGTGTAGAGGTGTGACCTGGATTTTAGCTTGATGTTGCAACTGTCATGGATCCTCTTTTGTTCTGGTGGTGCTTCTTAGTTGATCGTTCTTCTACTTCGACGTTTCTCCAGTCTTGGATTGTAGAATCTTGTTGCTAACAGCGATAGCCTCTGTTCCTACTTTGTTGTTGTGTTGATGTGTAGGTACATAGGCGTATTTGCGGGTAGCTCAAGAGTGCTAGTGGTCTAAGGATATTGTTGCAGGGTGTGTTACCGTTATGTCTGCGACCACCGGTGTTGGAATTATGATCCAACTAACCCATGATCTGGTATTGAGCCACCCAACACAAACAATTTGCTTCCTAGAACCTCTCAAAAGATTGTGATCTACAACGTCTAGGGCTCTCAATTAGGCCAACTTCCTCTCGTTGCTTGTAGCTTGTGGTTCATAGTCTAAGTCTCTCACCTCTCCTCACCAGGAAATGCGGAGCTTCCGCACTAGTCATCCTTCACGTCTAAAGGATATAGGTTTAGTGGTGGTACAAATAGACACTTTATTCACTCCGGCACCCTTCGCCTTTGGGGACGGGAGTTCTTCTTCTTTTACATGTATGGTGTCGTATTTGAACATGATTAGGAACAAATATTGAAATGACCTCCAAATGAAAGATTTTAGTTTAAGAATCTTCAATCTAAAGGTGTAAGTGTTGCTTGACATTTATACATTTTTTGGTATTGTATAGAGTATAATTCGTGTTTGTATATATGGCTACCAACTGACGTTTAAGGGTTATATACAAGGTTATTGAGTCCATATACTCAGATAACAAAGTACATGTATTCGAACGTACTCCAAGTACACAAAGTACATGTATTCGAACGTACTCCAAGTACACAAAGTACATGTGCTCAAACGTACTCCGAGTACACGGAGTACATGTATTCAAACTCCGAGTACAAGAAGTACTTGTATTTGTACTCAAAGTACGAGTACATGTACTCCGTACTCAATAACCCTGGTTATACACCACATGTAGTATCTCGAAACTTAGATTCATTGGACATCCATCCACGAAATTTAGATTCATCGAACATCTGCGCATTTCACGAACGACATCCATCCATACGAATGAACAAATCCAAACAAGGAAATACATTCATCCATATACCCGCACCAGAAATTAGGGCTTGAAGAAATTAGGGTTACACGCTCATCGCGTGAGTCCGCCGCTCTTTCATTTTGCTTCCTCCATATAACATCGCATGTTTCTCTCGACCCATCCCCCTCCCCCTCTCTCTCTCTCTCTCTCTCTCTCTTGCATCGTTGTGTCTTTCCAGTTACGAAGGGGAATGATGATGAGAAATGCCAAAACAGTTATCCCTGACCGAATAACCGTGTGGATACAACATCACAACTTCTGACTCCTTCCAATCCACATGCAGTCGCAGGCTTCTGTCACTTGGTTACATAGTTGTTGCGCCTTTCCAGTTTGCATAGGGGAATGATGATGAGAAATGTCAAACAGTTATCCCTGTCCGAACAACCGTGTGGATACAACATCACAACTTCTGAGCCCTAGTCCTCTGAGTCTGTCAATGCTTTGGCTGCGAGGCGTTACCACTTTGTCTTCCTTCACGGAGTGGGTGTCGGCTGAAGCAGAGAGTGCATAGAAGTCCAGCCTCAAACCAATGCTTGCTCCCTCAATGAGCGTGCGTTGACCTGTCTACTGGGACATCATTTTGTTGTTTGATGATCGAATGTTTTTACAGTTGAAGCGGGCGGGTGATGCTTTAGCATAGTTCAAATGAGCCGGACTGCGGCCTTGATTAGTTGCAGAAATTAGTCTTTCGCTCCTATCTGACGCCTCGCTTCTTCTGACCTTGGTTTCATGTGCGGTTGTCTTTTTGTGTCATGGTTTAGGGTTTAGATTAAGTTTGAAATACTACGAATTTTCCCTTTCTCATCAGATGTAATAGATGATTGAGATCCCGGTTTAAATCTTGTAAGGTGGAGCCTCACCGGTTACAACGAAGGAATGGTATCAAGGTCCTCCTTAACACAAACCTGTGCTGAAAGTCTGCCAAATCCTGAACTGGTTCAGAAGCATGTCGGGCGGATAATGAGAAACGTTTTCTAAGAATTCTTCCTTCGAGTCTTCAGTCGTAGTTGCTGATGTGCTGTTTTCGGCTCAGATTCAATCAACATGATCATGATACGACCATCCGATCGCCTACAAGCTTGGGTTTCATCGACAGATCAGAGGGTTTACTTCCATTTAGGTTTTAAGGTTCATGTTCCAGAAAGCAATTCAGAGACAATCAAGGTCGTATCGAAGATTATAGCTTCTCTGACAATCAATTTTTGCAATTGTTGAAATGTTTCCAAACATCTCATGACGTTATGGCTTGTCCAAGCAGGCGACGGGATCTGTAGACGAGCAGTGGCAGCAGTTGCACAGAATTTCAGTCAAGAAATGCTACCGATCATCAAAACTAAAAACTTACTCCTTCAATCGTCCGTGCTTCTAACAATTTTCAGATTCTTCAATTGAGGTGCAGTGTCGGGTTTTCACACCATATAATGGAAGAGAGAACGGATGCCGTCACACCATCTTCCACGCGGCCCCGGAAAACCCGAAAGCGCCATCATCCATTGCACCACCTGGAAAGCCTAAACACACCGAAAATCTACGAAACACATGAAAGTATATTACTTTTTTCGGCACACTTCCATCAACCACCACCGCTCCACATCAAACCTTCAATTCACTTTTCACAGACTTCAGCGCAATCTGATGTAGAGTAGAGTCATATACTCTTAACAATGATATAATCCCATGATCACAGAAGTTAGCTCAGATTTCATCATGGCAGTAGAACCTCATAATTAGTTCGTTTATCGTGAAATTCTCCTCTTTCTGTGGAAGTCAGGAGCTCATTCTGGGGTTTGAATCATGGCTGTGGTGTTGCGGGAGGTGCAGTGGGCGGGGCGATGCGTGGAGGCGAAGAACCGGTGCCCTGTTGTTCTTTTCAGGCGGTCAGTGAGAGTGGTTTCCATTCTGAGAGTCAGGGGAGGCGGGAGAACGATTCTCTTAAGCTGGGGCGTGAGGGAGCAGAGCAGGAGGAGGAAGAAGAAGAACGTTGGTGTTTGCTGTGCTGCTGCACAGCAGTCGTTGTATGAGACTTTGGGTGTGGCGCCGACGGCCACGGAGAAGGAGATCAAGCGCGCGTACCGCGGCTTGGCGCTCAAGTATCACCCCGATGTCAACAAACAGGTCTGATGTCTGCATCTCTTGAAAATCAATTGACCACAGATTGTGTGTTGTTAGGGTTTATGTTTGTGCTTCTGTGTCGATATTCACTCTAGATGCGGTGAGAGCTTTTTTTGTCCACCTCGTCCCCATTTTTGAGTCAACAGACAGGTCTGGTGTCTGCATCTCTTGATTTCAGACATGAGAGTTGAGTTGAAGCGGTGTGTTGTTAGGGTTTTTGTATGTTGATTCTAAACTAGGTGGCGGTGAAAGCATTTCAATGTACCTCTTCACCTTTTTAGCATCACCCTGATGTCAACAAACAGGTCATTGTTTCAATCTCTCAATGTGGAATTGGGTACGTTACTGTTATTTGGCAATTGAGCGCTGCAGATTTTTCGATTAGGGTTTATGTATGTTGATCCTACTATGGTGCGGCGAGAGCATAGTTTTTAATGTACCTCTTCACCTTTTTAGCATCACCTTGATGTCAACGAACAGGTCATTGTTTCAGTCTCTTGATGTGAGATATGAGGAATTGGGTACGTTGCTGTTGTTTGGCCAATTTTCCGATTAGGGTTTTTATGTGTGTGGTTTTGCTCTGGGTGCGGTGAGAGCATGTTTAGTAGAACTTTTCACTCTCTGAGGTCATGTTTTGGTAGAATATTCATAGTCGGGTATATGTCTAATGTATATATGCAGTGTTTATGTCTAGTTTATGCAGTGTTATTGCAGTGTTCATGTCTAGTTTATGTCGAGTTTATGCAGTGTTTATGTCTAGTTTATGTCTAGTTTTTGTAGTGTTTATGCAGTGTTTATGTCTAGTTTATATGCATTGTTGGTGTGTGTGTTTGTTTGGAGTTTAAGTTTTGGAAGTACTGAAGAGGAGGCTGAAGTTTTTGTGGTATGATCAGCCAGGAGCACAGGAGAAGTTTCTGGAAATTAAGAATGCGTATCAGACGTTAGTAGACAGCAAGAGCCGTTCTCGGTACGACGCAAGCAGGCGCACACGATCGAATGATTGGGACCCGTTTCAGTGGGGCTCTACCTCAGGATCAGGCCGAAGAAATTCCACGCAAGAAGAGGAAGAGGAGTTTTATGGCATTGGTATGTGCTGTCAACCTTCTCTGTATATAACATTGACAGACAGTATCATAGTGCTGCTGTTGTTCGGAAAGTCACCCGAAGTTTGAATCAGATACTCTTTCTTTTTCCATCATAATCACCTCTAAATAGTTCTCAAGAAATTAAATTCGGTTTCATTGGGGTTGATCTCGTGCAAAGACGGTTAAACAACTTTGACTTGGTTTTGGAGATCACCAAGCTCTTCTATTGATCTAAATACTTTTCAGAGTGTGGAAAGTGTAGCATAGAACGTCAGAAGGTGCCACTGGTGGCCACAGTATTTACATGTATGGTGTTGTATATGAACTTGATAAGGTTGAGATATCGAAATCACCTCCAAATGAAAGATGTTAGTTGAAGAATCTTCAATCCAAACGTGTAAGGTTTTGTATTCTGCAAAGTAAAATATGTGCCTGTATATTCGGTTCCCGGCTGACGTTGAAGGGTTAAAAGAGGGGGTTATATATTGAAACTTTGGGTTTCCTTACAGACTGCTTGTAAGCATGGATTGTGGATGATAGAATGTGCAGTGCCAGTGTACATGTTAATTAGGGAGAGAGAGAACTCATACCTATTGGGACGTGTGGGTGCAGGCGAGTTTTGGAAGGACGTGCAAGGTTCATTTGGTAGAGCTACCAACTTCTTCATCTTGTACTTTGGGTTCAACATCTGTGTGCTACGGTTCCATGGATTTCTGAAGCTCATACTCTTGGGGATTCTCTCATGCAGATGGGTTTGTTCGGGACGTGCAAGCTGATATCAAGAGGCGGAGCGCTACAAGAAGTGCCAAGCCTAAGAGTCTTTGGGAAGAATTAGCGGTAAGATGAAAGTTCTCAGCATAATATTTGAACCCCATAGTTTTCTAGAATGATATCAGACTTCTTTCTAAAGTCACCTCAAGTTTGAATAAGATAACCCCCCTCTTCACAGGCCCTTTATCACCTTTCTACTGTAGTTTGTAGTATTTTTCTCCCATGACTTTGCGTCTGTTACAGGACATAGGGGAGGAATTTGTGGAGTTTTTAGAGAAGGAGCTGAATATAAGCGATGAAGAGGATGGAAGAAGTAGTAGCTCTTCCCGGACCCGGAATCAAGACAGGAGCTCCTCGAGAAGTAAGGCGAAATCGAATGGTGAGAATGGTAACAGGCCTCCTCCAGCATCTTCTGGTGACGCTGATAAAGCTAAGAAAGTTGAGAATGAACTTGCTGAAATTGAGGATATGCTTGCACAATTGAAAAAGGAAATGGGGCGCTAGTTTAGATTGTGTTGTTGATAGCTTTTATCACATTCATCAAATGGCTTTAGTTGCTTCTTGTCACAATATATAGCCTTGCTGAAATTGAGGATATGCTTGTACAATTGAAGCCTTTGATTTTGTTTAAGGTAAACCCCTGCATAACCGAGAACTTAAGCAATGTGCATATATGGAGAGGAAAGAATTCTACACTTATTTTTCAGTGGCAGCCAATAGAATTACAATTCCAACCCAAGTGATTTCATATTTTTCCGATGAAATGTGAATTAGTTATGAATTTTCAAAGTGTGCTGCTGTGTTCAGCCGGTGGCCGCCAATAGGTACTTCCTATAAGCGCCAACTAAAAGTAAGGGGTTTTGACTAGTAGCAAGCCCCCATTTGGAGTTGAATGGGTGGTAATGGGATGGAAGTGGATTTGATATTGAGATCACTTTGGCACAATAGTCTCAATATCAACTACTACATGCCATCTCCATGAAAGACTTAAACTTTTTTTTTAAAAGGTGGAGGAAGATGGGCATCTATGGAGACAATTGCCACGAAAATTGGTGCAACCATTGGCAAGCGACAGTGATTTCAATGAATGGGGGTTGTGATGAAATATACCCTGTGCGTAGATATTATTTTGCATGATCTAAAACACTCGTAAGCTCTCGCAAATTGAAAACGCTCATTGGCCTTAAAGGATTAACTATCTCACAAACATGTTGCATTTGGACACATTATCCTTCTCCAGTCTCACACCGTGACCTTCCATTAGAGTTTAATTTATATGTCTTTGTCTCATCTCTAAAAATAATAAGTCTCTAATCATAAATGCTCCAATTTGCATACCTTTCAGCAAACCTCACTTGTACCAATACATGTTTTTATTTTAAAAATAGAGTCTTTCATTGCACCCTTGTATCTGTACCTTCTTTTTTCAAAGCACATCTCATAATGATTTCAGACATATTCTTACTTGTTTCTTCTCAAAGTTGTGCAATCGTCTTTATTGCAGTTCCAAGATGACCTTTACTGAGCACAGTCATATAATGCTTCCTCTCTCAATTACTAAATGCACCCCCACCCCTACTTGCCCTCAGTCACGGTGGAAGTAAGTTAAATAAAGATCGCAAATCGCATTTGGAGTCGCAGTCTCCACCCCCTCACGTTGCTTGTTTTCTACAAACAGTCCAAAGTTTGTCTCATGCAATACTTTGTGTCCGGCAATAGAGAATAAGGAGATGTTGTAAATCAACCAATACCCTGCTCTCGATCAAGTGCTTAGGGCCCGCTCGCCTCACGGCATCGAAGTGTCTACATGCCAGGGCCGAACCCCAACCGGCGTCGAGCCCGCCCATCTCATACGACTGATGGGTGACAAGAGCTCAAACCCAGCCTCAAACCCCACTAGGTTTACCAACTATTGTAGTGGAGTTGCTCTAAGACGTCTTAGTCGGCTTCCTCTTTGATTCTCAACCTCTCCATTAAATCCCTTTCCTAAATGAGCTACCCATAATTAACTCTTATAAGATATAGCAACAATTTTTTGTGTGAAAATCCCACATTTGAGTTGCTCCAAAGCCTGTTCTTTTTATTGCAAAGATGATAAAAGCATACTATAATAGCTCAAGGAATCCTCATCTTAATGTGTGCTATTGAAACATTGATTCACAATGAACCATATTTGATAAGCTCTAATAATAATGCACACATATTTGATCCTCAAATCACTTTCAAACCTTGCCGAGCGGCTAATAGAGCAACTCCATCAATGGACGCCAATCCGGCCACGGTGGGCGGGGGACGCCCAAGCGGAGCGAGCCCCGCAACTGGCCTACCAAGTGATCAATCCTAGCGCCACTGGGAGCGATGCGATTAAATTATGCGCCACTAAATTGTTCCTCATTTTGCACTGCAGGTTCTAAATTTCACATTGAATCTTCATGCGTTTATAAATCACGTCTCCAGGTTCCCAAGTGCCGCAGATGTAGTTGCATTGATTGAACACTCATGTGCTGCCGGCAAAAATTGGCACAGCTTTGGTAAATTTTAAGTAATTTTGATGTATTTATATATTTCTAACATTATAAAAATCAATGGGTGATCCTTAATTTACATGTAATTCATAATAAAGTATTTGTAAAAATGTCACATGAATTTATTTATTTTAAATTGGTCTCTGGTGGAGGTTGGCGTGGGTAGAGTGTTTGTTTGTTCCACGACTATGTCAATGCCCACTAGACAAAGGATTAGTAGTACTGTATGGAACTACTTCCTCCTCTTGAGGATAAATACTATAAATGTCACATGCTATATAAAAATGTGTCAAATCTTGTTCTCACAAAATTTACAATGACAACTAAAAAAACAGAATCATTGTGCATAATGGTGACCAAAAAAGGAGTTCCTAGTACTATTCACAAGACAATTGTTCACATCATCCACAAGGACTAAAGACATCAAGTTGAACATGATTATTCTATTAAGAGTAGTAGATTATCCATAACATTGTTTGCACAACGGGTACATTTCTTCACAACCCCACTTCACAAAAATCACTATAGTTTGGCAATGCATGCATCGATCGGAGATAAGGGAGATGTGTTGAAAAGCTCTTGCGGAGCTCGAGGTGCATTCTGAAGACCTCATTGACAACAACCAGTCGTGAGAAAAGTTACAACACCAAGAGCACCAAAGTTGACCCTCCGAGGGCCTCAGAGGTTTTAGAGGATCAACTCAATCCAAAATGTTGAATCACTGTGACCTGTCTGATGATGACAGATTCCCTTGAGAATGAATCTTTTCATGACATTCCATGGAAGTTATGGAAGAAACGGTTGCACGTGGAATTTATTTGGTCCATGTGCTTGAGAGAAGTGTTTTTGGATTACCATCCACTTGGAAAATAACAATTGTTTTCACAGAACCATTCAAATTGAATTGATTTGGTCTCACTTGAGTAACCAAATCAAACATTGTATCATAGAAACAGTGACATAGGACCATAAGAGGGTCATCACTCTTTCAAACAATGGATTCTAATCCCTAAACGTCAGTCAGTAACCATATATACATGCATGTATTTTTTTCGGTAGAATACACAAAAAAAATAATTTAAATTAGCAAGAAGTTACACCTTTGGAATGACAATCTTCAACTAACATCTTTCATTTGGAGGTCATTTCAATATCTGAATCTTATCATGTTCAAATAGTACACCATACATGTAGAATACTATGACCACAAGCGGCACCTTGTGATGTTCAAGGGTAAAAATAATCACTAAAAATGGTTCAACATATAATTAAATGATTTATTGTATTATTCAAACCCAAAGTATTTTCTTGATGGATATGCTATGGTACATCAGTGAAAAGACACTCTGTACCGAAACTCATACGTCATTCACCATTCAACACAAAGTCAAAAATTCCTTGATCACCTCGTTAAAGGCTGCCACGCCTTGTCAAATATATTGGAGACTATTGCCCATGCAGGGCATCAGAAATGCCATTCAAGAGTGGCTTTGCCATATAAACTGAGAGGCACTTTCAAGGGAAATGGGATGGTGGGAAGGCTTCATTATGATGGGTCCATGATTATTCTACATATTATTCTACATATTAAGCCCGCATGCCACTTGGCTTTTACTTACTATAACGGCCGGTGTAGAGGCAGAAGAGGCAGTTACTCACTGGTAGCTGCTTCCCACATTTCCGCTTCACCAACTGCGTGTAAATAGTTATGTGGCAAATAGCAGATAATGTGCTGGTGATGTGTGACACATCTATTTCATCAACATGTTCCAAATTTGAGGGTTGATGAACCTTGCCTCATATTTGGAACAGGTTCATACTAACCCTTAGCCGTATTTTACTCTCTAGAATATAGAGATTGTTTTAAAGTTTAGCAAGGCTTACACCTTTGGATCAAAGATTCTTCAACTCACATCTTTCATTTGGAGGTCATTTCAATTAATCTCAACCTTATCATGTTGAAATACGGCATTATACATGTAGAATATTGTGGCCACCACAAAATTGTTGGGACGATTAAGGGTACACCCTTAATCGTCCCAATATGTTGTTGGTGGTCGCGTATTCTATTTGTATGGTATCGTATTGAGCATGATAAGGTTGAGATTGATTGGAATGACCTCCAAATGAAAGATGTGAGTTGAAGAATCTTCGATCCAAAGCTGTAAGTCTTACTAAAATTTAATACATTCTTTTTAACTCTATTGACTAAAATTCATGACCGTATATACAGTTCCCTAGAGTCGTACAAGGGTTAATGCTGCTTCAGACAATTACCAAGATGGAATTCGTTGCGTGGTTTTTATTTAATAAATTAATAAATAATTTTTAAAAAAACGATGTGTGTATAAATATGCTTTAAAAAGGGGTAAAGAATAGTACCTTTTGAGTGTCATGGGGTGAAAGTAGTGTATTACAAATGAGCAATGTAAACTAATGTATCTAAGGGTCGAATTCCGCACTATAGTGCCAAATACGTATCTAACTCTTAAACCCTAAATTACAAAGAGTCCCCTTGGGGAACTCTTGAAGGTTTGGGCATGTTTCTCCTATGTCAATTTATAACGTAATTAGATTTTTTTTATTGTAGATAGAAATTACAAAAAGCTTTGTGTGAGTTCATTTTTTCCTCGATCCTACATTTAATGAAAAAATTATAGGGTTTTGAATTTTAAGTGGGGAGAGCGGGCACTTCGGGCAACTCCAAAAACTTTTACAGGGATACTCTATTGAATGTGAGATTTTCAATACTAACAAATAATATTATCTCCTTTCATATTGTCAAAACAAATCTCTTGCTAGGAAAAAATAGCATATTAATTCAAGTCAAACATTTTCACGCATTGTCGGGCAAGGTACCAAAAAATCTTCTTCCTTTCCACATAAAACTTTGAGATCTTCATATTTTTTTACTTTTCATTTTCCCCACCGCATTATGTGGTGTAAACCTTCTCATTGACCATTTGGATTCTCTTTCTAAAATATATTAAGTTCACAAAAAAATTAAACGTGAATTGACAATTTTTGAACCTCCACTCCTTGCACAATTTTTTTAAATATGCCACACTGTTTGTTTACCTCTAAAAACTCGTGTACAAGGAAATAATATCATGCTTAATATGGTGGTAATGACTTTAGACCTTGTGTAGTGTAAAAATTGGACATTAAGTGAAGTCAAAATATGATCCACTAAACGCAGGGAAGAACATGAACCCTTTTCTGTACTTCAAGCACTATAATCTTTCAACCTGTGTGGTCAAAAATTATAAATTTTTGTGAGTACTCTGTTTAATAAGTCTTAATTGAGGTCCTCTGGTTCAAAATATGAATAAAAGTTTGGGTTTTCTTCCTTACTCATTGCATTGAAACGAGAGCAATTTAAGTGTTTTTGGTTGAAAATGGCTTGGTAATTTAGGGGTTAAAATAGATGTCTGGCAAAATTGAACATTCTCAAAACTTTGGTTCTCATCTTGGAAAAAAAATAAAAATTTAATGATAAGTCCGCAACTATTTCTTAGGATTATTTTTCGCAAAACCAACCCTCGGGTACGGCATGATGTTCATTGATGTCACAAGTGGAAACCCCACAAGCATTGTTTCTGTGTACCATAGCATCACAGCAGTTATCTTTCAAAAGCACTTGAAGCACAAAAATTTGGTCTCATAAGAGTTTGTCCTGCATTATAGATTTTCAAAGTAATATTAGAAAACTAGCTCAATTTTTTTTTAGCTGAGTTTCAAGGTAAATGAAGTAAAGCCAATAAAAAGCTAAATAAATCGTGTACTGACGAAACTGACATTTAATCTTTTTCTAATGTTAAAAAGCAAAGAAAAATTGGAAGTATTTTTTATTTAATCATTTCAAGCATAAACGTGGATGAAAAGAAGGTTCCAAAAAATTGCCATTGTTTTCCAAGTACATAAAGAAAAATAAGAAACTTAGTTTATTGATTCACCTACAAAAAAAAAGAAATAGAAAAAAATGAAATGCCTAGAAAATTACCCAAAAGAACAAGAACCTAGTTCCACTTACCCAAAAGTCCTCAAGCTCTAGAAATAGAAGAAGAATACATTCATAATCTATGTATAAAAATAATCTAATAGAAAAAATTATCTAAAATAATCTATTAGAATAGCTTCCATTAGATTGAATTATTAGGACAGGAAATTGTAATCATTCATAAGAATAAAAAATGTAAATATTCACATAAATTATAATGATTTATTAGACTTATCCATAATTAGTAATTAGTAACTAGTAAGAGCATGGTGAGAAGCGTGAACTACTAGTAAACAACTAGTAAGGTCGTTTGCCTTTATATATAAATAGCTTTCTCGCATGAGCTAGCTTCTTTGTATTCTCGCAGGCGTCGTCGTCGTCGTCGTCGTTGCAGCGTTTTCACAGCGATGGACGCCGCCGCGGTGAACCAGACAGACCGCGAGGGCCTCGAAGCGCTTAAGAACGAGACCGCCGACTTGGTAAGTAGCTTCCTAGGCTGAAATTCTCGCTTTAAATTCTTCTTGCAGGAACTTACTTTGCAGGATGATTGCAGGAGCACATTCCTATCGATGAGGTGTTCGTGCAGCTCCGCAGCACCCATGCCGGTCTCAGCGAGGAGGAAGCCGAGGCGCGCCTCCAGATCTTCGGCCAGAACAAGCTCGAGGAGAAATCGGTACGAATTTCGGAGAAACTGGAGTGATCTTGAAATGTTTTCTCACTTAATTTCTTGTTTGTTGCAGGAGAGCAAGGTGCTCAAGTTCCTCGGGTTCATGTGGAATCCGCTTTCCTGGGTGATGGAAGCTGCGGCGTTAATGGCCATCGTGCTCGCCAATGGAGACGTGAGTGATCGTTGTTCATTTTCTCCTGTCATTTTTTTTTTCTCGTTTTTCTCCTTTACATAGTCTTCTTTTCTGTGAATTTTTTTCTTCCTTGCTTTCGTTTTTCTCTTCGCTTGATCGTTGTTCTCTTAGTTCTTTACGTATTTGTTTTTTCTTGTGATTTTCTTCATACTTGCTTTTTTTCTTCTTCAGGGAATTGCGCCTGATTGGCAGGATTTCATTGGAATCATTACGCTTCTGATAATCAACTCCACCATTAGTTTCATCGAGGAGAACAACGCGGGAAACGCTGCTGCGGCGCTCATGGCGCAGCTTGCACCGAAAACGAAGGTCTGTCTGTGTGCTTGCATGCATGCGACGATTTGGAGTGTTCGTTGGCTTTTTGTGAAATTTTCTTGAAATTTTTGGTTGTTTTCAGGTGTTGAGAGGGGGAAGTTGGCTGGAGCGAGACGCGGCCATTTTGGTGCCTGGAGACATCATTAGTATCAAGCTTGGTGATATCGTTCCTGCAAACGCGCGTTTGCTTGAAGGAGA